>BGZK01000421.1:0-424814 GCA_005406025.1 Eumeta japonica
CTAATGAGGCATGTTCATAATTCTGGCTTTGCTTGTAATTATTCAAATCTATTTATGGTGCATGTCACAAAATTGTATTAGTAATATATATATCGTATAGTACATGTGCATGTTTAATTACTAAACTTTATAAATGGCTCTCTTGTAAGTGAGTGTATCATTAAGTTAAAGTTTTCAGCTGTAACCTCAATAATTTTTAAAGTAATAGACAATAATTTAAATCAGTCTATGAACTAGACATTGAAAATGGCTCACAGGATATTGAACAAAATGATCCCTTCGCATATGCAGATGTATTCATGAATATCATTATTTAGATTTCAGTGTAATAAATTACAACTAATACTATATTGCCAAAGACTTGGTGGGCTTTGACAAAACGAAATATATATTGAATACCTAGTTCCTTAAAAAGCAAAGGTTAAGAGCCATTAATGTAAATGACAGTAAAAATATTAATAACATAAATAAATTACAAATTTACGAGTCATTTGTCATTATGACAAACTTGAAAATAATTTCAATTGATTTTGACTTTCAGGATGAAGCAGCTGGTATGATGGAAGGACTCCTTGATTTTGGTATTGCTGGTTTCAAGAAGGGGTTAAGGTTTACGGGTCTACATGATGACAAACAAGTAAGATAATTAAATTGTATTACTGTTATGATGCTAACGTAGACTCTCATAAATGAGTGTGGCCTAATAATCACATTGGAAGGATGGATCAATTCTAAATCAGATAGGCAGCTTCTCTTCAAAATATACAGATATGCACTTGTAAGATTTGTTTGTACCATCAATTTATAACGATGTTACAATGACAGTGTTCGTTCGCAACAAGTTCGCAACCATGCCATCACCCAATTATGAGCTTATTGTTTTCATGGCTTGATAGATTATGCAGTTAGAATTTATGACTTTGTCTTGTTTTTATTTGATTAGATCTTAATTTTTCTATATTATAGGCGTGGTATGTCCAACACATGTCATTAATTGGGGTAATCAGCATATACTGGAAGGCACTAGCATTATAATATACAATGCATGCACGCTTAGATTCAATTCCTCTTCAGGATACATAAATGATCTAATTTTAAAAATAACATGAAAAATATAACGATCCAATTAAATAAAAACAACTCGTCATACCTTCTAACCGCATAATTTACTAGACCACTGATACAACAAGCTCTGAATAGACTGACGGTATGGTTGAGAAAATGATTTCATTGACGCGCATGGCGATCTCTACTTGGATCTCGCTATGGAAAGCTGTGGCCGGGCCTACAGGCTGAATGTGCCTAAAACATCCTCTATCCTAATCAGTTTAAACTGTCATCTTCATTATAAAAATACGACGCCGACCCCTACAGTGTATTTAAACTAATATCTATATTTTTTTTTAAATAAAGATCGGCAACATACTGATAACTCTAGTCACCAATGTCCATGGGCTGCAATGACAACTTACACTCACGTGGCTAACATGCTTGTTTGCCCCTCAATAATTTTATAAAAATAATTGTATAGGGTTAAACTCTCAACTGACATCTAATGGTAAGGCTTAACAATTTAACACACCTCAAAAAGAAAGTTTATATTACTTCCGAGTTTTAATGGCAAATGATTCCATAAAAATATGTATACAATTATTGTTGGTAATAGTTGGAATTAGTGATATTTGTAATATAGTACCAATAATTTTCAAAGAACTTTTATTCTTTTAAATATATTGATGTAACTGAAATTAATATAAATACTAAAATTCACTTTAAAAAAGCCAGTACCTTAATACTCAAAATAAATTGGCAAACAATTATTTGGTACTCTGTAGCTTTTTATTTTATACAAAATCTATCAAAATTCAAATATTTTAGAACATTAGAATTTATTCTCTATGGATGTGTCAGCTATATTGTCATATTTAAAATAGACCAACCAGTCTTCACTGGACACATAAATCACTCTACTCTCTATCTGCGGCATTTATAATTATTGTGAAGCATCCTGCTGAGGCTATTATCACAATCATATTATTATTGATAGGAATGGCATCAAAGAAAGCCACTTTTATAGCCCACTTTGCCACTTTTCTTGTACAAATATCTTTTTATAACTTTTTGCAATATTGAAAAGAAGAATCGGAGTGACCTAAACTTTGTTTCGTGACCATGTCATACAATCTTTTACTTTTCGCCATAAACGAAGGAAAAGAAATCAATATTGCACATATGTGCAATATTGATTTTATTACAAGGCACTACATTTTTTCAACTGAGTTAAGTTTGGATAAACAGTAGTAAATATCTAACAATACTGTTTAACTATAACATATACAAGATTCCATGATTGTGATGAAAAATAAAGTATATATTATCAGAAAATATATATTCAGCTTCTCTCCTGACATAAAAAGTTTTTTTAAGCACTTCATTTTATCACACAGTTAACTCCAGGCATTTATATATATAATATCTGGAGTTGTAAATACACTTATGTATTTGTCATGTTTGGTTGTAAAATGTTATTTTTATTGAGAAAATCTTAAATAGGAGTTTACCAAATAGTCCAAACAATTAAAATTGAAAGATTATTTACACAATCTTGTTTATACAAGTATGGCCATTTTCGATATAAACAATTGGACTATTCTGTTATTTATCGGCAGGGGAGTTACTCTGCTATTTTTTTATTTATTTTATATTTATCTACAATATGTATATATAATTTGATAATGTATGGATGTTTCAGGACAGTTCGTCATCACATGCAAAAGAGCATAGTACGTCTCCTCTTCCAATAAGCCCCAGACATGGAAACAAACATGAAGACAGGGACTACTCATCTTCTACTGTTATTCAAAGAGGTAACAGTTTTGAACTATTGAGATATTTTTGTTAACATGTTTTTTATAATTATTATTATTAATCAGCGTAGATATTTTATTGCTTCTAAATATTGCCTAAAAGATAGGAATTGTTTTTCTCTAATGTAACACAAAGGTAAGATCCCTATTAATATTATAAATGTGAATGTGTGTTTGCTGTTTGTTTTTGTCTTTTTCGATTTCATGCAGGAACAGAACAACAAATCAATGTGATTTTTTGCTGGGTGTAGTTCAAGGGCTGAAAAGTGATACATTTTATCCCAGAAAAAATAATTATTTCTATGGAGTATCATGAAAACTTCACCTCAACAACAAAACAAGTTAATACAAAACGTAATGAGGAAAAAATAATTATCAATCCAAACACAATATTTATTTTATGGTGTATAAGCAAAAGTTCTTGTGGGGCTTGATATGGTGTTTGACTGAATTAATAAACAAAATATTTTTATAGCTTAGACATTTAAGATAGATAAAAAGCTTTTTATCTCTGGAAGTACAAGCTAAATAATTAATAATAAGAATATCACAATATGTATAAGATTTTACTGGTCATAACTTGCAAATATTTAGCTTTTCTTAATTCAAATACCATGTATATTTTTTGTAATGCCCTATTTATTGTTTACTCCACTTTTGCATAGCTTTTATATTCTATAAAGTTTCAAATGCTACATAACGTCTTACAAACACTACATAGATTATCTAGGATGGAATAGATCATGCATCTTTTCACAATTATTTATATTCTCCTTCTTTTTAGAACAACTTTGCCAAAATAACTACAACAAAAATAAGTCATTGAAAATATGATTATAAATAATATAAAAATAGTACAGAGAAAGCCCTACAACGGACGAACGAGCTAGGTGATGTATTATTTTATTTTTAAAGAATTTATCTAGTCACTTATAAATGACACTTGATGTTGTGAGTGAAGAAAATTCAGGCGTACAACCACCACGGTGATTGTCTGGGAAGTTTGTGGAACTATAGGCAAATTATCACGTAAACGATAAACAACACGCAATATTAGTCGTAGACTCTTAGGTTGTCGACTGTCAGGGTAAATTTCACTATGAAGTTTTAAAGCCGCAGAGATGTCACCTCTGCAAACTCCTCAACAATAGATCATGTTTGCATATTCGATAGCTGTGAAAGGCATTGTTATTAAAGACTTCAATATTAATCACACACACTCTTAATTTCAAAAACAATATCGCAAACGTAACACTTTATAACAAAATACCTAAACCTCTAAAACCGTGCATCCAGTCATAAACGGCGCGTTCACGTGCATACTCGCGACGGACTTGATAGACACTAAATCGCACACGACGGCAAACTGCACGTGGACGTCTGCGCCCGACTTTACGGGGTGGCAGCGGTTTATGCGGGCGCATTATGGCACTAATCATCGCGCTAGGACTTGTACTTGGTACATTACACATTTACGTTCTGGAGCTATTTTACTCAGAAACGGCTACTTCAATGACTATGGTTTCTTTGACAAAGTTGTTCCAAAAAAGAAGGATATTATGAATATTTGCAGAAAGACGCATGATCAATTCCATACGGTATACCCATGGTAAAGAAAATAGTATTTATTTAGCTATTTATTTCTTCATTTTCTTGGGCTATGAAGAAGGCAGGCAAGACAAGAAGAATTTAGGAAAAAAACGAGAAAGGAAGAGAGAGAGAGAGAAAGAGTGTGTGAGGAAGGGAGGGGCGATAGAGATTAACTACTAACAAATAATAAGTTAAAAGTTTCTATGACTAAACAGCCAAATAGGAATGAGGTTTGGTTTATCCAATATATTTAAAAATTAGCTTGCAAGAATTTGTGTTTTGTTGATAGAAATTTAAATTTGGAACTTTAAACATTTACAAAATTTTACACATCATTTTAAAATGTTAGCACTTTTTATTATTATTTTATTTATTTACTATTATTAACAATATATATAGTTATAATATTTTTCAGAGGACAATGCTTCCAGCACCATACATCCACTGATGAAACAGCAGAGAATTAGTTCACAAGACAGTGTGGTGTGTATATATATTGTAATAGCTATTAATGTTTTTCATCTTTTGATAATATCTAAATCAACACAATTATGTAATTATCTAGCTTTTGCCCATGACTCCGCTCATGTGGACATACAATGAATTCCTCTGTCTTTGCATTGAACACATTTACCGAAAACAAACATACTATTAAATTTGTTATTTATTTTATTATTATTGACAAACTTTATCAGCCGCGGCAACGCAATACACTACAGATACGGCAACGCGGCGGCTCCTGTAAGATTTTGTAGTTATTTTTTTATTTAAATGGAATATGTTTTGTTTTACTCTATTACTATATCACTCGATTTTGATAAAATAAATACTAAAGATTACTCTGACTTAAGTCACATATTTATCAGTAATTAGATTTTGAATTGACTAAATGTGGTTTTTGCATAATAAGCATTCAAACAAACAGATAATCAGAAAAATAAATGTTTTTGCATTGTATTACTTGTTCTTTACTCCTATTCCTTGGCTCCCCATTCCGTAGTTTTTTTTATTAATCTTTACCTAAGAGACACACAAAGTTTACAATTTTATTTTATGTATAGATAGCATCATAAAATAAATTATATTACATATATCTTACGCTATTTTTCTGGCGTAATAAAGAAAATGTATAGTGAATAAAGTTGCTAGAACTGTTTTATTGTGGCGGTGTTGTCATCTGTACAAAAAAAAATATGTATTTAAAATGATAGCATCAAAATTAAGATCTGCAGTAAAATGATATCACTATTAAAGTTTTTAATGTTAGTTATCAATGTTGCCCTGTTCTAATTTTAATTCAATATTATATGAATAAAAGTTCTCTCTTTATAATAATATATAAATTCGAAATCTAAAAATAAATGTACCAAATCCGATTTACAATTGGCATAGATAAATTTCTTGGCAATAACTATTAATTATTATTAGTTCATATTTTTTTTCCTGGGTAAATTTTACTTGTATATGTCCTTTTGTAATGTCCTGACAGTTACAAAACAAAGGGAAAATGGAAGGTAGTGTTCCAGTACCAATACCTGTGAATGACTCCCCAGAACTTGAATATGAGGATCCAGCAGACTTATCCACCAGTATCGCCAAACTGCGGAGCCTGTTGCAACAGAGAACAGCTGAAAGTCCACCTATGTTAGTGTCATATAACTAAAAAGAGATAATAATTAAAACTATGTAAAGAATATTTTAGAGGATAAAATGAGAATCATTAACAAATCAAATAATATTAAGTATTAAATATATGCAATATCTTCTCAAACATAAGTGCCAATAAGTTGCATTAATTCAATTTATGATAAAATCTTATATTAATATACCAGATATCCACAAATATTACTTCCAAATTAAGATTACCAGTCGAACATAATAAAGTTGTGCTCCCTTAACGCTATCGTCAACAGAAAATTTGAGAATGTAAATGTGATTGTTGAAATAAGTTCTAGAGCTATACATCAGGAGATTTCTCTGCTAATTATTTCGCGAATGAAAATTATTTTTTTCAATTTTCAAGTCTAGAAGATATTGTAAAAATCTTTTTCATGTGCATTTTTCGCATTAAATTTATGCAAATAGAAAACTTGTAACATGAAATTTCAAAGCTACAAATGTTTTGATGACTATTTAAATGCCTAAATGTGTTGTTTACACACATGCATTCACATTATGTACCCATTGGACTATGATCTTTCTATTTAAATGTATTTTTCTTAATTTTTTTTATATTCCTTGCAAGTTTATGATTATTCTTTTTTCTTCTTATATAATTATCTTGCATTTTTCAATAATTTATTATGTAGAAACCTATATACTTGCTTGTATAACATAAATAAAGTTCTTGACAAACTATTTTTTTCTTATTTAATTGCTGTTTTTGTATATGTGAATAGCTGTGAATAAAATTTGTTTTTGTGACGTTTTGTCCGTTAGTGCGGCTGAAGTATGGTGGAGTGGGGTAGAAGAGATGCGCGGGCGCACTCAGCACGGCGGCCGCCATGTTGATACCGCTACATTAGCTGGTAAGTAAATCGATATGTTATATTTTCATTTCAAAACTAACCAAAAAAAATTGCAAAAACAAAAAAAATATAATTTTGTATTGCCTCATTTTTTTAATTGACATATTTTTAAATATTCTCAGATTATCGATATTTATTTTATGATTTGCACCAAATACACCAACGTTATTACATAAACTCAAAAAGAATTGCACGATACTATGATTACATAGTATTTCTGGTAATTGAATTGAGAATATATTTGGATAGTGGTGATGTAACAATATGAACTCCATGAATTTGAATTCGTGACGCACGAGACGGGCGGGATCGATTACCGAGTTAGCTAATCGGCCATGAAAATGCCATAGTCAATTAGCTAACTCGGGAATCAATGAATAATTAAGCACCTGAATTCTACCACCTGTACATCTACAGCGGTAGAACTTAGTTACTTAATTATTCAAGTCCGGCTTATGTATACTTTTGTGAATGCTTCAATCTAATTAGGCACTGATCACTTGAGCTTGTTGGTTTTAAAAATCATGGACATACTTACTTGCAACCATGTTCTAACATTGGGCGATCAACCTAACTGTTACTCATTGTAGAAGAAGGCCATTTTGGCTCACATTAGCGGCAGCTGACGTTGGTAGAAACTGGGTATTCGTGGCGCACGTATGGGTGCTATCTTAGCACTGTCGCAGTGGAGGCCAACAGTGACTTCTGCGAATTTGACAGCACACTGTTTTTTCGCTGAAAGACTCAACTGATCCTGTCAGTAAGTCCTAAATCCTAAGGACCTCTGCAGAAACATTTGACTGTCGACACCTCTGCTTGTTCGCAGCAGATGCCATCGAATCTCACACATCACAGTCGCTGAGGTGATGATGACGGCGCTCTCTCCTCATTACATTACGGAAGAAATCTGTTTTCTTGGTAACAGCACTTGTTTCTTCAACATGTAATGCGACATTTCTGAGACTTAAGATCAAGCCGTTTATCGTGACCGTTGTTTTGGCGACTAGAAGCGACTCTCGGTGAAGTACAATGGGGTCACCATCAAACTAAAATATTATATGCAGTTACCGAATAATTAACCCACCGCTTTTGCATAATAAGATGCAGTATCTTCGATTATGTTCCGTCGACATATCGCGCGAATCACCAATGCCTTTTTGACCCATACTGAATGCATAACCACTTCATGCCTCAAAAAACACGTTATGTATTCTATTGCGTAAAGTCACTACAACGCGATGACAGCGGCTGTCAAAAGATATGTACCCTCATCACGCCAGCATGGAGGCCTTGAGGTACGAACGCTTTAAATAAAAAGAACGCCGAAGGATATACCCTTACAATGCTATGACAAGGAAAACCTAGCATATGCATAGTATGTATAATACATTAACGGCAGCCACAATTATATTGTATTGTACATGTATTTTTTTAACACGCTTTTATTAGTTTCTCCTTTACTTATGTAACCCACTCCTTTACACTTGATTTTGTCTTACTTTACATGAACAGATTTAATTTAAACTTTGTACACATATCAAGAACCGGTAACAATACAATAATTTGAGAAGTTTATCTCATTATCCTGATCAGGATCGCCAAGATCGAATAATTTCGTCACGTATCGTCTGCGTGAGAGCAAGTGGCTTATTACTGTTACTAAATTCTATTACTGTTTTGTAATAGAATTTAATAACAGTAATAAGCATTATTATTAAGTAAACTATTGTTGTATTGTTTTCACTTTTTAGTTGGTTTGATTGTCAAATCAACTAAACCAACTAAAAATTGGAATATAAATATAGTTTAAAAAAAACTAAAAAACACGCTTTTAAAGCACATCAAACTAAAAAGTGAAAAATAATTCTGAATATGAGTCAAAAAAAATAATAAACAATGATGAAAAATACTAGTATTATTGTGGAAAAAGCGCGGGGCGCTCTGTGCCACATTTTTCGTATATGGAGCAACCCGCGCTTTTTCCACAATAATACTAGTATTTTTCGTCATTGTTCATTATTTTTTTCGGCTCATATTCAGAATTATTTTACCTTAGACTGATATTGCTTTAAATGTTTTATTTATTTAACTTTATTTATTTTATATGTGTAATAAATGTTTATTTTTCAATGTAATTTAGTTTTTGATGAATGGAAACTTTTAGACGAGTACGACAGCAACGCAGACCGGAGCCCTCCGCATGGTCAGGACACCATGCAGAGGTTGGACAAGTAAGTTAAATCTAATTAGGTGATTGGTAACTATATTGTTAAACTGAGTTCTGGATATTCCAATTAAATATTTATATACACAAACTTCAAGAGGTATATTAAGGTTTATGATGTGAGATATATTTGTGAAATATTTGAAAAGGATAAAAAGCGAACGTTGTTTGGTACACAGCCTCATAATAATTGTTTTTCAATATCACGTCTTAAATTATTGCTCGTATATGAAAGGCAGCAAGTTAATTAAAAAAAAGGTATAGCATCTAAAAAGATATAATTTTAATTTGCAAGATGACTGAATATTAAAAGTATGTGGTAATTTGTGGTAAATTCTAAAACAGTTAACTTTAGAAAATTGTCTAATATTTGTTTATCCACGCTGTTCAGCTGATCTCAATTCTTCTTGTAGCCTCTTTAATTAAATCTACATAATCGGACCAGTCTCACCAAAATAAGAGTATTCATCAATAACTACTGAATAATTTCTCAACTATTACTAGAATGGGTACAACATGGGTATCCTACTTTATTTTTCTTTTTATGCACGTTAATGTTTAGAGTTTACTTGAGAAACTCTTCTGATTCATGATTCATGCAACTCACCGCTGATGCTCGAATCTATCTTCCACTAAAAATTCCTATCCACCAAGTAGAATGTTGATTCAAGAGGATTGACAGATATTGAACACCTAAGCGAGTGTTGTTTATTTATCTTATCTGCTAGGTCCCTGAGCATATGATCATTCATGAATTCTGCCGTTACAATATATGTTTTGTATGAATATATTTTGTTCATAATTATTGCAGGCTATTTCAGCGCACGGTGACAGGAGTATTTAATTCGTTGCGCACGGCTGTTGGCGCGGAGGGTGAGGAGGCGGGCGGGGGTGCTGCACTCCCCGCGCCCCACCACTGGACCTATGTGTGCACGCCCGTCGAAAGCAGCGTATGTCAAAACCAACCTGTATTTCTAGTAATAATAATAATATAAACTCTTCTTTTTTTAAGTTTTTTAATAGATAATTGTGCAACTCGTGCGACAAGTTGTCGATTGCCCACGAAAGCGAAGTTGAACGCACGAGCGAAGCGAGTGCGGTCATTCGCAGTGGATAATCGGCTAACGTCGCACGAGTTATATTTAATATTACAAATGCGGCGATTTATGTGGATACAAAATATATTTAAATTTGCGTGTGCCAAAAATAATTTGCGTGCGACAAGTAAACTTGTCGCACGGAAATTCAAATGTCGAACGTGCGTTCAATTTGTCGCACTCAAATAACAGTTTTATTTATGAAAAAACTACGCGTAATTTTAAAATGGGCAAACGGTTCTTTTTCAAACGCAACAGCGAACGTCAAGATACTACTTTCCCCGCATGAGTAATACAAATTTATTTTTTAATTGAATTTGAAATAGTTTCTCTTTTATCTTTACAATATACATTTATGACTACGGTAAATATCAAAATGAAAAACCGGACAAGTGAGAATCCAACTCGCGTGGCGAGGGTTCCATACTCTGGTATCTGTCATATTTGTTTTTAATCTAATGTAACTGTGGTAAATTCTGTCTTGTTGTATATTGTTGAATATGTAGACTAAGACTTCTGTTAGATCATTTTTTGGTTTGTCCTTAAAATTAATATTGCATCGCAATAATGCAGTCTAAAATTGCTCACTTAGCGAGTGTCGGTTTAAACTGGACATTGAAATGAATTAAAACTAAACAAACTATAGATTTCTTATAGGTTTTCCTGTAATCATATAAGTATTTTTTTCAAAATTTTAAATATGAAAATCCATATTCTGTAAGAGTTTGGTATGTCACCATGTTTTCTGTGTTGAATTTCATCCAAAGAGTGAGAGTTCCGGTGGCCTCTTCGCCCTCTTCTACTTCCATTAGCCCGATTCCCCTCATTAGATATCCCACTCCTTACTAAGAGACCGTCAACGTACTGGTGTCACCTCTAATATTGCGAATGTCTATGGGTGGGCTATTCTCTGATGGCTCGCCTGCACGTTTGTCCCTCCAATATGCTATAAAAAAGATATAACGTAACTAAGTATCATACCAAGGGAAAATGTATGTGCTCTGTTTACCTCTCTGTAAAATAAGCACGAACTAATATTACCTTTTATTTTTTATTTCGACCTGGGCTATCGAAAGAAAAATAAGAATAAATCTATTTTGTCAGGTGGGTGGCGCGGTGGCGCGATTGGTTGGGGCGCGGCGCGCGCATGCGCATGTGGACGCCGCGCTAGACTCACTTGAACATCTCGCACCCACACCACAGAAGTTACAGCCTCTCGACGATTTTGGTACAATATAATATTCTCAAACATAATCTTAAAATTAAGGTGAAAAAAAACTTAGTGTTAGATTAAGCGATTTTCGACAAATATATTTTTAAATAAAAGCTTCAGAGCATTTTATGTTTTTGCTTTGCTGGAAATTATTTTATATTCCTAAATGTACCATTTCCAAACTTTTCCTGAATCGGGCACGCAGCTATTGCAGCGCATGGCTACCAGTTCACAGTGGCGACGTTACCTATTGATTAACCAGTGGCCTCTACTTCTTAATACTGATATATATTCTCAAACATGTCAATGATGTTACAATATACTTTCTTAGTTAGTATTCATCCATCTTTGTCAATTTTCATTCAAATGGGGCACGTTTTATTCACTCTCATAGGATGCGATCATTGAGGCCAATCAGTATATTATTTTTTTTATATCAGAGATTATTTGCCTCAATCGAGGCTCAACGCTTCGTACGTTTCCTAAGTTTTTGTTTCAGTAAGTAATATAATAGAAGTTATTGGTTAAGATTTCCATTATTAGTACGTTTGGTGTCATATACAGTGTTAAAAATGACATGGATATTTAGGGTATTGTGTAACTTATTTGCTTGTCTTTAGAGGAAGATGTGTGCGTGGGCGGACGGCTGTGGTGTGGGGCGGCGGACGCGGCGGCCGCGGCGCGCCTGTGGCGTTCGCACGTCACGCACCGTCTCGCCACGCTACTGCTCGCCGGTGAGGACACCTACACCGTTATACGTGATATCGTTAGATGTAGTGTGCCTCCGCTCACACATATCAAAAAACTTGTCAATAAGCGTAATTCCTACATCATATATGGCGAGAAAGAACGCTGGATTGTTTTCAGTAAAACAGCAACAACATTGTAGTATGAAGTGCGTGTATATTTGTCGGGATTATTCTCATAGTTACACTATTTTATTAACAATGGATTTACCAATTTCACCAATGAAAAATTCGCAAATTTGTCCAATCAAAACTATCGTTAATGTCCTTATTATTTTTTAATCCCTTTGATTGTTTTCGCGCCGGCGCCAACGCTCGGCGGATTGAAAGGCGCTTGCGCACGTCGCAGTTTAAACTGAAGCATGCGCAGATAAACCCCGCCGCGGCGTCGCTTTCTCGATCGGCCAGCGAGCATCGCGGTGAACAACTATCCCGAAGGCAAAGCGGCGCGCGAGGCATGCTGTGGCGAGGCGATGACGTGCGCTGTGCAACGTTCGATTATATAGCTCGTAGTTTCTGCAAATGTGTAATAGTTCTTTTCAGAACTGCTATCCTCGTTTCGCACATACGTTGTACGTCGCCACATCATAAAATGCTTTGCCACCGTGAACATGGAATGCATCCTTAATCTTTGTATTGATTGACAGAGTTAGTTTCTCATTTATAATATTAGTGAGAATGATTGAATAAAGTGCTAGGATATTTGACACTTAATGCCCAAATCGTTAATTCAAGCCTTAGTGATAATTCTTTTTTATCAAGTAGCGTTATTTGCCCAGCAATATCAGTGCTTGACAAAATCAAAGAAAACATAGTATGCAATATAGTGTAATAGTGTAATATCGGTAGGAATATTGTATAAAAAATAAAATATTCACCTTATGTAATTTTTTCAAACGATTGTTAAAATAATTACACCTCAAGTCTATTTCCAATAAAATTGGCTAATATGTCTATAGAAAAGCATAAATTTCGTCAGGTACGTTGCCAGCTTTTTGACTATTGGAGGGGGGAAGTGAACCACAGACTTTTCCAAATACTCAAACTCAAAAACCCATTGGTCAATTCGCCCCTGGTCAGAATTAGAATCCGATAGCTTATTCCAAGGCATTCATAGAAAAAATAAATATATTTATTCGCTTTCATCAATTGTATGAATTAAAAACTGTACTGTGCTATATATACATATATGACAATTTTCACAGAGCACTCATGTGACTTGTGTTTTAAAATGGGGCATGTACAGATGAACTCAATACATATATGCAAGCTTTAATATGCATTTAAAAATGTTTTGCTGCCAACTAACCAAAACTGTCAATTCAAATACAAATACACACTATTCTCAAAACTCCCATGTGTTATTAGAGGTAGATGCTGAATAGTATTTTTTTATATATAATTCAACTATGTAATATTTCAGATATAGCAGAGACTGCTCTTTCCAACTGCTTGGACGAATTGACAGTGTGGCTGAAAGAACAAATATTTGGTACATTTGAGGAAATGGCCAAAGAGAATATAGACAACACTGTTAAAAGCGAAAAAACGCCTCTGAAGATACTGGACATCGACGAAACATGCGCCTCAGTAATGAATAAACTACCAGGTATATACTTGTGTATTTATAACGTGCTACCAATTGGCACACGTCTGCTCCAAGAAGAGAACATTAAACTAGACGTTCCACCTATCCTAGCCGAATGTATGTTAGGAATGTCATATAGTTTTGTTGTTTTCAATGGCTTTCCCTAACAAAAAAAAAGTGATTTTTATTAAATGAATGTCTGCATTTTTAATTAGTGTAACTCTTTGCAACAAATTGAGATCATCTCTTTTTTCCTCTTAAATAGTCGATAGATTTTGGCTTCTTATTTTCAAATTAAAAGAAAATATTGCTTAAGTATCTCTTCTATTTTAGTATTAATTACGTTTCAGGTGCACTGTACCTTTTCGGAGAAGAGACATTGACTCAGTCGGTTCGGTTGGTTGTGACAAGTTTCAGCCACAAGGAGATCAATAAGGATCTGACCTTTAGGGTGTTAGACCTACTAGTAGTGCACTTCAAAAGATCTGCAGGTGTCAGGGATTCCTTCGACATCGGTTAGATGAACTGGACTATAGCCGCTTAAATGCCACACGAATGTAATCAATCACTTCCAACTGTTTTCAATATTACGATATTTTTTACAGAATTCCTTTTGAACTATGTTGTTGCTCTTCCAATAGGAAATTTATTGTTGTTGGTTGGTTGGTTACCTATTTGAATCGGTAAATAGGAACACTTATGAGATTATTTTGATATTGTTTGTTTATCAAAAGAGAAGGGGCTCTTAAAACAGTTTATATTGCAAATAACTTGTCTTTTTTATTCAAACTAAAATTATTTTTTAAAAAGGTTCAGATAAATATACGTGCAAGCTATTTCTAGCTTCATCGCATACATTTACTGTTAAGACCAAACAGTATGTAATCGATCTATGGCAAGTATGTATGTCTTTGTAATTTCATTATAAATGTGCCATGCAGTTTGATGGTTATAATGTATATAATGATATTTTGTTGGTGATTTTGGATGAAGTCCGTTAAAACACAATGGGGTTTAAACAAAGATTTCATTTATTAATTTTACACGGGCGAATCATACAATTAAAAGTAGGTAGCTACTAGGTACCTGCTTTTATTTGTATGATTTTGTTGCTAGATACTATTTAGCAACCTAACCTGTAAAGGAAGAAACAACATTTAATGTCATTAATCGCAACGTCTATTTCTAAAACACAATCAATTCGTTTTATAATAATTATTTTTAAATAAATCGTTTTCTGGTGACAAATGATTGTTTCATAGATTGCAGTTTTACTTAACTACATATTACAGTACAACGCACAAAACTCTGCCGCTGTGAAACTTCTCAGCGTTTCGTAACTAACTAGTTACGAAAACTTCGCAATGGCGTAAAAGTGGCACACGGGAAGAATGAAGGATCGAGGAGTGTTAAAACTGCGCCTTACATCATTCGCAGGCAATTCAGATAGGCAAAGTTCCGTGCGTTGTACTGTACATCCAAAATAGTTTCTGCTGTGGAGTTAATTTCGTGAATTAAATGTGGAAAAAATTTGTCTATGTTTTTTTTGTCTAGTGTTTATCTCATGAATTGAGTTTAATAATTTTCCAACGTTTTTTAGAATCCGATTTTTAATTCCTCAGGCTTTTCCTGTTGAGTTTGTTTCTATTGTCCACAAAAACAATATCACTAACTGAAGTCAAATTGTCTTGTCTTTTTTTGATAAATTGTTTTATTATAATTATGTCACTATATTTTTTAAGGTTTTTTTCCTTTCTCGAATATTCCCCCTTCTTTTGATTTTGCTCATTTGGAAATATTCTAATATCTGTATAATTTAGTAGGTACTTTGGAACATATTTAGTGACAATGCTCTGTTTCATTATAATTTTTTACACAATTTTGTGCTATAGTAGTCCAAGTTACCTTTGTGCCTTTTTCGTTTATTTTGCTGCTGATTTTATTGACTATTGTTTGAATTAATCTTTCATTTAATCTATTTCATGCGGTATACATTTTTAAGATATTTTTTTCTTCCAAAATTGTTTTGAGTTGTCTAGAATTAAGACGTGATATTACTCTGAGAGAATCATGACAATGTCGCCAGTATCTGCAGCGTTTTTTGCTAGTTTAATGAAATCATTTTGAGTTCATGACGTTAGAATGCAATCGTACCTGGTAAAATGATCTGATAGCAAGTATCTCTGTGTACCTTGAACCCCCAATATCTCCAATGGTGTCAATGGAGCCCATTTCAAAAGGTTATGTGGCGGGACCCAAATGGGATATCCAATGCATATTTATTCTTTTTTCTTGATTTGTTCATTGTACTTCTGTACAATTTTTATTAATTCTTTTGGTATTTGTTTATCATATTTTCTGCAGTATATAATGAGCAAATAATTCTTTGCATTTGTTTAATTCCTGTATGACCTAGGTTTGTATGCTCATTTTTAATAAAGTTCCGTACTGAGTTTTTATTATAGAATTATTTTTTCTTTTTTTTTACTTTCTTGTATATATGTTGTTCTTTGGTATCAATCTCATTTGTACATTCTATCTTTTCATTTTTAATTTGATCTTTTATTATGTCTTCTGGTTTTATTAAATTGATCATTTTTCATTGTTTATCCTGGTTCTCATTTGCTTCTAAAAGTGGGTTCTTGCTTAGGCAATCAATTTCAACATTGCATCTTCCTGGAGAATGTTCAATTTTAAAATTGTACTATCATAGGTAATATATCAGATCTCCTCGTTTTTCATCGTTACATTTTTTATTTACAAATTCATTTAATGCACAATTTTTTTTTAAGTTTTCAATGGACTATTTGTGTATATCTGATGTGGTTACATTTAAAAAGTTTTCTCGAAATTGTTAATTAAATGCATCGAAAGATAGTTCGAAATTGCAATCTGTGGAACGCGAACAAGGCAAAGCACACTCGGTGGCTGATCGATTTAATATTAATGGTCTCAATAAATATTTAATGATCTAATAAAAAAGTATGCATTCATCGAAGAATTAAACTGTACCCACTGCGTACACTGAAACAGGATGTCGTCAAACTTGGCATCAGATTCTATATCCTAGAAATATGTTTTGGAATCCAATTATCTCTCAAGCGATACATAGTACTTTAAGATTACACCCGTGAGGTAAATAAAAGACAAATTCTTTAACTGAATATTATAATAATATAAATTCATTTTGAGCAATTTTCAACTAAGAAATTCCCATTCAAATGTAATTAATTCCCACATTTCTGTTTCAAATCTAGAAGCTACGAATTTACCGAAATATCAAGTACCGGTACCTTTTCGAATTTCGAAATAACAATAATTACTTTGGCATTTTAGAAGAAAACTTTTAATATCTATTCAAACATTAACAAAAGAAACACGTCAAATATCAATTTTTATTCTTTTTAGTGGCTATTTATTTGTATGACGATAATGATATATTTTACCTCAAGCAGGTGTAATATGAATATTGATTCTCGGGCGTTTTTGCCAATCTGCACGTCGACCCCTGTAAGTGCCACAACCGGAAAAGCTTTGCGGGAATTATATAGTAACGATTTGTGCAAAAATTTGAATAAAATTTATTGAATATTCGACAAGTTATAGCCTATTATTAGACTATTTAATAAAAACTTGCCTACAAATATACGTAGATCTGTTAAAAGCTGTAATAACAAATAATGTGTGATCTGAAATGTTTGAATCTCTTATTCTGGAAATATATGTTTAGATTTCGGAAAATTTTTTTTGTAAGTATACATTATGCAATAGAGAAGACCAAAGATATGGAAATTTGTATTGAGTATTTATTTATTTTATAAGTTGTTTATTCTGTAAAAATCGACTTTTATGTAATACTGATTCATTAAAACAAAGTAATCTAAATTATATTTTTCTTTTATTTCCACACCATTTTAAAAAGTATAAAACATATTTATTACCAAAGTTTACGCAAATATCACAGACCTTGGACGTTTAGAATAGTACAAATCATAAGTGTTATCTTAATGTCGTATAATAATAATAATAATAATGGCAAAATATTTATTTATACATTTATTCCTAATTAGATTTAAATTGTAATCAATTCGTTTCCTTATATCATTTTAAAGTATTTTTATCCTATAATCCCTAGTGTTGCTCTTATACTCTTATAAATTAAAGTATAAAAAATTACCCCTTACGTCTATCACCACCTCATTTTATCACTATTACTTAGAAATAAACATCTTTAATTATCACACACCTTCCATCAATATTAATGAACTTTATGTTGTCTTATCATTAAGCAAACGAATTACAACCTTAAAATAGTTTTGGTTTTTGATTCATTTCACATTTCCTTCATTCATACCTGTACCACCAATTCAAGGAAATGGATGACTTTAAGAAAAATAATGTGAAAAAGATGCATTTTCACCACAATCGAATGATAAAGTTTGTCTATATAGGTATTTTTTTATATATAAATTAATATTTTTTTGTATATATATCCTACAGCTATTTTCGATGAAGAATAAATCAGAGAGCTGTGACACTTTCAAGCTGGTCGCTGTTCCTTCGAGCCGACATGGGCGGCTCATCTGCAGTGATCGTCCGATCGCTCCTGTCGGAGAAGTTCAGGAACATCTGAGAGGTAGAGATCACGAATTGAGTAGGATTGCAAAAAAGATTTAGCATGTTGATATTACACAAAAAGACTATGGAGAATTTCGTGAGATTTTTCAGTACGTATTCTTTAAAAAAAAATTTGTAATTTTAAATTTAGTAAATGTACTTTCTATATTGTGACAACCTCGAACATTGAAATCGTAGTCGTGTTAGGAAATTTTTCTAGCACGACCAACATGGCAAAAGGTTTAGAAATCATTAAAAATGGTCACGAACTATACAAAAGAAATATACTAAAAATGTACAGTCGACAACATCAACACAACAAGTGAGATAAGGGCACGTTCAAAATTTTTTGTTTCATAGACTATCGACTGTAGACATTTTTATCTGTGCTTTACAGTCTATTACGAGATTCTTTTTTTGTTAAAAGTTAATTTAAAAAGATCATTAGAAAAATAAAAACATTAAACATTTGTTATAAAATAACTAGAAGCCGTGTATAAGATTTGTTTATTGTATTTTTTAACATACTTTTTGAAAATTTGACAAGGGTGAGTAATAGCGAATATTATGGTTATCTTATCAGAAGCAAAAAGAGATAAAAGCCGTGCCAAAAAATTATGCGTGCAATTCTGACTCGCACTTGCCCATGCTTTTATATAGACGAAGTACCTGATCCAGCGAGCTGGCGTTAAGCGTGTAATCGTCCAGCTCGGCGGTGCCCTGCAGCGCCGCCAGCAGCCGAAACACGTCGCTCAGCTGAGTCACCACCTCCTTACCTTCAACTGAGGCAAAAACTCGTCGTAAATTATTAAGTAATAATTCACGACGTAATGAATTTTATTTGCAATGAAGAAATATTTAGCGCTAAATAGATTGCAGTTTTACATTTTAAGTTGGTTAACAACATATTGTGTCTTCCGTTCACGTACGGAGATTAGTGGCCAGTGCTATTATTGTTATACAAATGAAACAGTGAAGTTTGTATTGTAGATCGACAAAATAATAAGAGAAACAACTAAAGAAAGTCAAATGTGCACATTTCGTTGATAATAGCGAAAACATCTAATAATACTAATACTATAAAATGCTGAGATACATTTTGCAATCTAACAGATGGCACTATTTAAATAAAATACCGAGATTAATTTTGAGATCCGTGGCACTATTTTAATAAAACAGTGAAATACATTTTGCATCTAATAGATGGCACTATTTAAATAAAATACCGAGATTAATTTTGAGATCCGTGGCACTATTTTAATAAAACAGTGAAATACATTTTGCATCTAACAGATGGCACTATTTAAATAAAATACCGAGATTAATTTTGAGATCCGTGGCACTATTTTAATAAAACAGTGAAATACATTTTGCATCTAATAGATGGCACTATTTAAATAAAATACCGAGATTAATTTTGAGATCCGTGGCACTATTTTAATAAAACAGTGAAATACATTTTGCATCTAACAGATGGCACTATTTAAATAAAATACCGAGATTAATTTTGAGATCCGTGGCACTATTTTAATAAAACAGTGAAATACATTTTGCATCTAATAGATGGCACTATTTAAATAAAATACCGAGATTAATTTTGAGATCCGTGGCACTATTTTAATAAAACAGTGAAATACATTTTGCATCTAATAGATGGCACTATTTAAATAAAATACCGAGATTAATTTTGAGATCCGTGGCACTATTTTAATAAAACAGTGAAATACATCATAACAGATGGCACTATTTAAATAAAATACCGAAATTAATTTTGAGATCCGTGGCACTATTTTAATAAAACAGTGAAATACATTTTGCATCTAACAGATGGCACTATTTAAATAAAATACCGAGATTAATTTTGAGATCCGTGGCACTATTTTAATAAAACAGTGAAATACATTTTGTATCTAACAGATGGCACTATTTAAATAAAATACCGAGATTAATTTTGAGATCCGTGGCACTATTTTAATAAAACAGTGAAATACATTTTGTATCTAACAGATGGCACTATTTAAATAAAATACCGAGATTAATTTTGAGATCCGTGGCACTATTTTAATAAAACAGTGAAATACATTTTGCATCTAACAGATGGCACTATTTAAATAAAATACCGAGATTAATTTTGAGATCCGTGGCACTATTTTAATAAAACAGTGAAATACATTTTGCATCTAACAGATGGCACTATTTAAATAAAATACTGAGACGCATTTTGCGGTTTAACAGATGGCGATATTTAAACAGAATTCTGAGATAAAATTTGTGATGTAACAGATGGCACTATTTAAATATAATACCGAAATAAATTTTGTGATATAGAGGGCACTGTATAATTTTTTAAATGCGCGCAGAATCTGTTATCCTGTCAAGTTACCCAATCGATCGGACGCGCGCGGGGTATATAGTCCCGCACACGTTCGTTCTCTTCCACGAAGCCCAAAAAGTTCACTTTGAATTTCTGGGTTATACTTAGGATGTTAAACGAAATTGAATCGTGTTATATATTATATTAGCACACTTATTAAATAATAATTATTATTTAGTGAGGCGGAATCAAATTATTAGTCATCATTGAGCCTAATAAAAATTAAATTTTAAGATAAAGAAAAGATAGCGACTTCTATTTCAAAGTGTGACGCAATGTAAATTAACAGATCTAGATAGAAAAATGAAGAATGTTACTAGGTATGCCAAATCGCTTGAAATGTTGTCTTAGTAAAGCCTGTATGTATACAAATACACTAGTTTTTGTCGTAGTCAAAAATACCTAGTAGTTTTGATTTTATAGGCATTCAAAGTTTCGAAAAATAACGAGTCCCACTAACAGTCACGTGACCGCTTGTGACGTCATATCACAAAGCGCCGCGCGGACCGCGGCCCGCTTAGTATCAAGTCGCCAGCGGTTATAGTAGTAGGTGTAATAGCTTGCGCAGTATTTTGTTGTGTTTTCGTCCGCGTATTTAGTTAATAGTCTAATAATAGTAAGTATTATTGCATATATATAATATATAGTGAGCCGGACTGAGCGTGTTGTGCGATGACGTCACACCGTAACAGGCGACCCGCGTCGTACGGTTACAATTTGTTTTACTTCTAAATCGGAAACTAGTTGACGTATCGAAGTAATTCTTTCACTAGTATTTTTTTATTTTTGACAGAAAATATGGAGTGCTAATAAGCAAAATTAGTTAATATTCTTCATTGTCTATACTGTAGTAAATAATGAACGATAAGTGACATACATAACACCCATTAAAAGCACAAATGCATACCGTTCGCCTTGGTCGGCACCAAGAACTGCAGAGTGTTATGATGCATCGCTTGTAGTTGCGCCTGCGGCGCGCGCGCCCGCACCTCGAGCCACAGGCGGGCGGCGCCCCCGCGCTCCGCGCGCGCGCTCACCACGTGCCCGCTGCCGAATCTGGAAGCAAACATTTCATGTGAAAGATGCCACATCCAACGTTACGATTAATCCGCCGTCCAGACTGGTGTCTCGTGTCTCGAGGTGTAAAGAACGTGTAAACAACAAATAAATATTTCCGATAAACAAACACTTGTGTAATTACCTCTGTAAGCACTGGTCTAGCGGCGCTAGAGCGCACAGCGCGCCGTCCCTTAGCAGCGCAACCCGGCTGGCCAATACGCGAGCGTCTTCCAGCGCATGCGTAGACAACAACACGCCGCGCCGCGCCGCGCACGCCGCCCTCACACCGCGCGCCACGCACCAACGAGATCCAGGATCCATACCACTGTGATTGATATACATTTGCATTATTTCTATATGAAAATAAGTTTGTAAAATGTGACCTCAAGAATAACATAAATATATGCATGTGGATGTGAACATTAAGTTTTTTAATTTAAGTTTTTTTTTTTTTATAAGGTGTTTGTGTCTATTATTGTTATAATGTTTTTTTTTATTATTTTAAAATAAATTAAGAGAGACGAAACGGCGCTTCTTTCGTCGCCGGATTCAAATTAATTTATATAAAATGCAACAATTGTTAGTCAGTTGCTCGCGTTATACCACCGTATTCTGTTAGATTGTCGCTTGACAAGCGTGTTGCTGTAGGTACTTACGTAGATTCGACGAATATTTCTTTAAACATTACTATCATAGCTAGCACGCATCGACAATGCGACGGCGTTTTGTAATTTTTCGTAAGAAATGATTAGTCGTGTAATATCAATGGGTACAGCTTATTATTTTGGATCAAAGGTTATAAAACTGGCGGTCCCACGAATACATATTATGCTACAAAAGTTTTTATTATACGCTTATTGACAAAAAGAATCTGACAGTCATGTACTCCTCGGCTTTAAAATAAGTATTTTAAATTTTAATGAATATTTGTGTGATGTGTGGAATTAATGAAGTCTATTTACACATACTAAATACTTCGGTCTATGGACTAGGTCCATTCGAGTCATGTCACACTTTTACTGTCGTAAGTTGCGTGACTTTCTTTTACCACTGAAGTTATTCAAGCCTTTTGTTTCTTCTGTTGATTTATTGATTAGGTATTTAACTTTTTTTTCGTCGTTCAAATGGTGGGTCTAGCCCAGGGTCGCTTGTCGTTGTTGTTGCGAACAAGAAATTCAACGTCTTCATATGATTCGATCAGCAATAAACGAAGTTTCCAAAGACTGAAAAGTTTATGATAATTTATGAGGCGGCAAAGTTCCAAAATAAAACGTGTTGAAATAGAACGAGACGACTTCTTTACAGTGGTCATTGTGGAACCGACACGTTACTAGTATTCAGGTGCAACAACGCTGCATGAGATCAAAGAAGTCAAGGTATGTGGACTCTAAGACGTAGACTTGCACAAAGTGGTTTGACTCCACACGGACCTGATGATGGCCCAAAATTATCTCCATGCTAGAATAATGGCAGCTCATGCGAATACAAAATGAAATCCCCACGATAGACGGAGATAGATTTATCATAGTGAGAGAGAAAGAATGATTTACACGAAATTGCATTATAGAAACGATAACATTTAGAGGAATTTCATAGGTCTTTTGGGGTGAAATATTGGATTGCATAAAAAAGTTTATCTTGAGTTTGTAACGAGGCCCGGTTTTGGCATTTTGACTGGCCGACGCTACATACACGAGGCACAAGATGCAATGCGCTTCGCTGGTTTTTTAAGCGAAGATTTGATGCCATGCAAGATAAAATGTCTTAGAAAATGGTATTGTAAAAGTTCGCCAATATGTATACCCGAGGGCGGAGTCCCCACCCACGAGCTCGATCCCACCGCCCTTTACATTATTAAACTATTAAAAACGATAGCCCGGCGCCGTTCTGACCTGGTCGGCTCGTCGAGCAGCACCAGCGGCGCCCGGCCCATGAACGCGACCGCGGTACACAGCTTGCGCCGGTTGCCGCCGCTGAGCGTGCCGCAGCGCTGACGGCTGTATTTACGCAGGTCGAACGTTTGCAGCGTTCGTTTGACCACCTGAATAATAATAGTATCTCATTAGACAATAGTCAAATATGGCTTCTTAATAAAAGGTTGAAATTAAAAAAATAATAATTCGCAGCCATATCGATTTGTTTTTAGAAAATTTTGTACAATTCAAAAGACTACAACTTAGTTTGTAACATTATCCTTACATTCGATACCAAAGGGAAATGTTCAACGAAACTCGCTTTATTAAAAATTATGCTTAGGTACCTGCTTAGGTGAATTCTTCGTTTATCCCTATAGAGGATGGCAAAAGCTAAATAAACTCGTAAAACATATAGCGAGACGCTTCGTAATTTCAATTGGCTACAATCGCAAATATTTAAACATTCGTATACGTTGCGAGCTGACCTCGTTTACGTCGGCTATGCCCCTCAGCCGGCAGTAGAACTGGAGAGTCTGCGTGACCGTCAGCAGCGGGTCCAGCGCGTCGCTTTGCGGACAGTAACCTGTAAGTGATCGTAGGAGCATAGACAATAGCTCGATGATAGGTCGTTCTTGGATACAGGTCGCCACGACCGGCGCGATCGATTCCGTTTCGTCGCTTAAAAAGTATGCCTTAATCGTTATACCGGGCAGTCGACTTTGCATTATCACACCGTTTCACAAGTATGAGGTTGAATAGAAATCTTTGTTAAATTCTTTAGGATTTCTTCGACCACTGATCATTGTCTCATTTATACAAAAGTACCTATACAACTACAGCTAGTCCTTGTAGTATGTTCTTATTTATAAATTTCATTTTAATACCGATGGGTTGCATTTATAAAAAAATAATGATACTGTGACATTTACTAAATTTCTTCCTCCCATGGATCTCACAAATTTTCAATTCCCGCCCGGCCCCACTTACTCCAATCGTGTCCACTCAACAAACCGGTTGGCATATGACCATAACAACAGATGGAACCTTATTGCACGACTGATAATGCGAAGGCGTTTGAGAATTCTTTTCAGTTCGAAATATTTTTTCAGCAACTACTTTTATCGTCTTACTCTTGTTAGTTCATGAAAATGGGAAAATTTGCATACCATTTTACAGATAATTTAATGAAGATTAATTTTGCTTGTCTGATTTAACGTAATACAAACGAGAAAAACATCAAAATAATTTTCTTTCCCGTTATTCACCTATAAAATAACTTGGAAACACGATCGCTTATGAAAAAATTCATTAGTTTAACGCTTTGTTTATTTGCTTTTAAATTTCACAAATAGTTTCTTATTGCAAATGACTGTCTAATTCAGTGTAGTTAAATTATAATTAAAAAAAAATGTAATTATATACCAAAAAGGGACTCTCACAAATAGGCGACGACTTCTAATAATATTCCCTCAATAATATTTACTATAATATTATAATATTTAGTTTCTAATTACTTAATAATATTTTATATATATATATATATATATATATATATATATATATAAATATATTGATTAGATTGAGTTATAATAGATGGTATTTTTTTTGTTACTTAATCATAATTCTTTTACAAAAGAAATTAAATGAAAAAAAAATGAACTTTACATTAGTATTATAATATGGTAGAGTTTAATTTCACGTTCATTAATATGTACATATATATTAAGTTGAAAAAAATAGAAAAAAAAGTCGAGTGCGTCAGGGGACATCCGGTAGATGCGAAACATTAAAACGATTGTACACTGTATTGTTATAATTGGAATAATATGAGCATGGCAGGTATTGCGAATAAAAGGAAAAGCGCAAACCTAACACCGATTAGTACTCAAGTTAAAACCACTAACTTATAAGTCCCGAACAGATCTGCCTGGACGTGACGGCGCTGCCGTTGAGCACCACCCGCCCGCAGGTGGCGCGCAGCTCGCCGCTCAGCAGCGCGAACGTCGTCGACTTGCCGGCGCCGTTTTGGCCCAACAGCGCCGTGCACTGGAGCAGAAATCTGGCTTTCATCACGCCGTCGTAAACTAAATGTTTGAATATAACTCGGTTTTTCCAGGCGAAACTATAAAAGGCTAATGAAATGAAACTTATAAGAAAAAAAGGAATTTATTATACCTTGTTTAATATAATAGGTATTATATGTACGTTTTAAATAACAAAAAAATGCCAACTTATTATATTATTATGAGTAGATGCAAGGCCATAGCAGGCAGATAAAGAATTGAATTGAATACGGATGAAAACGGTATTATTATTTTATGGTTTTGCCACTTGCTTGAGTGAAGAGTTATAAGAGATATCATTTGCCTACAGCATTCTGCTATTTACCGATCGTTAGCGACTTTTTATAAGGCGTGCAATTTATTTTTTTTATTAATTTACACACTCATAACTGTATCCTGGAAAGGTAAACGAAGACCACAGATCTTCATATGATACGATCCTAGCACACCAGTCTCGCTTTATTAACATACATGAATCGTTTTATGGAAGCTCGTCGATTCCGGTGCTTAAAATTTGGCCCTTCTTAATATGCCAATTTGGTTTGCGGTTTGCGTGAGGTTTTCAAAGCACTCCTTGCCAACCCTTCCATCACGCAAATTTGCTCTGTAAATTCGTTTCGTTAGTCTGCATCACTATCCTTATATGTCTCTTACATGGGCCGTCATTTAGTAGGCTGCGCACACTAAGCGACTATCACATCTTCACCGGATCAATTCTATTTCCATATTTCTTCTGTAACACTAACAATCGCAGCTGTACATAAGCGTTAGGCACAGAAACTGCATTGTGGCCAGTCGAACGCGCTTGTTTAGACGTTATTACCGGTCATAGTAACAAACAAGCCCTTATTCACTGTATTTCCCACACTTACTGTCCTTTCGATATCTCTATCATTTTTGCTGTCATTTGTAAATAGACTATCTAAATAGACGAACGCTTTGACTTATTCGAACCTATCAACTCCTATACGTGTATCCTATTCGGTTGTATTTTCATTTCCTTCAAACACCATGACCTTTCTCCTGCCGACATTTAATTTGATGCATATTTTTTCCAAAGACTGTTCACTTCAATCACGATCTCTCGCAAAGGACACGCCGACTGCGTAAGGATTACTTATTCGGCAGAATAGACTGAATACCCACAATAAAGTTACACAGCCCTATCTGACACCTCTATGGATGTCGAACCAGTCAGCGTACGCTCCGTTTATTCTGACGTAGGCGCTGAAGTTTCCGCATACAGATCGCAGTGTCCTTATCGATCACTTATCGAATCGGCGTTCGTCTAAATGCAGGCAACGCCAGCTATCAAGATCTGATCGTCGCTAACTTGATCCGGGCCAATCTAACCGTCATGTCTAAGATTAACATTTATATACTGAACAAACTATAGTACCTGTCCAGGAGGTATCCCCAGGTAGAGGGACTTCAGCGCGATGCGTGACGTCACGCCGCGGTAGGTCCTGCCCAGGCCCACGCACTGCGCCACGTCGCACATCGGCGACACTATTTGCTTGATTGAACCTTTCTTAGATTCAGTATCCACGAACCCTTAAAAAGAATTTGTTTTATAGTAGCTAAATTCCACTGGATGACATGAAGTTTAATTTAGTCCAATGTTTATATAAAGTTATAAATTGTATATAAAACTTTATGTCGCGGAAGCTTATTATCTATACATACAATGAATTTGTTGAGAATTTCTGTCTGTCTGTGCATGAAGAAAATCACTTGCACAAAAAATCATTCATCTTTAAGAGACAAACGACCATGCAGCACTACATAGCAGGTGACCGCCGCCGCCTATAGACATTCAGAACCCCAGAGAAGTCACTAACGCTCTTGCCGGCCTTTTAAGACGGAATAGGATATCCGATGGGGAGAGAAGTAGACCACAGGAACTTTTAGGTAGGAATATAATATTTTAAGGAGGGTAAACCACTGAAACTCTCACTCACTGAACGATATACAAAAGCGGAAGCTCCTGCTTCTGTCAATGTTCTGTAAGAGTATGATATCACACTGGTCGAGCCACACATTATCTTTTTGCAGATGGCTCTACACGAGACTTTGGTCTTCGTAGGCTTTGCCATGTCACTTTACTTTTTCTGTAAAGTACTAAATCTACCTGATGCGTAATAGAAATACGTCTTCACTTTGTTCGTAATCAATTACACAAACTACTGAACTAATCGCATAAGGCGGCGGAGAGGGAACTAACGGTAACAGATTTGAAAGCTCAAAGTCCACATTTTTATATCTACGAGGACGGAGCCGCGAGCGGAAGCTAGTTTTAAGTAATATTATTTTTCATTTTTACATCTCTTCTTAAGTACAGCTATGTAACGCAATCAGGATCATATTTATACTTGCAGGTTGATTCTACTCATTGATGTATGCGGAATTTATAGAAATCATCGGCAAAGCATGACGTAATACGCAATCTTTTAGCTTTCTTATAATGGCACAGCTTTTAGCTTTAATAACTATGATCAATTAACACCACGATTAAAATTGGTATTATAGCAAGTCCGAAACTTTAAAATTATCTTAGTATCATCGTTTTATTTTCGCTAGACAACTTTTCAAATTGAACGTTTACAATTGACATCGTCTTTAGCTATAAGTAATGGATTGAGATATCATATGCTCGACGTAGTTGAACCGACAAATAAGAAACTTGGAAAATGGAATCGATCTCGTTTTATTAAATCATATTTTGTTCTCAATTTTTTCGTAAAAAACCGGAGATATAGAGGACGGCTAAATGAGTTTCTCCAAAAAAAAAAAAAGGGAGAAAACGATCACGATACGTTACCTACTTCCTACTAACTACACGCGAGTCTCAAAAAGGCAGCGACCTCTCGCGGTTTACCTCTGGCGAGGAAAGACGCGTCTTTGGGTGTGGCTACCTGCGTTGATGTTGCCGATGGTGTGCAGCGTGACCGGCCGGTCGCGGTCGCGCGCCGAAGCCTCCACCCTCTTCCTTTCGGCTGCCACTTCTAGATCTTCCATCTCCACGTTTAATACGGCTCGGTTGCGCCAACTGCGAAAGCAGACGCGGTTGTAACGTGTCACTATCATATTAATAATATATTATTCGAATAAAATGTGTAACTCTTATGTCCGTAGAATAGGGATTGTTCATCGACTTATCGTGGTTGAATTTGTGCTATTTATTATACTGATTATTAGACTATAATACTTTACATCATATGTGGGCAAACACCGGCCCGCGGGCCGCATCCAGCCCGCTGTAAGATTTGATCCGCCCCCGAGAGACATTTTGAAAAATTTCGTGTCTGACGTCTATCGCTAAAAATTATGAGCACTAGTTTTTAAAACACTACTTTAAAATACACTAGTTCTTGAACGCGGCCCGCGAACGTATTTGTATACTAAATTTGGCCCATAACATGTCAAAGGTTGCCCGTACCTGCTTTACATAATAAATTTTGCGTATTTTATGAAACAACCCGTTATTTATTTTCTTAGGATATAATAATTTAGTTTCTTAGCAAAATCATAATCAAAAATCCTATCTACTGATTTTTAAATTAAATCGAAAAATTTTGAAAGGTTCTAAAATATTCTTTACTATCTTTTTATATAACAAGGTTAATATACATAAGCTTCAATCAAATTAATGTCACCAAGGGTCATAATTTCATTGATATAAAATGATATCATTAAACTATTAAAAATTTCGTACAAACATATGAAATTTTTAATAGTTTTTTTGTGATTATCAAAAAATTATAGATATAACATTAAAATTGTCGTTCATGTTGTTATACCGTTTTTATTGAACCGTTTCTACAAATATTATGCAAGTGGGTATTAGCGACAGTAAAAGTCATTCAAAATGTGCCATAATTTCCATATAATAGTACAAAATCCCAGACTCTAATTTCATTTTTCCAGTGTTTTTCGACTCCCGATAAATGTATAACAATTAAAAATCGAAATAGCAGTCTCAAATTACAGTTCAAAAATTGATTTCATGAAAATCATTGTATTTCATTACCTCAATAATGGTATAGATTACAAAGTCACAAATTAATCTATAATTATCCAAACGTAGTACTGTAATATTGTAAAAATAATAACAGCGAAAACAGCACTATAAATTTCAAAAAAGAAATATACTCTGTTCTTAGACAGTTATCAACAATCAATCGATATTCTCAATAACTAAAGACAAAGGCTCTCTTATATTATTTGAGTTGGTTGAGGTTTCTGATTGAAATATGAATCCACCTGCATATCCAATGATCGAAGCAGTTGTACTCTATCGCAAGGTTGAGGAGCAGCATGAACAGACCCACGAGCACCAGCGCCACGCAGTGGTACAGGATCAGGTCGGTCTCGAACGGATTCTTATAGGTGTCCATACCGAATCTGCTTAGAACCTGGAAAATTAAAAATAAATAAATGAAAATTCATGAAATTTGCTTACCTCATTAATCTTGAATGAATCAGAAAATTCGTTGACTAAACCAAAATTCTTCTCGAACTAAGATAATCTAAGGTGTAAGATATATATATTTTTTTAATTCTTTGCTTCAGAATATCCTACCTTCAATCAAAAATTTTTTTTTTCTGTGTCGGAATATATATCTTGAATGCAGATCGATCAAGCAGAAATAGAGTATTATATACCTTCCGAAGATGCTTGCGAAGATCAGAATGCCTTTAAGATTCAGCAGTGTAATGATGAACAAACAGGTTGTTAACTAATATAAAGTGAGTTTTAGTCTTCTGAGTAGAATTTTGGTCTATTGAAAATCAAATAGCCAAGATAGGCGTCATTTTAACAGACGTGTTGATGTACTCTTGATATTAACTATTGTCAATTTTTGTTTTTATATTAAGAAGTCTGAATTTTGAAACCTACGACCTGACTCAGTATAGACTTGGGACTCTAATTAATTGATCCTAATATTGCAATAACATTTTGTCCAAACTACAGTCTTCAAACAGTAAATAAATTAAATCTATAAAGAGAGTATTTTTCTTTAGCTTTTAAGTGAGGACCACAATCGAAAACCCTTTGAATAGAAAAACAAAGGAGGCTTGTATTTTATTAAGACACACTGTATTATGGGTTGTCCAATTTCGTGTAGAAGTGAGACTAAAGTAACGAACTACTTACTTAAACAGTTGTTTACTTAAATATGTGTAACGTAAATAGAATATGATCCTATAGCATAATTCGCGTGTATATACCTGCGCTTGCACCGTATTCTTGGCTATCTCCAGCAGCGCATCGCCGAGCGCGAACTGCGGCGACAACAGGAACACCTTGTGCAGGGTCCAGCGGGCGTTGTCGGTGGCCTGCCGAGGGATAGCGGCCGTTGAATGTAACGTCGCCATACTTACAGTTAGCGGACGAAGTAGAATATGGGATATATACCACTGATCCGATTCAAAGCGAGTTTAATACATAGATTACATAACTTATTCGTTAAGTAAATAAATGATATGAGTTGTAAGGCTTTGCCCTTGGCTTTACTTTCGTAGTCGTACAATAAATACTTTAATATTTTACATAGAATCCATCCCGAACTCTAAATTTCCAGATTCCATTCGATTCCGATTCTCGAGGTCGATTTCGATCCTAGTTCTGATGTCGGTCCTCATCTCCTTGCCTAAATTATTTTATTTTTTTGAAAAAGAAGACCAATATCCTTCGCAATTATGTGGTAGACCCGTGCTATTGTGAACTTGGCTGCAGCATAAAAATGGGCTGGCTCGGGTGGTGAGACACCACACCCTTACAGAATATAGACGCGAAGTAGCAGCTTCAGCTGTTGCGTTTCGCCCAGTGAATGACAGTTCCGTTAGGCCACTCTCCCCTCCATCAGATATTGTATTCCTACCCGAGAGGTCGGCAACACACTAGAGATTTATTCAGGGTTGCGAGTATCCATGGGTGTCTGTGACCAACTACTTTCTAGTAGCTCGACTGCTTGTTTGCTCCTCGCAAGTGCTACAAAATATTTTTCTCTTAATCATCCCATTTGTTTCCTTGATACAAGACTGGTGGTTTCACATATCCTATAAGCTTGGGATGCGGCACCAAAAAAAATATATACACCTTTATCTTGTTATTATATCTGTTAAAAGGATAACGTACTAAACATATTTTATTAATATTAAAAAAAACCCATCGTTAAGATTAGATGGGGCATTTAGATCAAAACCCGTTTGGGTTCCTAGTGTTAGTGTTCGCATATATTTTGTTGCCATTTTTGTTTTTAATGAATGACCATCCCTGGTTTAAACAATTCATCTGCATAAATGCACCAGCAATGTCGACCTCAATCGTCCACTCTGCAGACGGCCGCTGTCAGGTTATAGCCCAATCGATTTTGTTCACAGGACCTGTGTAAGCTTTAAAACAGTGGCGGCGCTACACCACTCGTGGACGTCGGCGACATCAGGTTTGCGAGGCCTCTTTTTAATAACTTGTAGGCAAAACTTTTTTGTTTGCGAGGCCCCTTCAGGCGCGAGGCCGTCGGCGGTCGCCGACGTCGCCGACGCCTAGCGCCGCCACTGCTTTTAAAGTAATCTCGGTATGAAAATTTAAAGGAAATAATATTTTATGAGAATAAAAATAAATGCGCATATACGAATGCATCATCAGCCACTAACCTCGGACTCCGATATGATGTCCAGGATGAGCAGCAGCGCGAGTCCGCTCAGCCCCAGAAACACGTTCCCACAGAACAGTATCATGTTGGCCATACTCGCTTCCGTGAACAGTTTCTCCAGCACGTGCACCAAAGAACTGCAGGAAAATCTGTGTGGAAGAAACGATGGATTACCAAAAAAAAAAAAGGATTCTGAGGGAACATGTTAAATGGAAAATCATATTAGCAGTAATTTAAGTAAGAGTACATCCATCGCTGAGAATTAACAAAATTTGAAAAGTATCTATCTTGTTTTTCAATTCACGCTTTGAAATCGCTATCGATGGATTCCATAATAGATCGCGTGCGTCAATACCTCATTTAGGACTCGGGTGATCTATTCGAAAAGCTTTTATCTTGGACGAACTGAGAGTCTGCAAAGTTGGGATTTGTTTTCATGCTAAGATATTCCAAAGATTCAACGTTGAACATTCACCCGAAAAGGATGAGCAGCAAGCAGATCGCCGGCAGGTTCTCCCTGGCCACGAAGACCGGCAGCCCGAACGCCAGCAGGACGGCGCACGTCAGACCCACGTTGACCAGCATTATCTGCATTATTCGAGAAATCGTATCAGACGCGAAAGTACAGAGGTATAAGGTGGCAGTGGGGCGGTATACCGATATTTAAAATATTATATTTGTTGATGAATTATATAAGCTGACGAGACAAGATGACTAAAAGTGAAATCAAAATGAAACGCACTTAAAAAAAAACAATGAATTATAAACCATCAAAAATTATATATCATGTCTTTCTTTCTTCATGTCGTTCTAGATGGCGCTAGTATACAGTAACGTCACAATAAAAAACTTTAAATGTAATAATCTAAAAGGAAAATAGTAAACTACCCTATTCTCTGAGTGGTCACAGGTTTTTACTTAAAGCAGTAATGCGGGAAATACATTAGATTTGTTTCACACCGATGCAGATATTAAGTACAGTATAACAGTTACAAAACTTCATATGAGCCATTTGATAAATTATGTATGTATGTGCGTGCGTGCGTGCGTGCGTGCGTGTATGTGTGTGTGTACACTTACTATAAAATATATAATTGTGTATTTATGTGGTATGTAAATAGATATAGATAGATATTTATGTAGATAAATTCACGCCCATTTCCTTAATAAATAAATATGTAATTACAACTTGTATGTACAATAAAATCAAGACTAATTTAGTGGGATAGTCTGAGACCATCGTATTCACATTGACATCTCTTATGTTCCCATGAGCAGTAGCGAGACGATATGCCAGAGGCGAAAGTGGAAAACTATGAGGATATTGATAAGCGCGTCACTCCGTCGGAAATCGAAACCATAAACCTCTCGTTGCCGAAGCGAGCAGCTCGTCGACGAGACTAAGCTAGAACAGCTAAATAGCGATAGCACCGGGGCGCAACTGACTATCATGTCCCAGGTGAGCGTCGCCGCCCAGTAGACGGCGGGCGTGACGCCGCTCAGCAGTTGCAGCCGCTTCTGCTGGCTCGTCCGCTCCAGCACCAGGTAGACCGCCCCGCCGGCGGGCACCAGGCTCACCGCCAGGAGCAGCATGCCCGCTATGCCCGCGTCCGCCACATGCTGCAGCCTGCAAAGAAGGTGAACTTTGTGTTCTGTTCTATGGCTAACTTATAGTAATTGTAACATATACTGACCATTTGACATCATGCGCCGATAACCATAGAACAATATGATTGCAGCACGTAAGGATGCTATTCTTTGGGGGTAACTAAAATACCGTTATTAATCTTTGCGTATTATAAAAAACAACTGTCTGTCCTTTTATATGCGTATAGCTTGAGAATTACTGGTCAGATTTATAAGATACTTTTTTGGTATTAAAATACTGTATGTGTTTTAAAATGCACTAGCTTTTGATCGCGGCTTTTCTCGAGTGAACATAGATCGAACTGCTTCCTTTTTTATATGTATTTGTTATTGATAACAGTAATATTGAAAACGTATCGACATCGACACCAGTACGAGTGTCGCATGCAATACAATCGCAAATAGGACCGGGGTCAGGATGATGAGCGGGAGCGAGATCGATTCATAATAAAGTAATTTAATGATAGTACGTGTGTTTTCGTTGCAAAAAAATACTTTCTTCTGGCATCAATTGATCGTAATTGAATCGAAAGCAGAATTAGGATTGGAATCTAGTACGGAACCAACACTCGGATAGTGGTTGACGGCGTGAACGGTGAAACGTTAAGGATATATACAGTATAATAAGGAATGTTAAATTTATGTCCAAGGGGCAGAGTCGGAACGAAAGCGGGTATTATTATAAAAAGAGAAGAACAAAATGCGTGTCATCCACGCGCGGAGTAGAGTTGCGTAGTTAAGATAGTTATGAAATATTTAAAATGAACATTATAAGAGATATTTGTTTCCAATAATTTTTAATCTGTGAAATAGCAGTTACTTCTCAGACTATTACTGTATGTGAGTACAATACCAAAAATATTTAATTTGAACTTAGCTTCATAGCTATCAATACTTCATCTCAAAACACTGAAACAATTTTCATGGAGAAAGTGAAATTTTTTGACTATTTTTCAAAAACAAGTTACTTCTCATTTTTTCATGGACCGCCCATATTTCTAATTTCCGTATAGTACAATCATTTGCTAGTTTTACCTGGAAAATTTTCCGGAAGTTTTAAAGTTGATAATTTTATAGATTTCGTATGCTCTCCGATTTTCAACTATGCCACCTCGTACTTTGCCGGTTGCGCCGCCATATTGCAAAAATGGCGCCTAATAGAAGTTTTTTGACAATATATTCTTTCCGAATCATTTTATGATAAAAATATTTACACATAAAATTGAACTGAAGGAAACTTCCTAAAATTTATGTGTTAACAAATGTGAACCCATAAACTATTGATTTAAAAAAAAATTTTAAAATCAATTTTGACGTTCGAACGTCGCAAACATCGAAATAGAAAAGCATAGAATTATAACGTCGAATAAATTTACGTTAAATCGTGACACACAATTCACACAAATATAAATGAGAATAGGTATACGAGATGTTTTTAAACCAAATAAATCTCTTACAGTTATCTTTTTTTAGATGTAATTTTGAATGACATTTTTATCTTTTAACCGAAAAGAATGAAAAAGAAAGAACGAGAACACGCGTTGACGACAGAAAGGGAAATAATAAGTACACGCGATGAACGTCAGTGCGGCGGCGAAGCCAATATCGTATGCCACGCCCCTACGAGGCCAATTTCGTTTGATCATTTTGTTTATGCAGGAATACTTCTATGTTTTCTATTTCGATGGTCGCAAAGTATACTTCAATATACGTTTTGGCTATCAATTCGTCCAGAGAAAACTGATGTTAATCGGAATTCTGCTCGAGATAAGTATAAATGTACTGCATCGATCTTGTTTGCATGTGGACATCTTTTATGTATATCTTCAGTCGGTGGTGCTCGGGACATTTTTTTCTTACAGGAATTGTGATGGTGCACATCGGCAGCGACCAAATCCTTAACATGATCGAGGCGCTCAACAATTGCCGAACCCCAATCGTCATTATGAGCTCTAACAAGTTCTGAAATACTACCTTTCATCGATAATTTATATACATTACGCACAACATTATAATTGCAGGAGCGCGTGTGTTTCTGTTTCGCTATAAGCTCTACTGTTAATACAGCAGCGTATAGGAAACAACTTGAATGAGAACGTTAGGTGCAGTGGATCGCAGCGGTGGTTGAGAACTCGTGACGTCGCCTCCTCCACGCAGTGATGCAGCGATCGACTTTTCATTATTACATCGTTACCGACATACACTATTAACCACTGTCAATTTAAGTCCCTCCAAAAGTTTAACCTTATTGTCCTTCCTTTTAATATTTAAGAAAAATCTTTTTTTTCCTTCATTTCAACCGTTACCCTTTCTGGTAACGGATTATCACAAATAAAACAATTTAATTTATTAGAAGCCATGGACCTATTAACGAAAACGACATAACGACACCATAAAATGATAGCGGTATGCTGATGACTCAGACTAAACTAAATCGTCCATTTAGTTCTATCGGCAGATTTTCCGTAGTAGTCGAGAGGCCGGGCACAGAGGCGACGCGTAGCCTTATACTTGTTTTTATTATACCTACAATGCACAGTAAATTATTTTTCGTAAATATACTAAATACATGTTATGGTGTAGATGAATAATAGTTTGCAATACTCGTACGCCGAAACTATTGATTTTCCAAAAAAAAAATTGCAAATGCATGAATTGTAAGAAATTTTCTTTAGTTTAATTTCGTGTATAAATATATTTATCATAATATGAGTCGGAAAGGAGATATTGTCCAAAAACTTCTAATAGACGCCTTTTTTTTTTCAATATGGCGGCGCGAGCGCAAAGATACGAGCTGGTAAAGTTGAAATTCGGAAAGATAACATTGAAATCTATAAAATTACCAATTTTCAAAATTCTCCAGGTTATCCCCAAAGACTGTACTAGTAGCTACTCATTCTTCGTTTCTTTCTCGTTTCGCTGTTGGTTTTTTGTCTATGGTTTTCGAACAATCCTTATCGAATTTCCGATCGAAACATGAAACTGATGGAACTATCCAATCAAACCTACTATCTTATTTAAAAACATGTTTATAAACGTAGATTAAATAACTTTACGAGTTAAAAACTCACTGACGACAGACAGACAGGTTTTAAGTAATTACTAGTTCTACACCACAACTTACACCGTAGATTTGCTCAGTTGTTCTTCAGATATCTTCAAAGGGTGGGTGTAGGTCGTAATTCTGGCGCCGCCGCCGCTGACGGCCCTCAGCACGGCCGAGTTCAGAGAGTTGACGTAGCTGGGCATGGCGTGGTGTCCTTTGTTATTGTACCAGGCTACAAAGTTGGAGATGTTGTTTTTCAGACTTGAACTCCAACCTCCGTATCTGAAATTAGAACTTGGTTCATACCTAATGCCTATTATAACTAAAAATGTTATTTTTTTCATGATTTAATATTTAACAATATTACATCCCTACTTATTTTATTGTTTATACTGGGCAACCTTACTTATAAGCATTATTGATAGATTTGCCATATGTTTTTTTTCATTGTATACTATTGTATTTTTTACCGCTTATATCACACAGCTTTACTGCTGCATATTATTTGCTATATAATTCTTTTCATATTCTAAGATTATTTTTAATCAAGTATAATTTAAAAGTACGCTTCATCGTTTTTTTTTTTTCATAAAAGATGTTTAAGACCGACAAACACATAACCAATTAACTCATGCATGATTTATTTTTACTTTTTTCGAGATTTATATTCCAGGCGGATGAAGGTAAAGATATCTGTCTGAATTTTTAAATTACCCCCTTTTTAAAGCGTATGTATTATTAATTAATTTGATGTATCTTGCATTTTATCGCAATAGACTGTATTTCTGTGTGACTAAAATGATTTGAATAAAAAGAAACGGGTGTTTTTTTTTATAAAAAAAAAAATGCGCGCCGAATTTCAAATAAATATACATAGTAGTCAATATTTTCTTTGCTTTACAAATATTAACAGCACATGTATTCTTACCTTTTTTCTATGTAAATCTCTTGTGTTTTAATTAGCCAATCGTTTAATATGGAAGTGTTTGGTAATAGCAACATTTTCGGTAAGACTTCATTGTATTCCGTGTAATCACATTCCTGCCTCAACTCGGTGCAGCGACAGACGGGCGAGTCCTGTTACAAATCGAATAGAATTCATAACCTTACTGTCTTTAGCTACTAATCATATACTATACTAAATTAATATATGTATTATTTGTAGAAATGAACCTTTGCAGACCAATTAGTAGCTGAACTTCCTTCTGTCAGTATAGACATGACGTTTTCGGCGAATGCTGGATCTGTGTTATCGTCGTATGTTGTAGGTGTAGGTCTGTCAAATAAAAAAATATATTGTCATCTTAAAGGTTAAACATTTGGAATTCAAATTTCAATAAATAATGGCCCTTTAAATTCAATTTTGTTAAATGTAAAACCATTTCAAATAAATCAAAAAATCAGACAATGCTTGTTGCTTTTTTTATTATGGCGATTGCAACTCAAATCGACTATTCTAGAACTTTATTAGCATTGAGAAAATTTCGTGCACTATTTATAATGTTGTTATTGCATCGATTTTTAATCACTATCTTATCCCTCGCCACGTTGCCTTAATATGTTCTTAATTTACTTCAGCTGGGTTATTTTCGATGAGAAAATATTTACACGCCAACAATTACGTTCATGGGATTTCCAAAGTTTAACATCCACTCGTATATTATATAAGCTCAAAAGGGCCTTAACAAAGTCGACGATTATTCGACGCCCGTTTTAAAGAACCTCTCGCAGTAATTAAGGTTTAATTTCAACTGAATTCAGCTGCTGACAGAGTCATGGACGAATGTCGAAATACATTCTAAATACTGTATTAGATTCATGATTCGAGTAGGCCCTAGGAATAAACTATGATAGCGTCAGTCGTGCTGTCTAGTACATACAGTAGACGCTAGCCAGTGTACACTGGCGATAATAAGTTGCGGGCGCTACTATAAGCACGTAGACGTCAATTAAATTGAACCTGTCTGACCGGACGCTTCCAGCTGATTTCAAATTTTCGGCAGGACGTAGCCAGGTCCACTATACGTGCACATCTTTTGGAATCGTTTACGATTTTAAGCCCACCCCTAGTGCTTACTACCGAGATTGTGTGTGGTTGACTGACATTGGACTTTCTTTTTCTCTCCAAATTAAAAACCCAAAAATTTCGTTATCTTGTAAAAAATATATATATAACTCTTGAAATACGTCATTATAATATTAATTTATCACTAATTCGTAAGATATCTTTTTCAGTTATTGACAGTTTTTTCCGGTCGTTGAATGAGGGCTTTTAATCCGGTTGTTGAGATATCCTCCTTCCACGATATTTGTACTTGAGATCGAGGGGCCTGGACCTTTAAACCCCCTACACTGGCCCAGTGCGGTCCGGGTGCCGCTAACGACCGTCGTCATCGACACGACGATAAAGTCCGGAACCGAAGGCTTAGCGTGCCTTCCGAAGCACGAAGCGTGTGTTGTAATTTCGTCGGTTAAGTTGGCCGTGGTCAGGCATCCTAAAATGTGTCCTATTATAAGAAAATATATTTCTTTACATTAAAAATTCGGTCGATCCATGGTACAAATCGGGATCCAGTTTCAGAGCGATTTCGTTGTCAGCCGGAGGCCGGATCAGGGAGAAGCCCATGGCTATGGCCACGAACAGGGTCGGCAGCGCGAGCAGCAGGAACAGCAGCCACCTGAAATACAGAAGTAGAAGAGAATATACCACCAATGTATTAATTCTATCAACTCGAATAAGATACAAATTTATCGTGCTTTCGTGTGAATATCAAATGATCGTGAGCGAAAATAATGAGTGTCGCCGTTATTTACGCATCATCTCGTTGCTTATTCGAGGGTTTTATCGAACAATTTTATCGCAAATTTAAGCCTTAATGATTTATATCACACTTTTAACACTATTCGACTAGAGACACTCGTGTGTCTCTTGTCGAATGTCGAACAGCACTCACATTAAAATGATTACACACGCGCATACACATCAACGACGTCTGATGCTTTCGAAGCAAAAACACCGATCCTCGACAAAGTCTGAATAAACCTTTTATATAACTGTCTCTGATATAAATTGTTTTGACAATTTTCCTACTAGTAGTATATCTATGCTAGATCAAGTTCATAATAGTTTAAGTTTATCTATCAAACCTAGTATTTATATATATCTAGATTATGTTTATTATAAAGAGATTGTGTTGAAGGGAATCTAAAGTAGAATATACAAATGATATTTAGATATATTATCTTATATATATGTAGATATATTACAAAATTTTTAAACATAAAACTCCTTAAAAATAATTAGTCGACCACAGAAAAGATTCCAAACGATAGTTTGGAATCGTCAATAGTAGAATGAAATACGTCAAAAGACATAAATAATATTGCTTACGTATTTCTAGAGTAGTGTATCCATCGTTTATGCAGCAAAGTGAGGAATTGTTCCCAGCCGGTGCCTCTGATTTGGCCTTCGTCGGGGACGAGCGGGGCGTTGTCGTTCTTGAGGCTCGCTGTCGAAGTGCTTTTAGAAGGTATACCTGAAACAAAATCACATAAACTTATCGATGAAGAAACGACTCCTAATGCCTTGACATTGATTAAAATTATTGTTAACTATAGAGGAAATAGTATTTTTGATGGCTTTTATGTTCCAATAATATATACATATTTCAAAACGATTGAGCGACTACAAAGATGAAAAGCACTGCCTACCTCTAGAAGAACTGGAGGACATGGTGTCGTACGCCTCGTTAATCTGTCCGGCTGTTTCTCCGTCGGCCGCTCCTTCTGCCGCTCTGTCCGCTTGCTGACAGATGTTGAAGAATACCTGCTCTAGACTGCTGCAGTCCAGATTGTAGCTCGAAAAGCCCAATTCTTCTTGCCTCGACTCCAGTACAGTGCATAAATGTAAGAGACTGTAAACAAAATATGACATTGAATGGTTCTTCATTAAATAGATTTTTTTAATCTGAAATTAAGTACTGATTTCGAGATATACCATCGATTTGTAAACCGTTTAAATCGGCTATAAGCTCATATTCTTATGCGAGTAACCGCAGAGTTTACGGCTGATCAACGTTTAATTGGTTGTTGAAAAATTTAAGTGCTTAGAGAAATAATAGTCTGGTTCATGAGTACCACTTTCCACTTATTCGGTTATTTTTCACCGAAAATTATAATCGAGGTGTCATTCGATTCGTAATATTATCTAGAAACTTCCTGAAAAATATCAAAGCTCACACCAACAAATCGCAAAAGTTATGAACAATTTAGTAAAAAAGGGAGGTTTAGTTTTCAACAAATATCTCAAAAACCATTTAAGATATTTAAAATTTGAAAAAGGATCCTTAAAAAGGGCATATTTCCTAACAAAAAATTTGACCTCCACCAACTCTACGACCAATATTTATAATTTTAATAAATATTGACATGCAAGAAACGGACGGCGCGGCGACCGCGAGCCCTTTACGTTCTTTACACTTTAACAAAAAAAATTGTTTAACAAACTAAATATAAATATTAAGAAATGAAAAAATGTAAGCGCCGTCGGGAAACATGAAAGAATAATAATCCGACAAAAAAATTTTGTCGATATTTTTTTCAGTTGTTATGCTATTGTTGATTCAAGTAAATTTCAAACGACTTATATTTATATAAAAATCTGGATAATTATTAATTTACAAATCTGAGATTTTTTCACTTCTTGAACTCATTTTTAGATAGCTACAGAATAAATTCTCGTTGCAAAAATTAAAAAAAAACAGTTTTGCACTTTTTTAATAACAATTGAAGATTTGAAAAAATGAAATATTAAAAATGGCAATTAATTTTTTAAATTTAGCTATAATTTCGTTTTCTTATTGTTAAAAACTTCTTGAAAATAGTTTACAAGATTTTTTTACTTCCATTGTTTAAATAATTGTTATAAACAAATAGATTGCTTATGAGATATTAATAATTTTTTTTGGGTAATCTATTCTATAATAAAAATAATAATTAAAAAAAAACATTTATTAAAAAAAATATATATGCCCTAAAAATGCATTTGTAAATCAACAATTTTTTCGAACTAAATATCAATATTAAGGATTAGTTTTTGTCTCTAAAAATCATGTTTTTTATTGTTACAAAAAATTTCTTTTGATTATTTTTTTTATTTGATTATTTAGTAAACAATTTCTTATAAACAAATAAAATGCCAAGGTTTTTTTCTACATACTAAATTAAGTAGTAAAAACAGTCAAGTGTTATTATTTATAAAAAAAGATCTGTTTTTTCTATAACTTTTAATATTTTTGTTCCTTAAAACTCGTTACTTTCATCTCCTCTGTTGTCATTGCAATCGAAATAACTTATAAAATATTAAAGATACGACAACCATGTTTAAGGATCTTTTTATTCTCTATTAATCAATTAACAATTCTTGCTTTTAACCTAAGCTTTAACTCAATTATTTATTTAATTTTTGGCTATTATTTATAGAAAAATATCGAAAAAAAAAATTATAATGTTTAATAGCTGTTTAATAGAATTCGATCAGGCGGATCCTAGCTCAATATAACCGAAAAGACTAACTCATTATTTAGGCCGTCGGCGTCAAAGAACGGTATCAACATGACGACTTGAAAGCGATCCACGTCCTCCACGCGCGCGTTCCTCACGGCGCCCGCGACGGCGCCCACCAGCCGTTTGCTCCTCTCCTCCACGGAGACGGTCCGGTCCAGCTCCTCGTTCCACACGTCGTACCGCTCCGGGGTCTGCATGTCGCTGGGCACCTTCCGCGGGTAGGTCACCGTCAGCTTGTAGCCGTTGCCGAGGCTTCTCTTGATCTCCACCGGCGAGCCGACTGTATGGATCTGACCCTGAAATAGATAAGTTGAGACACCTTGACTTGCTGTCGCGAAACATAAGTAAATATAAAAATTATTATTTATTGAAATATAGTAGCGCTACACTATATTTTTTTTTTAATTGTATAGGTCCGAACTTAAGGTATAAGTTCTAATGGGAAAAGAATATCAAAATTTTTAATATACTAAATAGTAATAAAGTAATGTAAGACCGACGCTTTATTTATATAAATCCAACCATGAACATAAAAAGCTCACATAACAATTCTGCCGCTGTTGAGTTAGTCACGAAAGCGTCGCAACGGCGTAAAACAAGAACGCGGACGAGAAAAACGAAGGACCGGGCAGTGTTAAACTTGCGCATTACGCCAATCGCAGGCAATTCAGAGCGGCAAAGTTACGTGCATTATACTATACTGCACACATTACTGTACAAACAGAAAAAAGCTAGACGGCAGAAACCGTATATTTCTATTCATGAATATATCTGGAACGGTTCCATGCAAATTCTTTTATATTAGGAATATTTTTTTTTCAAACAGCAGTCGTCATGACCTGAATACAGACAGATTACAAAAAGGACAATTTTATGAATAACGAGCAACATTGAGAAATTATGACGATAATGTTTTTTGAGTGAACACAAATAATTACTCTAGACTACATATTGGAAAACGTACAAGGTGAATTATTAACAACTCCGACGAATTTCGTCCCAGTGAGTAAAACTCACGAGCGAAAACTTCCACTGACTTTAATTTTAGTGAGAATTAATAAAATATTTATAATATATGTTGTAAGTATTTTATTTAATAACTATCTTGCGGTGTATTGTAACCATACTGAATATCTTGAAAACTTTGTAAAGTGCCTTGTTGTAACTCCGTCATCTTAATTGAATTTAATTTTTAGGAACACGAAATTTTTGAACAGCACAATTTTTTTTCTATATGAAAAAGTAAAATCATCAGACAATAATAATCCTCCGACTTATTGAAGTATTGTGTGTCACTTTCTTTCTTTCGTCTAAATGCGGTGACTTTGATCCACATTTATCAAATATACACGTACCTGCCTGCAACTAGTATATAATATAATCCATGTGTTATTTAACTAACATAAAGATAACCTTATATATAGATGGTTAAGAATCGCCTCACTAATTTAAATTTAAGGAAGGGGCATTAATAAGCATAATGACATAACATAATTTTGATTAAAACTAAAAAGAAAAATATAATATTTAGTTGGGGAGAAAGTTTTTTTTATTCTTCATAAGTTAAAAGTTGTAGTAAAATATTTAAGGTTATTCTGTTTGTATCTGGCTACTTTTGAAACCATTAAACATTAAAAAAAAATAAAAGGTAATAACGGCGTCCTGCCATCTTTCTATGTTTTTCTGCTCACCAAAATAAGTAAATCTAATGTAGAAATTCGATGCATTTTGAAGTTTTATTACAAAAAAGGGAAAAATGTGACACAAGCCGCAAAAAGAAATTGTGGTATTTATGGACCTAATGCAGTGTCGGTAAGAGTAGCACAAAACCGGTTCAAGCATTTGCAATCCCGTAATTTTGATATCATAGATGATCCTCGCCCTGGTCGATCTGTTACGGATAAAGTCGATGCCATTTTGGAAAAAGTAGAAGAAGATCAGTATATTAGTTCTTGCGACTGTTGCTGTTGAGGATTAACCACAAAATAGTTTTAACTCATTTAAATAATCTGGATACGCAAAAAACAACAATATACTAGAGTCCCACACGAGCTCACTGAAAGAAATCGAATGAATCGTGTATTCATTTACGATTCTCTATTGAAATTTAATGCAAACGAACCGTTTTTGAAAAGATTGTATATTCGTGATGAAAAATGAATTACCTACGACAAGAAGGTGGGAAAAGATCATGGTCAAAAGGCAAAAAAGCTCCACAGACTATAGGGAAATCCGGATTAACTTGATAAATTGATGCTATGTGAATGGTGGATTGGAAGGGGATTATACAATTATACATTATAAGCTTTTACCGCCGGGCAAAACCATTCATTTGGTTATGTACTGACAACAGCCGATGACACTCAAGCAAGAAGTAAAGAAAAAAAAGGTCACGATCGATCAACAGAAATAGTGTGGTTTTTCACCATGATAACGCCAGTCCACACACATTTTAGCCACTCAGCAAATGTTGAGAGAGTTTGGTTGGAAAGTGTTAACGTATCCAACACGTAGCCCTGACCTTGCAACCTCAGATTGTCACGTGTTTAGATCTCTTCAGAATTCTTTAGGTAGTGTTATGTTAACATTAAAAGAGGACTGTCAAAACTGCTTGTCCCATTTGATGAGAAGTCCCAAAATTTCTACAGCAATGGGATCATGTCTAGTCTAATCATATTCCTACTTACGAAATGTGAACAACTTGTTGAGCAAAATGGTATATATATATATATATATATATATATATATATATATATATATATATATATATATATTGTAATTAAATGTAAATAAAATATGAAGAAAAATTGCCTTGAATTTGTAAACTAATAAAGAAACGAAAAACTTATTTGCCCGACCTTGTATAACGATTAAAAAATAAATATTTAAAAACTCCAAACAAGTGAACTTACCCTGTGCACGATGACTATTTGGTCGCTCAACAACTCCGCTTCATCCAGATGGTGTGTAGTCAACAAAACTGTCCGGTCTTCTTTTAGTCTCACGATCAAAGACCAGATGTCTCTAAAAATATTTAATGTTTAATATTTTTTTTTTTTGCACATACAAACACGCGGGCGCGCGCATATACATAGCATATTTTCGTTATATTTGACATATTTCGTATAATCTTTTTATTCAGTCTCTTTCAGTGAGTCTAGAGCGAAATATTATGATGTATGAGCAGCTATTTCTACCAGTTATAAAATTTTGAAAATCTATAGTTTTAATTCAACTCAAGGTTGAATATATATTTTTTGGTTTTGAAATAAATATTTAAAATACATATATGTGATCACCTTCTGGCCAAAGGATCAACGCCGCTGGAGGGTTCGTCCAGTAACACCAGCTGCGGCTGAGCCACGAACGCCAGCGCCACGCACAGGCGCCGGCGCAGCCCGCCTGACAGCCGCCGGGCCTGCTCGTAGGCCAAAACGCCGAACGACAATAGTTTAAGCATACTGAAACCAAAGAGATATTATCCATTTTTTTCGGCTATAACGAAATGAAAAACATGTTATATATATGAATATTCATCCCTTACACTCCTGAGAAACATTCAGTTCTAATTATTTTTACAATCGAAAATATTAATATCAAAAATTTTAGTCGATAAATTTATGACCAGAGTGTTAAGTTCTAAAAACCTAGTTCATGTGCATTTAGTTCAAAACGTAAAAACGACATAAGAAAAAATCTACTAATAATCACATCTATGTGTATCGTGTTTATGTAAAGCTACTGATTTTACCATGACTGGACACTAATTTTATCAGATAGTGTAGTTTGTGGTAAGAATGATGAAACTTCGACTACTAATTAATCTCTACATTATATCATATTTTGTATAAACTTAAAGGGAGACAGTGTATTAGCTCACTTCTGTATTTCCGACTTGACATCTCCCAGGGGCAGTCCCGACTTGAGTCGCGCGTACAAGGTGAGGTGCTCGACCGTGGTCATGTTCTCGAACAGCACGTCGTGCTGCGGACACACGCCGAGCCGGGTGGCGCCACCGTCGCCGCTCTCGGCCCTCACTATCACGTGCCCTTTGCTCGGCTTCAGCATCCCCGTGATGATTTTACTAAGACACATGTAACAAATCTATTGTACTTAATTTTATAATATGTATTGCATTTCTACTTCTATAATTAAGTTAGTATTTTATTCTTGAAAATGAAATTTAAGACTAGAAAATTCTCTTTAAGGCTTGGTTGCTAGAAAGATCGCATCCCACTGTAGCTGCAGAACACATCTCTGAGAATGCCTGAAGTGACTCAGTAATAATAATTACTAATAAAATAATTAATAAAGTAATTTTAAGTAATTAAATCATAGGTAAAAAAACTCGAGTTGTCGATCCTTGCGCATGTCCAAGCCAATAAGGTGTCAGTGCTTCGCGTCTAGTCTAGGGGTCACGCTATACAAGGGCGGACTCATCCTTCGAGTCATAAGGTCACATATACGAGGTTCAGTAAGGACATTCTAATTCGATTACAATAGCCAGACAGAAATCCAAGCCAAAGGGGGGTCATAACCCCTTTGACCCCCTGCCCATGGATTCGCTTCTGCGTTATACACATAATAATGCAATACACAAAAGCAATTTCAAATGGAAAATGAGAAAAAAAGCTTTAGTAATTTTATGACTTTTGTATTAAAATTCATAAAAATTCTTTCAAGTATTAAGTACTTTATAATGAATACTGGAAGTTGAACTAAGATTTCAGCTTTTTACGTTATTTATCAAATATGAATACAAAATAAACTAATATTAACCTATCCGTATTCCACATGTTACAATAGGCACTAAAATATGTAAAAAGGCTCTTATTAATGTGCCCTCGGGTAATGAATCGGCACAAAGTCAGGAACATCGACGTCAGAACTCACATGAGAGTAGTTTTTCCAGCTCCATTGTGCCCCAACAACGTGGTGATCTGCCCTTTGTGCAGTTCTATAGAGACGTTGTCCAGAGCGACCTTCGGTCTCCTAGACTTTTCCGCGTAGACCTTGGTGATGCCTATTATGCTGACGCCCGCTTTTTCACTTGTTGTCGTACATTTATTTATGTTGCTTTTTAACGTTTTGGGACCTGGAATCAATATTCTTTAATATAATGAAAAAAATTAAAAAATGAGTAATAATATTTTTTAGGACAATTTCGAAACACAAACAAGCAAGTGATTCACTAGTTTCTTCGTCTTTAGTACATTTCTTTGTAGTAATGTCTTCGGAACCCTACAGTGAGCATGGTCCGACATGCTCTTGACCGGTTTTTTTTTATATTATAGATCATATAAAGTATCATTCTTATTTTTATATAACGGGACAGACTTTATTTTATGTAAAATTAAAAATATCAAAATTAACATAACAACTGACACTCACCAAAGAACTTGTCAATCAAACAGGCGATGACAAAGTACAGTATGGAATCAAAAAGCACTATGATAGACGTGCTGGCTATGCTCATCCTATCCCCGGCGGTGGGGGAATTCCATACGTTGTGCCAGTGTGCGCCCGCGCCGACCGCCTCATAACGTGCTACGTACAGTATAGAATAGCAGAATGCTGTGGACATCGATAGGCTCTGAAAGAGAGAATTATTCTGTTGCAAAGAAAGAACTGTACAAGGGCGAACGGAACTTTCTCGTAGAGTCCCGTAGGTATCTAACATTTTCTTTACGGTCTGTGTCTCTGTCCCATTTAACTTTTGATAGACTGTTAGATTAATTTTCATCGATCAAAAATTTCTTGACTTATAAAACTTTTCAAAATCTATAAATCATATGTATAATCATACTTTACAATATTTATTTAAAGAATAAAGAGTTTATCAAAATCTATTTTTATGTTTTTATCGGCAGTAATTCAAAAAAATAACCAGTAATGGTAATCTATTTCTTGTGTACAATTTCAATTCAAAATATCTCTTTATAAATGCGGTTTGATATTATGAAAATAATTTATAATGTTTATAATTAAAGTCGGTTGATATCCCTTATTTCGATATTTTTAATATCATTTGATGTTATTGATTAAGTTGGCTTCTATTAATACAAAAATATCGTTAATGTCCGCTCATCATTTAATATGATTGATGAGCAAAACATCAAATCATTCAAAACGATTTCATGATTTTTTTAAGACACGATTTTTTTTTATTTTCGAATAAACGCAGGGAACTACTGAAAAATGAAAATATGTACCTAAAAGGTGTACTAGAAGCAATTTTTTACGGTACGCCAATAGATTAAAAACAAGGCAAACATTTTTCACGGTGACGTGAATCGTAATGGATCATAAACGTCTATAATTAAAAAAATAAAATATATATATATATATATATATATATTATTTGACCAAACAGTCAACTTACTGTGACCACTTTTTCGGTTTCAGTGAGCGCTGCCTCCAGGGCGAGTATGATGACGTAGGGCATGAAGGACACCAGGTAAACTAAGACGGCGCACACCGCACCCAGGCTTGAGGACTTGAAGAATTTCGACATAAGGTAGCTGTAGAGAAATGTTTAAGTAAATTAAAAAAAAAACTTTAAATATAACAAAAGGATTACTTTTAAAACACTCAGATAGGTTTTTGGCGAAAACCGACACTAAGTAGGTGAACGTTCGTGTGGAAGAACCACTTGGATTCGTAAAATTTGATGTTTTAAGTATTTTTTTCATATAAATGAAAATACGTGTATTACTGTTTTTTTGGAAATTCAATTCCCTGGAGAGGCGCAATATTGACTGTATCAAGACCGAGATTGTAATTTGGTACTACACCGCAATCTGTACCAATGGTGGGATCGCAATTCAAATTAACTACAGGACTGGGATCAGAATCACGATTGACAGAAAAATTGCTCGACAAAAAAAGATGAAGTATTTAATTGCATATCCACGTCGGCAAAGTCGTGGGCAAAATAAAGTTCATTCATAAAATTTGTAATTAATAAATATATTTTTTTGAGTTGATAAAATGCAATGATGAATTAAAAGAATAAAATAACGGCCAAAGCGAGTCCCTAGACGAACCTAGATGCGGGAGAACCGCGTCTAGGGTTCCGTACCAACAGACGAAATGATGTTAAATTTGAAATTATACAAAGCTGAAATGAAAAGGGTTATCGTATCACCTCTTATAATTTTAATAATATTATAATGTAATAATAAGTACTAAAATTCACAAGAGTACCAATATAAGCCAATGATTAGATGGTTACAATTGAAAACAGAAAATTATGGATATCTAAAAAACATGTGAACAGATTATGTTGGAAATATTTTTTATATTGTGTAAAAAGTTTTATTATTGTTATACAGATTTTGATAATATGTAGTTCAAGCTGGAGGGGGAGGCAGAAATTCAACGTCTTTGAAATCTAAAAAAAGACAAAAACCAGAGAAAAAAATTTACTTAATGGCATTCATTTCCATTTTAAACGTGTAACCAACAGCATAATGATATATACTAAAAATATATTTACTCAATTTTAAATATGGAAACCTATGTTTCTCTATATTATTGGCTTTTTTTTTACAAAATTTATATTTATTTACTCAAGACACTTGTATGTACAATTTCATCAAAGTTTATGAAAAATTGACGTCGTTGTAAAACTGTAATATACAAACCAACGCACCGACAGATATGAGGAAAATATAAAAATTACGTTTTTTTTTTCTTTGTCCACAGAATCCGAAAAAAGATCATTATCAACTCACAATAAAGTGATTTGATTTAAATTTCCTTATAAATATTCAATTAAAAATTAACTTATTCTATGTTAAATATATTTAACATAGAATAATGTCACATGTATTTTTTTAAATTTTAAATCGTTTCTATCACCCGGCCCTCACCAGAACATCACCACAGACAAGCCGAAATTGAGCATGATCAGCCAGAGCAGAGAGGGGTCGGAGTGCGGTAGGACCCCGCCGAGCTTCAGCGCCGCCAGCATCCCGGTCACGGTGACCACCATCTCGACGAAAGTCGCCACGAACCACGACAGGGCTTGGTTGCGAAAACTCACGCCCATCACCGACAGCAACTGGAGGGGTTGTTTGAATATGTTTTATATTGAGAAAAAAAATTAACGTTGAAGTTCATAGAGAATACGGGGAACCGACCATGGTGATGCCGGCTTCTTTTTCAGACACTATGAACCTTATGGCCGAAGACACCGTCAGCATGAGAGAGAAGAACAACGCGACGATCAGCGCCTGAGACTCGTACAAGGAAGATTGAAAACTGAAAAATTTCAATTTTTCAATTCAGTATCGCTAACGATATATAACGTGAAACAGTTCAAATCAGCATTTTATGACAATCAAAAGCAAATGATGCTCTTTAATTAAGCATGAATTTCTTTGTAAACATTTGTATTGATTTAGGAAATTTCTTTGGAGATTTTAATGACATTGAAAATGTGATTTAAATATATTTTAGAGGGATAGAAATAAATTTGTAAATAAACTTACTAATCCCTCCTGTAACAAGGGTAAGGCACTTGCTGTGTGTACACTGCCCATTTATTGTCTTTTATGGAAGTGACGTCACGTTTCACTATTTTCTTAGATAAGTTTGCGGATAACTCTATGATGGCTTTATCTATCATGTCCTGAATCTGAACGAAACCACGGAAATATCTCATGTCTTCTAGGAAACTAGCTTCGGGTCCCGGAGTCCAGAATCTGCGGCAGAAGTGTATAACTTTAGAAACTGTGTGTGCATTTAGTATAATTTAATTTGAAAGTTTTCTAACAAAGAATTTCTTCCATTATTTTAATATGTATTTCATTATTATACTTCCGTTATTATATTCTATTGTACTAGCAATTAAATCATTATGACATACGAACACCCATAAAGCAGGTCAAACATAAATTAATGTATAATGAAGAAACTTAGCATTTGATGTAATTCAATACTCAGTTTAGTTCATTTGCTCTTACATCTTTTTAATATGAAGCTACAACCATTATAATAAATATAAATGCCTAACGAGATAAATATGGATTCTCCCAGTCATTTTTTATGATTTTGATTATTAATTGGTAATATTCTGATATAGTTTTAGAAAGTAATCACTATTCAAACGTTTACATCATTCGTAAGAAGTGATATCATCAATTTGATGCCGAATTCGGGCACAAATATTGACCGGTGTTCGCCCATTCGGTTCAGTATAAACACTCACTGGTTCCGCTTTCTGGTCGTGGTGGGTACACTATCGATGTCCATACGGATCTTGTATTCTACCTCGACGGGGCTGTCGCCGTGCATCTCTGTCTCTGTGAAGACCAGCCCTGAAAATATAACGAAACTTGTATCAGTTCACGTTACACATACAACGTGCGCCGCGTGGAGTAGCCAGGTCTAACCTGAACTCCAAAGCGATCTGACGTAAATGCGTCTCACGTCTTTAGAACCATGGTCTACTGTTGTCTCGCTTTCGAAAGGAGAATAACCCGATTTACTCAAAACTGTCCATCTAGTAATACGACTTACAACATCATGTTTACTAAAAACACTACGAGATCCGTTTTAAATAGTTCTTAGTATCGGAATAATAACATAATTTAAATAAATTATTAATTAGACCCCAAAATATTTAAAACTCGCCAAAGCAATCACGACTGTCCACTGCCGTCAAATGGATTTCTATACTAGTCGTGTTCTATTTCTCTTATAATAGACGACCTTTTGTCTTGTAGATGTGCATTTTGGTGTATTTTATAAAATACAGTTCAATGGTTAACGTCGGCAAGGAACTTTCTAGACAGATTCATTTTTTTGCAGTATTCACAAAACTTTTACTTTGTTAACGTGTTTGAAAAAATGCACATTGCTACGTTTAAGGAATCGAATCTTTATGCTCACTATTGCACGCACACTTATAGTATAACATATGCCCAATAATACACTCCATACACATGCTTATTTCTTTCGGGACATGGACGTGCAAGTGTCGTCACGTTTATGCGGGCCTTTAATCACGACGGCGTAAAGACAATTAGTGCGCGTGGACCGACACCCGCTCAGAACAAAGTAACATAAGTGCGAAAAGACAACGGTTTGTTGAATAAATATCAGTTAAACTATCTGTACATTCGAAACGGTAAACACCAACCTATGAGTCTACGTAAAAATTGAGGTTTCAGGCAATGAAACTTTCCCTGTAAAAAGGATTATTTGGTATTTTTTATAGACATAAAGTTGTTATAGGGTCGTAAATTGCCTCTTAAAAGATATTGTCATATTTTAAATAAAATGTCTGTTACCGAGATTGACTCTAGCTTATAAGATGGCAATGTTCCGAGTGGCCGATTTAAGTAGTTATAATGAAACTGATCACTATATATATCTATAGCAAACGTATTTATACAGATAAGTACAGTTAAGTTAAATTAACGTACCAGCTGCAAATTCATTGACTCTAGTAAGTTTTACAGCTTCATGGCTAAGCTGGTCTTCACTCGGCATGGCATGAAATCTATTAAGATTGACACATCGCAGCAGGTCTGATGCTCTTCTCAAGAAGTTGCCGATATCCTGTGGTATGAAATAAACTTTTCCTTTTAATATTTAGATGGAACTGTGATTAGTTATATGATTACAAATGCATTTGGTTTAACATGAATTCAATAAAATTATGGAACTGTGGTGCTATAACATTGGTGTATTTCTTCTTATTATATGCCAATTTATTTATTTTTCGCCCGTAACTATTTTAATAAAATAATTTAAGTCTAAACAAAAACTCTTACAGTACCTCTATATTAGTTACAAGTGTTTACATTTTATTTTCCATGATAATTATTTTAGTAAATAGAATAAATAAATGAAATATATTTTAGCACCGTCTATACTCAGTATTAGATTTCCTTAAATGACCTACTTATATCGATTACAATCAAATATCTTATCGTTAACTTGGATTTTATATTATTTTCTACTTAAGTTCTAAAACATACATCTGAATTACTTTTAGACATACTTTGATATACTTTATAAAATAAACATTCTTTATTTCGTTGTCATGAAGTCGCTACATATTTGTAGTGACTTCATGTCAATGAAATAAATCTCATCATTACCTTTATATCACCAAAACTTTCGAATACTTCGTCAATATTGACGTTAGGTACGTTCGCTTCGGTGGAGGCACCATCCCCGCCTGTCATCGCTTTCATCATCTCCCTGAAATTCGCTGAATTCATCAACGTCCTCAGCACACCGACGCTGTCTTTGTGCTCCGCGATTGATTCGACCGCATCGAACGAACCAGCGAATGAATGTACAATGTCGGCCAATTCAGACATTAGAGCAAAACTGCTGTTTGCCTGTGGGACAAGGATACGAGATATTAAAACTTAGATGCAAACCTTTAAGTCCTTGATAGCAGATATATGAAAGTAACCCGCTTTCCTGAGACTCAAGAGAGACCAGTTTAATATCAGATCAATACCAGCAAATGTTTTTTTAATCTATGTAGAAGTTACGATATCAAATATGATCAACTTAATTTAATTGATAAAGAAAAGCTCAGGGTGGCGACCGAATCGTCGAGAACTTTGCCCTCAAAACAAAAGGCCGTTGAAGGCTTGATTTTTTATCAACCTACCGCCTGAGGCGTACCGCCGCACAATCTTTTTATTTCGGAATAACGTGCTTAGATCTCGTGCTCTATATGCTGACTAACAGAATCAGGGCTATTAACAACTGTCATCGTCGAAAGACGGAACCAACGACGTCCGCAACCTACGGCTTAAAACAATGACTCGGAATCATTAATAGAGTTTCGAGGATTACTGGCTACTAGCAAATTGGCCAATATTTTTTAATTTAAATCTAATTAAACAGATCGCTCGCTATCATGTAATGTCAACGTGTTTACAGGAATTGTCGTAATATCATTAAATGTACCAAACCTATTCCAGCCCGCAATATCGTATCGAGCTTTAAATCTGAACTTCCGAAATCTGAAATGACATGTAAGATTTATGATTACAACTAACTGTTGCCCGCGACTTTGTTCGCATGGTAGTTGCGAAATATAACAACGTTTTAAAAAGACTTGAATGTTGTCCTTCATTTCTTCGTTTTCTTTCATCACCCATAGAGAATCTTAGGTGCCTTGTCAGAGAATTTTTTTCAAAGTAATAGTGTTTGTAGCGACCATTCTTCTTTTCGTAAACCTCATTCATTTAAAAAATAAGAAAGTTATGGATAATTGGACACATAATTTTTTTTGACACTCGCACTGACAAAAAATTTAAAGGTAAATAGAGTCATTGGTCCAAGTCTACTCATTAGGTGCTTCTTATTAAAAAGGGGTAAAAATTTGAATTTTTTTCTGTTTAGCGCTTAGGTAAAGTGGCGTGATAATTTCTGTCCTAAATCAAGCAGTATATTATTGCCAATAAAATATAAAAAGTTTTGTGGAAATCGGTACATTATCTTTTTAAGAGAAGCTGGTATATAAAAACAGGCAAATATACAGACACACAGACAAAAATTTAAATACATTTGTTTTGGGGTCTGTATTATGTATATAATATAGATAATGGATTTTATCATGCATTTTTTCGCAAATATAATAAATCTCCTCCCCTTGTACATTTTTTTCAAAGAAAACGTAGTCATTGCAATTGACGTTTGTGAGAAAAAGAGATTAGAACATGTGTTTAGAAATATTGTACTGACAAGCTTAGAACAGCTGGCGTGTAAGTGCTGTCAGCTGTTCTAACGTTGCCTGTACTGTACTGCGCCGCAATGTGCCGCGCGACCGGTCAGTGATCCAATTCGCATAGCCGCGATCAGTCGCGAACTTGCACTGACAAAAGTTTATTGCGTCGCACCGCGACCCGATCATGCCCGCGCTTGCAGTCTGGCCGAGCATTTATTAAGGTAGTGTCTGTATTATTTTATATTACTTATAAGTATATTTTCAATGTTATGTTTTTGATATAGTTAATTTGGCAAAGTTGTTCTAAAAAAGAATGACATTATAAATATTTGCGAAAAGATGCATAATCGCACCCTTCCTATTTACCATTTTTTTCACAAAAATATTTAATATGTAGATTTGACATCCTTACGATTTTATTATATGTATAGACAATACATTATGGGAAGCTACGAGATGCCTCAGAAGTGAGGTAAGCGTGACACCTTATATACAATAATGAAGGGAAATATCGTAAGATAAATTTCATATAAAGAAAAATTCGCCAGAACCTTTAACAACATATTAAAAACTATTAGCTCCTAAAGATGACCTATGCTCCGGCATTTGAACACTATACAGGCTGTACATTTATAACGAGTAATTCAAAAACTTAACAGAATTACAGCCCTGATGCAAAAAAAAATAGTACCTTCTGTATAATCGCTTGGACCGCGGGCGCAGCAGGCGTGTACAGTATTTGACCCATAATCAAAGGCTTTATGAAGCTCCACACTATTTTACCTCCACTCATGCTTAAAACGTCTTTGTACAGAGATCGACAGAAATCCGCTGAAAACGATTAAAACTTATATTATTGTAATATGTACTTTTTTAATACGGATTAAAAACTTTTTTATGAATATAAGGTATTTGAATATATATATACAAAAAGTCCTAAAAGACAATAACAACAATAGCTCTTATGACGCGCTAACGAAAAATTATGAGAGTGAAATTTGGAACGTCGAGAAAAGCGCTTGCAATTTTAACAAAATTTAAAACCATGTGGCTGGCCATTAAATAGCATGTCCCAGCTTAATTCATGCGCAACTTCAAAAATGAGAATTGCTTTCAATAGTTCGTTAGGAGACGTCACAATTACTTGTACAGTAGAAGTCTAAATTAGAGGAACGTTGTAAGTCCCTTTAATTTTAAAAAAATTCGAAGTTACTTTGAAATCTCGTTTCTACATCCGAGAGTTGTCCGTGTGTGGTCTATGATCTTTACGAAGCCATAGACGCCAAACCGATCAAATCAACCGAATTTCAGATTAGACAGGGGGTAGAACTATTTGCGCAACTTATTAATACAGCAACGCCTAGACGTCTGTTTTAAGTTTTTGTTAAATATGAAAAACGTATGTTATACCATATATATATATTGAAATAGATGATTAATTGCTAATGCTGGGAATACCTTTTCAATAAAATGGATGAATTTAATAAAAATATAATTTTAAAATACGCTAAAGAGCTATAATATCCTTATATTGATAGTATATAGATATCAATAATTTTGTAAGTAAAATTTAACAAAAAGTATTTCTTTTAACGAGTTTTAGTCCTGTTCTTTTAACTGTTGTTCGCGCTAAAACCCGTTAAAAGGAAGAAGTAGAACGCAAAATTAATTTTAAAAGCGACTTTTAGTTAAAAATGAATTTAAAAGGAGATGGTGAAAGAAGCCCTTGCTCTCCAAAGATTTGAATCACGAAATGACTACAAAGGAAGGATGAACATCACAAAGCTATCTCCGCTACAAGCATCAACGCTTACGCACTCGGGAGTACTTCGATCTGCAAAGGATCGACACCCGTCGAAAAATCTCTGGTCTCGGCTATCGCTTTGTAGAATTTGTTGCTGTTGCCGACGAACGGCTGCCCGCAAATCATGTTGCCGGCGCTCGCCAGAAATTCGGAAGCTAAAGCGTGGGTATAAAAAGAATTGTTTATAATAAAAACTATATGCATATAGCTCAAAGAAAACCATCAATAAAAAACATAAACAAATAGAGTAATTTATATAAATTGGAAAAAAAAGAAAACAAATAGCAGTATTGTTCGAAACCATCAGATGAATAAAATACAAATAGATGCGGATAGTCCTCATCAAATGCAATACTTTCGTCGCCTTTAGGATATTTTCGGAGTATGTTATTAAAACATTTTAAGAATTACTTACGTACTTAGTTTACAAATAAATAAGCCCCAATTCACAATTTCTAGCCACTCTAGTTGATTCTATATCATCTCTAAAGATTTGTAATCACTATGTGATTGCAAACTTCTGTCTGCAAATAGAAGGCTTTCTATTATTTTTTTTTATTTACCGTCAATTTGTTTCGTAAGTTATATGAATAATATACAATTAGTACGTAAACAAAAATTATATTGAGTTTGATAAGGGCTGTCCGCAGATGCTCAAAATGGCAAAGCTTTCGAAAGCTACATAAATGGATATAGATATTGTAAGAGTAATATACAACTCACAAGACAGTAAACCATTTAGCGAACCATAATTTTTCAGAGCAGAAAATAGAGGTTCTTTGAATAAGGTATCGGCTATGTCTCCGATATTCTCCTGGAGGGTGGGCATCAAGGACATCAGTTGGCCATACTTGGAGAATACTGATTCACCTTCCTCCGTGGTCAGATTGGAGGCCAGAAATAGTTCCGTCTTTATTGCGTTCATTACCTGCAGATATAAAGTTTAGAAGTGAATGATAACTTATTATAAATAGACACGTCATAGACTTGTTTTGTTAAAAAATTTGGTTTATTAAAAAAAAAAACGTTTAAATGCATGGTTAACTGTAAACTTTTTGACGTGACAACGTCTTAAATTAGGTTGCGGCTGGGAGTCACTTTGAAAAAGTGTAACGCTCGGTAACGTAACGATGAGTCACCGAACGAGAGAGAGGCCCGCCGAATGCCTTGCGTCTCTCTCCCACTCAACTATGATCGGTCTGCCGCGCGCGCAGCAGCTAGAGAATTAGTGCATAGCTTGCAAATGTATTGCAAGTTATTGTATATATTTGTATATAAATACGTATGTATGTGTAAAGGTAAAAATAAAATTTTGTTAATATGAAATTCAGTGCGAGATTCTTTGTATAAATTAATGTTTTAAATATAATTCTTTGTATAAATAAATGTTTTAAATTGTTACTATTATTTCATCCTTCTTCCTACTATACGAATGAATATTCACATTAAAATGATTTTACCATTCAAAGTCGTTGTCACGTAAAACTTTCGCCCGTATACCGACTTTACAGGCAACCAAATTTTAAGCTAATTCAATTGTGACATGTTCAAATTCAATTTTAAACGAGATTGTATATAATTTATCAAGTACTAGTTCCGGCTAATATTTTAATTTTTAACAATACAGGATCGCTATACCTTGTCCACTAAAAACGTGAAATTCAGGTTTTCTATCAAAATCGGTATAATCTGTCTGGCCTGCCGATCGGAAACGTCGCAGAACTGTTCGACGACGGCGCCGTATACGTCGTCCAGGGTGACCACGTCCACGTTGGCGGGGTGGATCACTTTGGCCATCTCTTCCGTTTGACAGACGAAATTCCTTATATGAACATTTTTCGTTTTGGCATTGAGCAACTGTAAACATAAAATCGAACGACAGGTCATGTCGTGTGAAAGAAAAAGACAGAAACACAATTGAATCAAAATAAATATAATAGTGTATATTTACTGACTAACTCGGCATAGACTGTTCTGTATTTCCCCATAAGTATCATGAAGGTATAATTTCTAGATAATTTTTTTCAAATTTCACAAAATTTTTAAATCGTTTTTTTACCACATAACATATTGCGTACGAATTACCTCGGTTTATAAGTAGAAAAATTATTAATAAATCTACCACAGCACAACCTAGCGATTCAATATTTTCTTTTTTGGCACTAAGTATAAATATATCACGATTGCGAGTCATTTAGGTCATAGTACTTACAGAATTTGTAAACAACTTGATTACAACACCATTCACTAGACTCTAGCATATTTGAGAATCACTGAATTCGTTCAGAACTCACGTAACGACATCACCAACGATTATGTTACATATACATAAAGGTATAAGTGCAATAATATTATCCAAAGCCACGCTTTAAATAATATATGCCACTAACTACACTCACGGGTTTGATATCGATATATCCAACACCGATGCGGGGAGCTGCAATAGACCAGAAATTCGTGTTGTTGATGCCCATCGAGTTCATTCGCGATTCTATTTTTTCTTCGGAAACAAACAGTTCTTCTACGCCAACTGCGAATCAGAATGTAGGGAGGTATTTAAATTATAAATTTAAATAATAATTTGAAGATCTTAAACTCACAAAAAAGAATATAAAAATATTTTGAAAATCTTCTTACTTTTGAAATATCCGTTTGTTATCAACGAACTTTTGAATTGCATCAGAGCCCTCAAGCCGTTGGACAGTGCGTTCAGATCGAACTGCAAAGGAGTTTCGTCCAATAGGGGGTGCAACTCGGTTATCATTCCTTGCAAACTAAAAAAATATATGTGGAGAATAATACAAGATAGGAATATAAACTGTTAGGATCGGTTATACAACCATTCTATAATCACCTTTCTTGAATAACATTCGTCGTCTCTTGCTGAAGGACTTGCAGTATGAAATCTAAATGAGCGTCGATACGCCCTTTGTACAACCCTACCAGGTCGACGTCGCTCGCGACACCCAACAGACGCGACAAGTGTGACAAAAAATTTTCAAGGTGTCGCAAAATGTCCACTATGAAGTCGAATTTCCAAAACTTCTCCATTTGTAATCTCGAAAACTGTAAACAAAATGCTACCAAACTGTGTATATTTATTGATTTTTTTGTTGTTATAAAAATATTTTTTTAAAAGTTACATAATCTCGTACCAGTTGCGCTGACGCAGTCTTATTTAAATTTTCTCTTATTATCGACAATAGCCGGGTGCAATTATTTGCATTACAGATATCCTTCCAATCGTCGTTGACAAATCTCAATTGATTTTGCAACTCAGCTTTCGTATCCTGTAAAAATATTATTCTATTTCGCATTCAAACCAATTTTTATGCTACCAAAACAAACAATCTTTAGTATACTCACCGGCATATCGATCGATGCACCTTCGAACACTTTCGGTAGACCGTTGTCTACTTCTTCTATTTTTTTAATGAACTCCGATTCATCGATCAAGACCGATTTCAATGGCACAGCAACGCGGAGTCTAGGAGCGACCTCTTTAGACAGTCTCTCGAAAAACGATACTGATTTTATACCTTCGACTTCGTGAACATGCGGCATCGACACACGCACCAATTGCAGGGATTTGGATATCAATGAAGTGAACCTAAAAAGAAATTAAATTCAAAATTTGTACACTATCAATGTTGAAAAATAAATTAGGATTTACCAGATTTATTAAATATATAAGAACAATTACTATTATACATTATGAAAACAGAAACGAGGTACGTAGAATATTTCAAAGACGATCATTTCATAATTTACTAGCTTAGAACTTCGTCCGCGTTAAATTCGGTCTCTCACATAGTTTTTATAGCAAGTCAACCCCTCTTTCGATCGCCCGTTTACACTCCTCCAATCCCTTCACTCCTCTTTTAATTATTAATTCCCCTCAATAAGACGAGTGCGTCGTGATCAGGCAATCCTTATTTCCGTTATGACTTTTCAGGCTCGATTTTCAAATGAGGATAAGTTTTTTTCTTAAAATCCGCTTAAAATGAAATAAAACATACATTCACCTCCAAGCCAAGGAATGTATATCCACGAAAATCTCATGGAAGTCCATTCAATAATTATATAAATGTACGCAAAAAGACAAGCAGACAAAAAAAAATTAAAAATCATGAGCTTCTTTTATGTTACCTTTCTCTTATCGTCTCCTCTCCACGTTTTTATACACACCTGTACACTGGTACAGAACCTTATTCTACTGTTTTATTACATACATACATTCCGAAGAATAGAATAACTACAAACTATAAAAACCTACCACGATGAGTTAAATAATTACTAGATTTACTCATTTACATTTATTTTTATTTCATTGTGCCCTAAAAATCCACTAATAATATATTAGATAAAACACAAAAACTTAAAAAAAATAAGCACATATAAGTTTTACTACTTCAACATTTAAAATAATTAGTTGTTTATGAAGTAGTTTAAGTGCACGCTACTAAAACAAGATTCTGGCTTAGTCACAGCGGGAGAAGTAATTAAATAAAAGGCTTACAAAAGATTAATACACTTAACGTAAAACACAAACATCAATAAGAGACAGCCAAACTCACCACTAAAACCTATAATGAATACAAAACCTTAAAGTATTGTTTTGAGCAAAAAGGATGTTTAAAACTGATGACACCTAAGACACAACCGCGTCTACATTTATATGACATCAACCCCAAAAGCAAATATTTATTTAGATAATGGGGCAGTAAAATATTTTCTTAATTTTGTAATTCTTTCTTTTCTCATTATACATTGCTTACAACCTTTTTTAATCCGTAATGTGGTAAAATTAGATGTAAATGAATAATTAAAAAATGAAATAATCAAATCAAATACATATTTATCTAATCTAGGTAAATTTATGAAAGCTGTGGTAAAAATATTTTTTAATGAATTTTTTGATTCAACACTCCTATCTTAGTGTAAGTTACAAAATTTCAGTATTTTAAGGAAGTGCATTAAAATGGCTTTTTATTCAAATTCGCTCTTGCGAACATTTATAATATCTGTTGTCATCATTGAGAAAAAAATTATTTACCGTTATATACATTTTTTAAATTGAAAAACGAAATATTATATTTAGTTTGTAGGACATGGCTGAATTATATCTATGTTTCAGTTACGCCCTTACATATCCGTAATCGTTATTTAATGCTATTTGAAAACTGATTTCATAGCTATTCAAACGAGACTTTCTGAAAAAAGTTACAAAAAATTACCAACACCCAAGTAATTATAAATCCTTTTCCAACTTTAAAAATGTATTTAATGCCACTCTTAGATGTTTCTTTTTAATACTTTGATTGATCCAAGGAATACTCACAAGGTGACGTTCCCGAGTACGTTTCTTGATATGCCATTGGCCAAACAATCGGCCAGTTTGAGGGACTGCGACGATATATCCTCCAGCAGGTGGAGTTTCACTTGCTCCAAGAAGTCGTTTATAGATTTATTTAATTCGTATTTAGTATAGTTTCTGGTCGAAATCAACTGAAATATACAGAAGAGTTGGTTATATATCTCATATATAAAATTAAAATAAAATAAAATTTTCATGTAATGAATGAATAGAAAAAATGAAAAATATATTTTTTTTAAAATAGAGGAAGGACCCGCAAAATGTAAAAGACGATCTGTTTTGACACTCATAACCAAATGATAAAACGACTCAGAAATATGTAGACAATAATAACGTGCAATAAGAAATGGGAAAGATATGCTTTTTCCAGATAATAAATCATATTGATTTCCTGCATAATTTACTAATAAATTTATTAAAGGAATAATAACGTTTGTAATTGACAATGAATTCTCACGCGCGCTTATTAATAAATCTCTAGTAAAATATTACGAAAAAACGAATCATAAAGAAGTTATAAGAAATGTTTAAGATATAATTCCTCCTAATGACCTCCTTTAAAGCCATGTCCCAGTGAAAATCGTTCTTCAGGCTCTGATAGATTTCTTCGGGCGCCATCTCGTGCAGGTGACACAGGAGGTTGTCGTACTCCTGTTTCTTGAACAGCTGCAGGTTGAGCTGCTTGAACCACGTCGTAAAACTTGAGCATAGGTCGCAGTGACTGAAATAAGAGTAACAGAACTTTAAAGCTGTTATTAAATAATGCACCAAGTTGCATTAAAACCGTCTAAAAAGTGGAGCACACGTACCTACTGTTCAGGAATAGAGTAGAAGCGTCCACGATATTGCCGATGAGACCGAACGCCACTTTAGTCAGACTCTCCTTAGAGAACAGTTTGAGCATCGTCTGCTTTAATTGTTGTGGTCTTTCCTGTATCCAAGGGGGGTTGAGGGGCGTTTTAGGTCCCTCTTTCAACCTGTCCAGTCTGCTTTGCAACTCATTTATGACCTCGTTGATGATGGTATAATTTACGTATTTTGGTAGTTTGAGCTCGTTGTCGTAGCCCTGTATATGAAATAATGATTATTATTGTTTAATTTTTTCTATGTCCAATATAACGAATAAAGTCAAACTCAGTTATTATAATAAATTTTATGGGGTGGCTAGTATTTTCTCTCGCAGAGGGCGAGAGGGCGCGTGGAGAAATTACGATATACACCACTCCCTTTTTTGCGGATATAGTATTTAAATGGGCTGTATATGCGGCCAAATACACGCGTGAATTCGACGTACAATTCAGATTAGATAATTCGGAACGATACTGGAGCAGGAAATCAATACAGGAGACCCTCTCGAGAAAAAGATTGCTCCTACCGCAGAGCTGAATAACACCTTGGCTCCTTCCAGATCATCACCAGCAACTTAGGACATTTATATGCGTTTATATATAATTATACGGAACGGACGAATTTGGTTCCGGCGCGGTTGACCGTTAATGTTCAAGTCACGGTATCGTAGTGATATACGGAGGGTAGTATGGGAAGGAATGTACACTAGACAAACACAGTGTCTTGGTGCATTTATTCAATTTGGTGGCAATACAAGCACTAATATTTTATAATATACATAAATCACCAGCATCTAATTAAAAATGTGTTCGTGTGTGCCTGCATGCATCTACAACCTTAAGTGCGCGTAAGCTTCGGTGTTTATTGAGAGCCATCATACGTCAACGTGGCTTTTTCTAAATAAAATCGATTCATTGCAATGCATTTTTATATGCTAGCTCTTGCTCAGTTTCACCAGCTAGACGATATGTATATTTGTACATTTTACATGCTATCCCCTTATGACTTGCATCCCTTGGTCTCGTTCCCATTCCTAATCTCGACCATGATCCTACACCGGAGGCTTTGAAATGATTCCGGCTATCGAAATTCAGAAGCATGCTTGAACATACAAGGATAAAGCTTTTAAGTAAACTCTATTTAAACGGTCTTCATCTTAAAAAAAATTCTCTTACTTGAGAAGCTAGAGTCAATAAAGGCAGTTCCCTAAATAACTCGATTTTGTCCTCGGCGCAGAGCTGCTGCTTCATCAGGGACAAATAACCAGTGGAATCCGGTAGATATTCCGATAGGGTAATGTTATTCTGGCAGAAAGTCGCCGTGTCGTTAAAGTTTACGTCTCGAAGAAGTCGCACTATCTGTGAAATTAACAATAGCGAAATTTAAGACATAGAAAGCAATTTAATGGCATTAGTATTTATTGCGATAGCTGAATATTAACAAAAGAAGACGTTATTAAATTAAGTGCATTTAATTAGTATACAATGGTGTACATTTAATATTATAATTAATATGTCTAAATTATTAGTGATAAGTATAAATAGTGATTATATTAATTATAGATATTACAAAATGGATTTATTTCTATTGTTATTTCACCGTCCCTTTATAACTGAGGAACGTATAAACTGATTGCATTGAAACTTTCATCTTAATATTTATTCATATTTACAAGATTTCTATTGTGCTTTAAAGTAAAATATGTGAAGCATTTTAACGTATGGTCTATTTTAATGTAATTTGAACCCGATTCAGAATAAGGCTTACTATTGCTGATACTGACTGAGCGAAATAAGAAGCAGAACTGGTATCGTCCGCAGATGAAACGGTCTCTTGCAGTACGTAAACTTAGTGATTTTAAGAAAAAATTTTCATGAGACATATTTATAGTACATTTAAAGTTAATTTGAAGTCTATTGTTACATTATCATTATCGTTATAATTATTGTTGCGAACTGCGCACGCAAGCTAAATAAATTAAATTAAAAAAAAAAAATGATTCCCCAAAGAAACAATATTTGAGAATTGAGTTCTCCAACGTAAATTACCTCCCCTCGCATTTCTGCCTTCCCTTCCATCTCCGCATCCTATCCATGCTTATTTTAAATTCATTTATTTTTGGGGTGGAATTTTCGAGAGTGCAATAAATATTATTTGTTTATGTCAGACATGACATGTTTACAACTTATTTGTTCTAGACAAATTATTAAATTATTTTTATTTTACGAACATTCTAGACGGCTAGTCGGGATATATTTATACCGGAGTTCGAGTGCTGACAGTTTTATTTTTTCTATCAGTACATTCATAAGTCAAGTGCAATTAACGACAAGCATTCCGTTGATTCCGCAGCAATTTATTTCAAATTTGTGTTTTGGAATATACGCCTTCTTCTTTTCTGCGGACGTTAATTTTATCTGATCTCTATACCTACTCTAATCCCCAATAGGATTGTTAGGCAATATTATCATAAGTAATTTTATCGTTATAAAACTCACTCGTATTTTATCGAGATGCATCAAAATGTCTTCAGCTATTTCGAAGCTTTTTGCCAAGGTTTCAAAAAAGCTATCAGCATAACGCCCATGGTACAACTTTCTCAGAGCGTCCCACCAATCTTCTCCAGTTAAATAGCTCAGTACCACGTTGTAGTGATCCAATATGGATTGTAGATATTTAACGTAAAGGGCTAGGCCCAAGTCGTCAGCGTGCTTAACGAGGTGCTGCAGAGCTTTAACCACTTTTGTCCTGGAAACGAATTAAAAATCATATAAAAAATCGGTTAAAAGCGAAATCGACTCGCAAGCCGAGTATTCTGTAAATTTATATGTATTTTTAATACACCTACAGTTTTACGGATCCCTCTCTTTGCGAAAAACTAACCCTGCTCAGTTGGATTGGTTTTTCGGTAATCTTTGGATGTAAATTATAAAATTAAAACGACTAGCGATTAAAAAAAACAAAAGCCCTCACCTTTTATTGATGTATGCAAACGGATCTATTGAGCTAACATCTTCTTCATCATATCTCAAAACGTCAACTAAATTTATCAATGCATTTTTGGACATATGAATGACATCGCTCAATTCATCCTGCACTTTTGCATATATTAGTTCATAATTTTTACTGCAAATTTGGGTTTTCGTCCTCTTATCCTCACCCAATATGTAACTCGTAACATTGTTTTCAAGATTTCCACACATCGTAACCACAGAATCGACTAACTGATAACCCTCATCATTTTTCCATAACAAGTCGGTGATCAAATCAAAGTGCAGGGCTATCACGTCTGCGGGACTACGCCTAAACAACCTTTGGATGGCGGACAATTCGGATTCCAATTTTTTGGTTTCATTTACGGTTAAATTGTCACTTATATCAGAAATTTTTAATACGTCCATCTCGTCCGCTAACTTCTTAACGGTCACGGTAACTCTCGTGAGGTATATCGTCGAGACGAATTGTTTTCTGTTTATTTCAGCAAAGAGTCTAAATGAAGGATCGTGTTCAGAAACATGCCACGACAATACTTGATCTACGAAATTTTCAAACTGATCCTCTATTTTGGTCAGCTGTTTGTCGATGTCAGTACGGTTGGCCTTGGTCAGGTTAGCAATCGAATTCGATAATTCCATTGTGTTAACGTAGGCGCTTTCAAAACTACTCGTCAAATTTTGCACTGGAGTATTATAAAAATAGTTTTGCTGGAATACAAAGAACAAAAAGACATCACAGATTTACCACTGAACAGCAAGGAAACACAAACTGGGTACATCAATCGAGTAAATAAGCAAGAAATCTACTAATATAAATTAAACTACTTAAAAAAAAGTATTGCTTATGAATTTCTCACCGGTTTGGCTACAATGTCTAAAAATGAATTTTCGCCCCTCGGCAATGATATCCAGTATAAAATCGATGGACAGACGTACGGCTTAACTTTGCGGATGTCCTCGCTCGTGACTAAACTGCCTGGAGGGATAACCATAGCGTCGACTATCGCTTGACAATCCCAAAACATCGATTTGGATGCTCTGCGGATCTAAATTATAGGATAGCTGATCTATAAAAAATACGCATACCAGTTCAGTCTTACTGACCACTGGGTTATATTTAAATGTTACCTGATTCAAGAAACCCAAGTCCCAATATGAATTAAGAAGAACACCGATAAAACCCGCCATTTTCTCGTACAAAATATAAAGTCCGGTATTCCTGTTGAAACCTAATATTTGGATGATGGTCGCGTTAGGACCTGCGAGGATTTAGAACACTTGTCAAATTTTTATTCAATTTTTAATCAAGGACTTATACACATACAAAAAAAAAGCTAAGCTTACTCACCACTAACTTCTGAAAAGTAATTAGACACGACTTGAGCGACGTCATTCAACGCCACGGAAAAGAATTTCAAAGTAAACAACCATGTAGCTCTGCTGACGAGTTTGCAATTTGCGTCCATGTAAGACACGTTGCTACATTTTAAATAACTCTCCCAAAGGGCATGCGGGGACATGCCATCAAATTCCGAGGGCGTTTTGGTCGATTCAAACACTTTATCTGCTTTTCTCAGAAATTTGCTAGAAACAAATTGACGTACAATTATTTCTGTATTCTATATCAACAATTAGTAACAAAATTTATAAAAGGCTGTAATTACAGATTCTTACATGAACGTAGCGTTGCTGTCGCTGCCCTTTATCACGCGAAGTGAATATTCTATAGCTTCCTTGAAAGTTGGATTATCCTTGGAAATTTCTTTTGTTACGTTTTCATTAATAATTTCTTGCAGTATTTCTTTCATTCGATCAACGTCTTTTACGAGTGCATCGAAATTTTTAGATAACTTCAGAAATAAATGCGGCTCATACTCCGTTTTGCTCAAATTTTTCATTGACATCTAAAAAATATCGTAATTCTTAATTTTAAAGCGGATGAAACTGTATAAAAAGTATTGGTATATTATACAGTTGTACTCACTAATCGAAACTAAAATATTAAATGCTAAACTTTAAGAAATCCTGACGCCAACTTCAAAAAATTTTACTAAACCAATAATAAAATTACCAATTATATAATCAAAACATTATAAAAAGACTTTTACAATCTACTATTGGTTTCGGATTGTTTTACGTATAGGCATCCATATTCTATTTTGAGGTTTTTTTCGATATAGTTTCTAAATAACTTACAGACAGCTAGCTATCTTCGTTATCACAATACCGAGAATCACAACCATGTGATCGTCACTAATAATCATCTTAGTACATTCGAGAGCTGATCACATCGTGATAGCTAGTTCACTAATAATTTATAACTACATGATTATTTGAAGACTCTCGACACACCCGAATACTACACGCGAAAAGAGGAGGTACTATCGACTTTGACTGGATATCAGACAGGATACTGTTATACTGTAATATTATTAACTCACGATCATTCGCACTTTCTGGGCTTCTGTGTATTCCAACCATTCTGTTTGTAAGCTTCGGTTCATGCACAAAATCGTTTCCATACCTTTGACTGCGGCCGTTGGCTTAGAGCTCATGTTTAGAATCTTAGATAAACTTTTTTCCGAGCAAGGCCACGATGGATCGGCATTAAGTATATTCACTACTTCATCTATCTAAGAAGAAGTATTAAAATAAGTATCGTGATTATTTTTTATTATTTTTTTTGATTCTTTTTTTTCATCATTCTCAGTAAATATTTTGGCACACTTCATAAAGTAATAGTAATACAAATTACTACTTACGTCGACATTGTCTTGTATAAATATATCTGTAGATTCAACAATAAGGTGCGGAATATTAGGCAGTATCTCTTTTAGAGCCATCAACGTTATTATCGGTATCTTATCGCTATTGTAACTGTTCTGTTTGGCTATTGCTAAAAAACGATTATAATTGTTAAGAGAATTATATTGGTCAATATAAATTTCTATTTTAATTATAGTCTTTATTTTTGTTTTTGTAATTAAGTTATTTATAACAATTTTATACATTCGTGCCAAATATATAATTTCCTATAATCCCTACAGACTTCTGTACTCTAGCGACACTTGAATTTGGCACCAGGAGTTTTGATTCAATCTTTGTCCAATCGTAAAACCTTCAGTATTTAGTTTTACTATCGCTGTCATCACTAGAACAAATCTCAGTTTGAAACCTGTGATTTTGAAAGTGTTAACTGAAGTAGATATGTCATGAGCGCTTGACAAAGTTCCCATAAAATGAGCTAATTAGCTCGTCTTTTGACCGTCCACGTAATACTATAAGAGTTGAAAAAATACTAATATTAAAATTCTCTTCTTTCATGATGCGCAAATACACAAATTATAAATTGAAAACAATCAAATATAATTGTATGTTTTCATAAATTTTAAAATTATTTTTTTCTTGCTTGCTTTACAATAGACAAAGAGTTTTGTGAAGTATTAAGTAAGTAGATAGGGCATTTAGCTAATGAGTAAATATTTAATCATAGTGTCAGGTTATATCAACTTTACATTAGATTATTATACATATTTTATAAGACTTAAAATGTCTGGAGCTTAATCTTGTATTTTTATTTTACAATAATTGTACGTAGTCTATTGTTATCTGTATAATTATATAATTTTATGGAGGTTTACCTGTAATCAGTTTAACAATTTCATCGGTGATCACAAAAAGCCCGTTCAACGAATCACTACCTTGCTTTATCTGTTGCCAAGTAACACTGGTCAAATTGAATATTTCCTTGTCTACCAGGTCGAACCCATTCAGAGCGACTTTTATACTGAAAATTAACGTAACTATTGCTGTCAATTTCAAATCTAAATAATTTTCTCAAGTAAAATATTACTCAAGTGAATCAAAAATATTTAACATTTCGCTTTCGAAATTTGGAGATTCATCTGTTTCAATATACAAGTTTACCTCAAATGCATACTTCTCGATAGTGTGCGGCGACCGAACCAGAAGGCCTTCGTTTCGTCGACCAACTTTGCGATTTCTGCCCTTTGCTCTGAGTTCATGCCGTAGCTAAACAATTCGAATATATATGGATAATCGTTTTCAAGAATTTTATATAAATTCCTTAGAGAATTTATTAGTTGATTCCAATTTATGTCTTCCAACGGATTTCGATTCGTGGTCATTATGCGTTTAACCTGTTATGAAGTAGTAATTAGATTATCATCTATACAAATTACATTCTCATAATATGACACCATTGCAGATATTACCATTTTACCTAGCGAAGAGTCAGTGTTTAAAGCTTTATCAATTTCTGTAAACGTCGAACAGCAGATCTTTATAATATGTTGTTCGGATGTTCCATTAGGGAATTCTAAATAATGTGGCAGTTCTGTGTTGTTACAAAAGATTTCTGTGCCGTGAGTTGACAACGATTTGTATGTCTGAAAGAAAAACAAATAGTTCAAGGTTTTGTGTATAAGTTAAAAAAATTAAAAAAATAAGTTTACAAACTAAAACGACACATTATTGCTCAAAGGTACTCTACCGAAGTTTGACATTATCACACCTGCGATACATTTTGAATATATAGTTACAAACCAAACTTTATGGCTGACCTGAATGTACGCTGAGTTCATTCAGAGTTATAAATTTATTTAGCCCCCGAAGTGTCTTTGCATGTTTTACGCCAAAACGTGAAGTTAACTTCTCAACTTCAGTCGCTTATCTTAGGCACAATGTGTCATTACACTTAAGTTACCTTTTCTTCGTTAAGTAAAGTCAGGAGCATCATTTTCAATATGTCGTGATATGTATCTTTGATTTCGTCGACTAATTTTTTCGGCGTACTTTCCAGCTGGACGTTTAAAGCTGTTAATATTTCAGTAGTGTCTATCAACACCGGCGATATTTTTGCTTCTAAGATGGGATTTTGTTTCACAACTTCGTTGGCCAAAGCTCCGTGTAATACTATTCTAAAAGTGTACATTACTCTTTACAATTGATTGTTATAGTTGAGTGTCGATAAAAACGAAATTTTGGATTAAAATATAATTTCATCCCTATTTTAATTAATTGCACTTACAATATTTGATTTTTTAAGGAAGCTTTTTTTTCAACAACGCGACTAAATTCTGAATCTTTGGTAACATTTAACACCCTTCGCCAATCTAGTTTGTCCTGTTTTTTCTTTTTCATTTGCATCATCGTGTTTATAAACCCCTTTAAAACTTGAAAATCTTTGTCAACCGAATACAACTGCTCGCTCGTATCCCTACCGATGGTTTCTTGTACAAGTAGTGAAGCCATTTCATTTATCTGAAAATTACAAACTTTTATTAACCATAAGTGCAGAGAATTTTTTCCTATTTATGAAGAACATTATTAAAAGCAATTGTGGTTTCTGTATTGAAATGTTAAAATTGCAGTGTCATTTAAAATAGTCTGTACTCACATTCGCTTTAACATCAAACACGCCAAACGATTTTATTAAGTCGGTCATAAAATTCTTCCACTCCTGCTTGCAAAGAGTCGATTTCAAATTTTTCGCTTCCTCTTGTGATACCACAAAGAAAACGCTCAGTTTGTTGACGTCGCAAAACACCTGTCCTGGGTGGTTTATCTTTGACGTCAAAACCTAAAACCGGGAAATGCTTTAAACGTGATTTATCAAAAGCTCATAGACGATTTCGCAACCAAGTATGAAAAACTTCATCAACGATAGTAAACATCGCATGCACGTCTCACGATTACGAGTACCTGAGCTCTTCCAGCATCCGTCAGAGCATCGAATATTTTCCCGACGGTGTGCGGAGGCAGTTCTACCAAAATTCTTATTCCGGCTGAATTCCTCTGCGACACTTTGTACACTATCTCTTCGATGTTCACATTGGTCACGACGACTCTATTCGAGCTTTCCATAAGCTTGGCCAGCAGCGTGGAATAAAATAAGAAGTCGTGTTGGGTTTTTTTCGGTAACCACTTGACAATTAAATTGGCTACGTTCGACAACCTGAAATCAATTATCTTTACAATATAACTCCAACTGCTTAAGTACAGTTTTAAGTACTTTTATTTTATTTAAAACGTTATGTTTCAAATAAACTAGAATTGAATACAGAACACGAATATCGACCTCGAACTTATCTAACCACGTGTAGTGAATAGTTTAGGCATCACAACTTAGACTTTGCATATAACTATTTATCCATTTTTTTAAATGGAAAAGCACTTGACACATGAAATGGCTTTTAATCAAAACTTATACCGTTAACAATCAAATCAATACCACAAATCTTTACACCGGACACCACACAGAGACACGTCAATAAATTCGACTGGATCATATTTTACAATCGATAAGAATCGGCGGACTGCACCAAAAACAAAAACTCAATTCGTAAACATATTAGGTAAGGTTTGACAGATAATCCATATGTTATATATCAAAGTTACCGGTTTACTCTGACGAATTAGGTTTATACTCTTGCTGTGAGCCACCATAACAATAAAGGAAATAGGCTTATCGACTATGCGTACGCGCATTATACTAAAACAATCATCACTACTTTCCGAATATAGACCATTTTACAGGAACTCTTTGCGCAGTTGTATCACATGTATTTCTCTTTAATTTAGTCTTCTTGTGTGTATCTAAACAATACATGCCTTTTTATAGCCAATAATAATAACAATTTTTTAAATATAATAAATTACTTCAAATATCGTCGTTATATATTATTTATCTAAGGTGTTTTTTATTGGTATGAAATATCTAAATATAAATAATAAAAATATTAATTATATAAAAAAATGATAAATGCGTCTATAATTATACTGTATATAATATTAATATAAGAATAATTTTCTTGCTTATTTTTAGAGTAAAATACTTAATATAATAATATTTAAATCTACTTATTTCCACTTTATTAAATTACTTATCTGACCACTATCGATGCGAAATATTCGTACGTTTGAGACATAATGAACGGGATTTCACTGAAATTCTAAAATTCATAAACTCATTTTGTGGTATATTACTTTAATCCGATACCTTGTCCGTTAACTTAATCGTTTGCATTCGGTCATTTTCCACATTCCGATTTGGGGGGTCAGAAAAATAAAACGTAATTCAAGTGAAAGAAAAATTGTATTTATACTCACATGCCCAAAACTTTATCAACAGACGTATCAGCGTCCAAGTCCTCTTCCAACGCATCTATAGCATCATTAAAGTCTTCAGATAATTTATGGAATTGTTCATCGGCTTCATTATTATCAATTCCTTTTACCGCAAGACTAGTTACTTCTTGTATAGGATTCCTTAACTGCCCCTTTGTAATCACTTTGTACAACCATTGTAACGTCGTTACAACGGTATCAGTTAGACCCCTCAAATTCTTGTATGATTCAGTTTCACCAAAAGTCGGCTCAAAGAGATCCATCAATTTGTTTATTCTGGAAATGACGATAATAATTTTTCTCCAGAATAATTATTTATTTACTACCTTCAAAGAACATCGTTTATATGTGGCTTTCCAATAAGAAATGGACCGTCTCGCCTCTTCTGTTCAATATAAAAAAATGACAAAGAGCCTATTATATAGACTCCTGATCATCGGCTGATGATAAAACTATCATTCTAAAACACCAAACTCTAAAAATATCTACACCAGCAATGAACAACAATGCACACGAACTGGACTGTTTAGGATTTTTGATTAAAATATACTATCTCAGTGCAACCCAAGAAAAAATTGTGAAAAGAGAAAAGCACTTTGTATTTATTACCAATACAAAGTACACAAGTTTAGTAATAGATCTCTCGAAATAGGCATTAAATAACCTCTGATATATGAAAAAGTGAATATAGTTTTTTTTATTTTGGTAAAGGATTTGACATGTTTTATCTCCAGTAATCCATAAGCTTGTTGGAAATCTTCGAAAAAGATAAATAATTTTCATTGCAATAACAGCAATACATACTTACATAGTCAAATTGTAATAGCTAAACCCCTTCTGTTGATAATCCGCAACAAGACTAGAGAAGATTGGTATAATTTCTGTGGGTATGAAACTACTTATTTTCGTCATTCTTAAAACGGCCGTCAATGTATCGCCTAATTCCATCAAGCGATTGTCTCCGTTTAACTTTGAATACATTGTACCTAGCTAATAAATATAAATATCATTATAAAATTGATAAGGCTGATATTAAGTTTTAGTTATTTATATTAATAAAATCTTACCATTTTCACGTATTTACTAAAATTTATATTTGGCATTATTTCCATCAAAATTTTCTGTAGCTCATCGTCTTGCCATGGGACAAATTTTACTAACTAAAATTTGTAGCGCATCAGTATTGTTCATACGAAACGTTTGCGATAGAGACTTTTCACTGCACTTGTCCAACGAATGCGTTAAGATCTGAAAGCAACATAAATGTATTTCACTAATATTATCCAAAAACATATTGTTAATTTCTGACCTATTCAGGCACTAGCCGTTTGGTCATTTGCGAACACGGTCATAGGGAAGAGTTCCCCGGGAAGTCATCGCTAGCGACACATCATTCCGAACCTGATGAGCATCGTCACCAAGCCGGAACTTTCAGATTGTAAACGTGACAATTTAACTCTCAAAACTGTATGTGACACAAAACTGACCAAATACAGAGCGTCAATTAAGAGGCCGTCGCTTGGAGGCCGAGTGCTGCCGCTTTCTATCCTGGCCACGGACAGAATGACCGATTAATATTTGTTTTAGTTCAAGTGAAACCACTTTCTCCTTGTCTCAGAGGGCACGTTACACGTTAAGCTGTCGGTCCCGTAAATTAACATCGCAATGACGACGACCTCGTTGGCAACCCCCGAACCGGGCGCCGGCGTGCAAGCACTGAACGGCAAGTAAGTTGTCGTGATCTGCCAAAAAGAATATGCACTTTTGTTAGAAACAGGATTTACTCACCCCCTGAAAACTCAACTGCGATAACATAACTTCTTCTATGAGCTTCTCTTCCAACCCCAACTTTTTTGATAGGTAGCTTTGGACTTTTTTAGGATCATCGAATAAATCTTTAGGTGTCAGTCCATTTCCTATAAGGAGAGTCATATTTTAATGAACGTTATTTTTATTTCTTACATTAAACAAATATTTATTTAGTTAATAATATTGTCCCAAATTATTCTATAATGTTCTGAATAAGTAAAGAATACTTAAGCTTAACTAAGTCCACTCAATTAGGAAAATTTGCATAGTGAACCAATATAATCTGTTAAATTTAAAACATCGTATAAACTAGTTTTCCAATTGTTTTTCATTTACTTGTTTTAATCAAAACATTACGCAACTTTAAAAATGATAAAGCAATAATTTGATAGACGGTTGTTCTAGCAGGCCAGTCTTAAAACTCCTTGCTGTTTTTGAGCTCAAATAAATATATGACATTAGTCACCTGAAACGCTTCTCATTAATAAACTAGGAAAAATATATTTAAGAAAATACGTGCAGTTCACACACTGCAGAAGTGAAACCTTCAGACAATAAACCTGCGAGAGAACGAGACGAGCGCAGTACCAGGAGTGGGATGATTAAAAGGTTTATTTTATATCATTTTTTTTTTCTGCCAATACTCACTTCATTTTTCGGGACTAGTTTTCGACATACATGGCCTTTTTTTTTATTATAATGATAAAAATATTATTAAAATCGATACACTTGAACACCATAAGGGTATACATACACCACGCCGCTATGACTTCTTTTCGCTCGGCTTCGTAATGCGCAGGAGTGAACAGGCACACATGTATAATGCTTGGTAGACAAAAGTGGGGAAATTACGAAGTACCGCACAAAGAGGAGACTAAGATAATAGAAAACACTGTGCATCTGTATTCTAACTCATTCACTCGCAGACTGAATGTCGTAAATATATATATATGTTTGTCTCTTTATGTACCGTTTTCGTTTTATCGTTTTTCAAATCACGACGATGCTAAATAAGTATTCACTTAAGGAAATTTAAAATATGTGCTCATAAAACAACATACTAGCAATGTCCGCAAACGTGGGTTCGTCCGCAGCCCTGGCGAGGGTGGCCACCAGCCGAAGGGCGGGCGGCGCCGCGCGCGCCGCGCCCAGCACCGACTCGTTGGTCAGGAAGGGTGCGAACCGCCGCTGCAGTTGGGTTAACCTGCAAACAGTCGACTTCTGTAACTTACTCTGTTAAATTTACAGTCAATAGTTAAATGACCTTAATGAAATTTATTTTACTGACGGCAAATTGTATCTCAGTCAAACACTGAATCAAGTATTCTGGCTTTGGTACTTATAAAATAGCCATACGCGGACGAGATATGTTATTTGTTTAACGTTAATAATATGTACGAAAATCGCTTTATTAATACATCCAGTTATCCGGATTTTCGATAGTCCAAATGCCTTACCACAACAAGTAATACGGTTAATCGAGTCTCCACTGTACTAGTAATGCTACTGTCGTATTGCGCGATCAAAGAGACAAGACGTCTTCACTATAGAACCAATGTTGCACTACTGAGTGCCGCAGCATATTCCACCTTGCACCCTATTTCGAAGGGCCACATTGTGACTTAGCGCAGAACACGTAGATTGTTGCGAGACAGCCCCCCACGCTGCAACGTCACGTAGACAGTTTTGCGCTACAGTGTCGCAGGGCAAATGTTCCCTAATGCAGACGCAGCCACACAGAATAAAATCAAATATGCATCTTTTCACAAACATTTTTAATGTCCTCCTTTTTTAGAACAACTTTGTGAAAGTAACTATAAGAAAAATACGTGGTTGAAAATATATTTATAAATAATATAAAACAATAGAGACACAACTCTAGTAAATGTTCGGCCAGCCGCCATCGCAAGCGCTGCGACGGCGCGTTATGCAGAACCCCGGCACGTGACGAACTCGAATTCTGCCCCGCACTCGAGCTATGCAAAATTATTTTTAAAGATTTTGTCTTGTCACTTGACATTTCCAGTGATATAAAAGCGGCCGAAGGTATTATTACATTAGTCTCTGATTTTCCACATGTGTTCCACACTCCTCTAAACAAATAAGGCAAACTAAGGCAAATTATCGCTTGTGGACTTGCGGGTTGTTGACTGTCAAGTTAGGTTTCTCTCTAAAGTTTTAGAGCAACAACAATATCACCTCTGCAAACTCCGTACCAGGAAACCACCTTTGCATATACCATAACAATGTTATTAAACACTTCAATATTAATTGCACAGAATCTTAATTTTAAAAACGTTAATATCGTAAAGGTAACACTTATAACATAAATAATAACGAGAATGCCTTGAAAGGTTAACGACCGCGTTAACCTTCTCTATTAGCTATATATTCATATTCATCTATGATTAGCTAGGGAGACGCGGTCACGCGCACGATCACCGGGGCGCGATTGTCCGCAGTTCGGGAACGCGGCGTGACACACGATGTTCACAAAGGTCGCAAGGTTGGAACATCGTACATTTTTAGAACACGATATTTTTTACCTTAGCTATTTTTTTTCAGAAACTGCTATTTCAATGATTATGATTTCTTTATCATTTTAAAGTTGGGCTAAAAAAGAAAAAGATTATGAACAGTTGCTGAAAGATGCATGGTCGATTCCATACGGTATATCCAAGTTCGAATGCTGGCAATCAGATTTATTTCTGCGATCAGCACGTTTACAAACTAAGAGCGATCAACTACAAAAGGTCAAATGGTTCCGTAGCGATTTATTGTAACTGTGTTTTTGGATATACGTTTCATGCTTTAATGCTTGTCAACTTTTCATTTGATTTCAATCGTCGACTCCCCGATAGGGTCATTACGTAGCAATACTTTGTCTAATCACTCGTCGATGAGTCGTGAAATTTTTATATGAATTTTCTGCTACTTAGATTTAACTACACCCAACTGTAGCATATAAACAAATATTGTAGTTATTGAAAACGACCACCCACATACTTAGCGAGTGAGATACCTGTTTCAGATGTTTGAGCGCCTATTTTGGATTCCCAATACAATGTAGCATAAAGAGATTGTAAATCTCTGTATACAAAAGGATAATTGCAATTATTTTTACAAAAAAAATGTTCACGAATGCGGAGAAGAAGTTGTATTGTAGTGCAACGTAACAGCCTCGTTGGTGGACATTTCAAGGCCATAAAATTGAATTTTATTATTTGTACACAACAAAAAGTTTTTCATTAGTATTTTAATACAATTAAACAATGACATTTTCTATATTTTTTATGCCTATAATGTTCGTAAATTGTAAAGTACTCGATAAAAATCGAGAATTTGGCTAAAACATAAAGCTCCACTTTAGAGCTATTATTGAACAAAAAGTATCCAATAGACGTTCAATCATGACGCTCTAATTTTGGGCTGCTCCTTGTCTAAAACCTATAAAATGGATGTTTCGACAATTCAAACATCTGCTGTTATTTTTTCTGGCATTCTCTAACGAGTCGACATTCTGCATTTTCGTGCCGACGCGATTTTGTAGCCATGGAAAAGAAAAAAAAAATTCGAACGAAAACGGAATTTTAGAATGTAGTTGCATTCGAAACCAGTTATTAGATAAAAATATACGGAACGCGCGTCCACGGCCATTATGGAATTTTGACTTCCGCATCGGCGAGGAGCATTCAAGAAAACCGTTTGATTTACGACGTGCGGGAAACTCGAATGCATTAACGCTTCGAATTCATCGTCCGTCTCATTAGTTCATAATTGAGAGCGGTCGGTCTTGAAAGCTCGGCGGTTTTGTATGCGGTAGGTTAAAAAAAAATCGGCCAAGAGCATGTCGGACCGTGCTCAGTGTAGGGTTCCGAAGCCGCTACAACAAAGAAATTCACTACAGATGAAATAACTACGTTGTTACACTTTTTTCCATGTTTCCCGCACAAGTATAAATACTTAGTCGCCTATAACTAGAGAAACGAGTAAGTATGTCAACTATTACTATTACACTAGTTGAACTAAAGGGCGCCAGCAAAAGGACGTATCTTCATGGCAATTACGTCTTTATATTGAGAAGCGCAGTTTTTCGGCAATAACTCAAAAAATGGTATATCCGATCATCTCCAAATAATTTTCATCGAAAACATATTTTATTAAGTGTTATCTTTGCGATTTTTTTCATATTTTTTTTGCATACGGTTTGAGACGGGCTCAATTTCTGCTATTTTCTAAGCGATTATTTCAGTAAATATTAAATTAGTCGAAAAAAAGCTTAGAAATCTTAAAACAATTTTAAAAGAACAGTCGAAATATGTGATACACGTTGATGTTTCCTGAAAAATTTTTTTCAGCTTCTGTTACATGCATAGAGTACCCCCAGAAACATTTATTTTTGTTATTTCACTATTAAACAAATAGCAGCTTATATAATACACCTACACTCCGAATTTAATCAATATACGTCATATATTTTGTGAGTAAAATTCCTGTGACATACGGACGGACGGACTTAATGAAACTATTAAGGCTTCCGTTTTTGCCATTTTGACTCAGAGCCCTCAAAACGATCAAGTCCGCATGAGGATCATATGAAGATGGAAATTTTTGCAGCACCGGCAAGAGGAATTTGTTCCGTTGGCGGAATTGATTTTATGATTGATATGATTTGGGGAGAATCGCTTAAAAAGTAAGCGGCTTTTGTAAAGTACTATCTCAAAGATTTCCAAAAAAAACCTTGTTTTGTTTTTTTTTAATATAAACTTTAATAAATTGATAGGGTATAATTTAATTTTAATATATATATATATATATTTGATTTGTTTTTAACTAAGTAAATTAATTAATGACGTCATTGTCAACATAAAAAAATAATATTTGCTTCCGAAACTGTGTCTGTCAATATCACACTATAACTTCTGGTTCTATAAACTTTGTTTGTTTACTATTCACACCAAATATTATATATTAATACGAATTTTTAATATATTTGCAATTTCTGGTATAGCACAATGAGTGAATATTATTAACGACTTATAAGGGCTGACTCTCAAAACCCGCGCTCTCAATTTGTCCAAATTTTGAACGTTAGACGTCAATTTGACAAACTCGTGGAAACTGGTTTTATAATCAGTTTAACAAAACCAATTAAAAGCTGCGTTGACGGTGAACAAAGACAGTTACTTTAAAATATGAAAAAGCATACATATCTTTATATAATGATCTGTTTTTAGAATAATTAGATTTTTTTTATTATGATTAGGCTTCCATGTTCGCTTAATATATTTATACTACAAATCTGGAAACGCATATTTTTTTTAAACTTTGTCTTGTTTAACTACCATTACTTTATAGAGTACAGATTATTTCTAAATGCGCAGCAGATGCCAGAAATTCAATATATTCAAAATTTATATTTATCGATTAAATTTTAAAGAATATGAATCAGAAGTTATAATATAACATATATTACTAAGCACTAAATCAAAATACTAATGAATATTTTTTTATTTGTTTTTATATAAAAAACAATACATTTTTTACTAACCTAAAATACTAATGTACAATAATGTTAAATATTACTAAATATAAACAAAACATTAATACTAACATTAATAATATAACACTAAGACATAGTTCTGTAACGATTGCTGGATTGAATGTAACTTTTTGTTGGAAATATGTAAAACAATTGCCTGACACCCACGCGCATAGTACATTGTTGTTTTACTTATACTTTGTTTTAGTGCCAGAGAGATAAGCCGTCCGATGTATACATCTGAAATGTCACAATCGACACGCCTGTCGCTCGTGCGACGCCATTTTAAAATATCTTATACGTCACCAGTCGGCCCAGTAGAGTTTTTCTACCTTTTCCGTTGTGAAGCGTGCACGAATGGTACAAGTCCGCATTTTTACCTGCGTAGAAATAGAATGAATTCCTTCGTCTTTTTATTGATCTCGATCTCGGCCGCAGTTTCGATTTCGACCCCGGTCGAATTCTCGATTCTTAAACCGGTCCATTTTTCTATTCCGATTCTACTACAAGTCACAGTTTCCGTTTGAGCGAATCTCACTATTGAATCAAAGCTATACCTCAGCCACATTATGATGTCATCTTTCTACATGTGAAATTGTTTTTAGAATCGGCTTAACTAAACCGATCCTAAATGAGGGCGAGGCCGCGTTTATGTACTAACTGTAGTACAAATGCACGACTTTGCCTAAATGGACTAAACTTCTCGAAAATATTTCGATTATTGCGTTACTTTGATTTTATTTATTGATTTTCTTTAATGTCTTTTTCTTTAATAATCCTCTGATGTCATTTTCTGCAATAAAATGTAATATATTCCCATCTTTAGGATGCGAGCTTTATCTGTGTCAAATTTCCACAAATTGATCAGTGATTTAGTCATATTATATGTGACTAAATCAATAAATATAACGATAAGGAAATCTTAATATTTCCTTATAAAACTCCAAAAGACCAACTAAATTACCTAGAGGAAACTAAAAATATCAGCGAAATCGGTCGAATTATAATATACTTTTAATAATTTTCATTTACCTCTTACATTTTCCTTACATTTAGTTCTCTTTGCCAAATTTCATTGAAAACGGCACAAATTATAAAGGTGCTTATTAACCTTCAGAACCCAAACACGCAACGATAATCCACTCGGAATACTCACTCTGTGTTAATAAGAAAAAGATGTGCAAATTTCCAAGACATAAATCATATTAAAAGGGTTCTTAGTCTCACGGAATCCTAAAACATCTATTCCGTATATTTCACTGGTTTTCAGCTATTTTCATACTACATTTTATTGAAATCTATTAAACCATGAGAGTTCGTGATAATTTTCACATGACCCAAAAAAAATGTCATCGTATGTACTGTATTGGCTTCCAAGTACCTATATCATACTAAATTTAATAAAAATCAGTACAATCATTCATAATTTTGGTAATTCTCACGGAACTCTAAGAAATGTATCGTATATTCTTCCATTGATTTTCAACTATCTTATTACTAAATATTATTGAAATCGGTTAAAAAGTAAGGGTCCGTAGTAATTTCTAGGAACCCTAGAAAGGAATCGTGCCCTTGATCGTTGTTATTATAGACAACTTCCGTTCCCGACTTTGCAGAAATGGATGTGAAATCAATCGATACATCTTTTGTATTGCCTGACGACGTTGTGTCCACCTAGCCTCACAGTTCCCCTAAATATGGCTCTCTACTTTCCAGTGAAAGATGCATCGTGATCGGTTCAGCTGTTCAGAAGATACCCCTGACAAGCAAACAGACAGACATATGGGAAAAGGTTGTTTACTTTCGCACAAACCTTGTCTTTGGTAACTACGAACACGCAAAAAAAGAATCAGCCAAATTGGTCAATCCCTTTACAAGTTTTAGCGAGACTAACGAACAGAAATTGATTTTTATTTATATAGATGTCTAATCTATTATCAAAGTTAAAGTTTTATATTGTTTAAGTTAAATAATTTGATAATTCATGTACACTTCTGTCTCTAAATTATACGAGAGAATGTCATTTATATAGTTGTACAGAAGTCAATTTGTGTTTTTTTTATGATTTCTGTTCCGCCATAATGAACCACAAAAAACTTTAATTATATAAATTATTCATTACCACATACGGTACATTATTAACGCATAATGAAGGACGCAACCTTAACGCATTCGTGGTTTTGACATCAAAAAGGGCCAATGTCGACGACGACAGAAAACAAGTTAATTCTAATGTTATTTCCGTTTAAAATTGTAAATCACTCTTAACAGCGATATACAAATATCTACAATTATTTACTAATTTGTGTTATCAATTAATGACCGGAATGTAAATTTCCGTTTTTAAAATACCATAAAACCAACAACCATTGATGAATTTTAATATAAGAATTTCGTCATTCTTAACTATTGTAATGTGTTTTTGAAAGAAAAACGAATCTTAGCTCATAACTAGACTAACAAACATTTCACTAGGCTATAAATGGTTTTAGATAGATTTAAGCAAAATAAATGAAATCAGAATTAAATTCAGGGTTTCCGTGAAGAGTGGATTGGACTTATCTCAACATGAATAAGTGTACAGTTAACAAGATACAGCGTTAACAAATAAAATTGCAGGAAAAAATTCCAATTCAACTCCGTTCAACAGAAATAGTTGGAATGCTTATATTTACAATTACGTATCTAATTCCTGCAAGTTTTAAATTTCGATATACAAACGGACGAATTGCTTTAACATATAGTAAAGGGTTTTATGGGTAACTTTACTTCGAACATGTTATAAATATACTTTTCCCTGATTTGGTCGTGCAGATGGCGCTGGCTATGTTAAAAAATATTTCAATTACTGCAACGATTTGTTATGGGGTGTACTATTAGTATAATTCTGTATTTGAAGATGCAATGCACATAGATACTACGCCACAAAAATCTAGATATACTTTAAGGTGGGCTGATATATAAAAACATGTTTATTATTGTCGTATGCAAATAAACTTACTTGGAATTTTCGTATGTTGGTATTTCTTGGTATTCATCCAGAGGGGAGCATTTGTTGTTGACGCTGCATACGAACGATTGCAGAAAAGTGAGCATGCCGGCGCTGGGCAGCGCGCGCGCAGGATACGAACCTGAAAACCATGCGAACCTTCGTCATTATCTACTCCCAACGCAAAAGCGACCTCCAGTGACTCTGTACAGTCAAAACTTGTATCAGTTCTTAATCGCTCTCCTGCTGAGAGCTACCCTCCTACTTTTTTTCTTTGAAATCGATGAAATTAAATTTTAAGTCCCCCGTGCTGGTCAGTAGGGGTCGAGGCCCGCTAACGTCCGTTATCACCAACGCCAAGTGTGCTCTCCGAGGCACGGAAAGGGCGTTTTCGAAGACGGGATTCGAACCAGCTACCGTCATATTCGAAGGCGAACACTTCAAACCTAACCTAACCTAACCTAACCCAACTGGAGCCGCAGTTAATTATCGTACGTATTATTCCCCAACAGAACAAGTCCACAGAACTGTTTCGATGTATCAACTTTAAACTCGGATGTATTTCCGCAAAGCGGCGACGGAACCGCCGTGGGCGAAATCGAATTCGCGCTTACCGAGCGCATCATTATGTTACGCCGGTCTCTGTCCGTCCGACCCGTTAACAATTCATTTCGGTCAGACGGCCGCACGGGCCGCGGCGTCACAAACCATTCCCCGTAATGAGCCATAATCGGACCCGATGCGACCTTGTACGTCATACTTTTCAAATAAACTCTCATTGGGATCCGTTCATCAGGCGGCGGAGCGACGAAAAATCAAATACATTAAACGTGTTTCGGAAAATAAAAATACCCAAAAGTTAAATGGGCGCTTTTATGTTTATTTTGACAAAAATGAATTCGTCAAAGTCGCGGGCAAAGGTATCGTCAAAGACGACGTGACCTGTAACTTATCGTTTTTAAACTGTACGCAATAGTAGTTTGTGATCTCCTGCGCAAGTGGCCATGGCGAGAAGCCCCCGAAATCAAATAACTTCACGCAGCTGCGCAGAACAGCACTAGGTGCAGAGGTGAAGCTGTAAAATTGTAATTTTCGATATTTTATGGCTAATATCGATTTAGAAGAGATTTTTGTTTCATTATTCAGATTAAAAATAGAATTCTACTGTTGCATGGTCAAAATATCTTTAAAATTTCCAATCCATCCAGTGACTACGAAAATTTCAGTCAGATATGCAAAAGTTTGACCTCTTTCTTCACAATATTAAAAAAATATAGTTTTCGTACACTTTGAAGCTTAACATTTTTCAAATAAGTCTAAGAAATATCCAAACGTGATAAGCAGAATTTCATTTTATTTTTCTGATAACAAATTTTCAAATTATTATCTAATTGTAAAGTATTTGCAATTGGACAAGTTTGAAGGTACATTGATAAAAAGTTAAATGACACAAGACAAATAAAGCGTTATTTTGAGCTTTTAGTTGTAACATATCCGTTCTCGATTTGACCCTAGTGGCGGTAAATGACCCGATGCCGGTCGCAGTAGCGATCTTGGTCCTCCTCGGCCATTATTAGTATTTCTATGATATTCATTACCGTATAAAGTACAAATATTTTTAGCAAACTTCGACCTGTGACACATATTTCGATAGTTCTTTTCAAAACACTTTAATGTCTCTAAAAATTTTTGACTAATTGAATAATTTGGGAAATAATCGCTTCGTAAGTAGCAGAAATTCTGTCCCCCTTTATTTTCCAATCCAAAAATATAAAAGAAAATTACAAAGATAACGCTTAATAAATACTTTCATTGGAAATTATTTTGATTACGATCAGGTATACCGTTTTTGAGTTACTTCCGAAAAAACAACAAGGGTTCCGTTTTCGCCATTTTGGCTCGGAACCCAAAAAAAACATAAATCTGATAAGTGCCTCACGTGTGAAAAGATTTAAACGGGGAGATAGACACAGAGACGTTGAGTTTTATAATATTTATGGGTATTCTAATGTGTTTAACTACAAAATATGTGCCAGTAGTATAACCAAATACCGAAGTATCCTAAATACACTCGTTATATTGACGCATCGGATACTTTTGGCTGTGCCACGTTAAATTCAATAAAAATAGTCAGTTATAATCGAATATAATATTTCTAAACACACAAAAACCCTCATGAAAACGACCTCGTTTCATTGAAATACTCACAGTGGGGATAATCATGGTTGTCGACGTTGACCCTGACGATGTAAAGGCTGAGCATCACCACGATGGCCCACACCACTCCGCCCAGCGTTATCTAGAAGTTGTCATTCTGGTCATTTCTGATCATCGAGTCAATTAGCCGTATCAAGATCAAATTATACAACATTTGATCTTGATACGGTTCTCAACGGTATATGGAATAGACGTCATTTTCGTTTTTTGTATTGGATATGTATTCTGTTTGATCGTTGGCATTGTCATAATCTAGACGTTATCACCATTGTAAGGTATAATATTTTAAATCAAAATTATTTTAGGCTGAAACAGTAAAGCTATTGACTGCCTGATTGGAGCAGTCGGTGTGACCCTGCCTGCTGCGCGCGTGGGTTTAATTTCCCGCAAAAAACAAATATTTATTTGATTAAAAATTAAGTCTGTCTTTAATCTGGGTGTTTTTAAATATTACATGTGTATATTTACAAAAAAAAAAAACGTATATACGTATTATATCAACTATTTGTTGATACAAATTAAGCATTAAGCCATGTACTATCGTTTATAGTACAAACCTCGATGCTGATTTTGGAAACAAATGGAGCTGTGCATAATCGATTACAATCATGTACGTTATATTTATCTATATACGTTATTCACGTCTACCATTGCTGTAAACAACAATAACATTAAAGACAGATTGCAATAATACAACAATAAGATAAATTAATATGGAAATGCGACACTAACTGGATAGAGAAAACTTACAGAAGGAACCCGGAATTGAAATCAAAATTAATATTTTCTGTATTAGCATATCAAATCGAATTGCATGTCAGTACCAAACTTCGCCTTCAACGATGCATACATGTCGCAATATCATGATAAGATTCCAAATATTTTTAATCCTAGTATTTTAATCATATCGTTGCGCACCATCCACTAATACTTAATATTTCCAAAACTAACTTCAAACCAATTTATCAATATGTAGATTTTAAGTCTATTTTTTTTTCCAAAATGGCATTGAGTTAATGAATGAGTGAAGCGGAAGTAATGAATACAAGAAATGGGCAGTTGCACAAAACTATCAGAACCACAGACAATCTACTTTATATATGTTAAACATTTCTTACAGTTTCGTTCTATATACAGAATTTTGAATTATCGCAAGATGGTAATGATACGATAAACATACCAATTTTCTTTTCCTGATGAGAAAGTCCTTCCAGAGCAGGAGCGCAACCTGCTGCCCGCCGCCCGCCATGTTGCCTGCGCACGCGCACCATCACTGAACAGAAAACGAAAATATTTCATAAATACAGGCTTATACGATGGCATGCTCAACAGGCTTGCATTTTTGTAGCAGTCGAATAAGACTCCTAGAGATTTCTTCTTATTCATCTAACATTTTATGGTAATTTCGTTATCTCTACCAAATCAGATCTAACGATATATACAATATAAGAAAAAAAAACAGTCATTAACTCACAACTCAAATTTCTAGTTATGCAAGTTAATAGTTATTCATATATTTTGACGACGTGAAATATGAATAACAATTTCATTTCATTTGCAATTGACAATTAATTAAGGGAACATACACATACTACGTGACCCATATTTTACAATTTTTACCCCGATTTTAAGTCATTTAATTTTAATACCCCCCCCCTCCTTTCCCGTGAACTGGTCACGTGGTATGGGTAGGTTCCCTAACCAATAATTCGCATTAAGTTTCGGAACGAACTCGTAGACGTAACACGTTTTATTTTTATTTACATCAATAGAATATAACTTTTTACGTGCCCCGATAAGCACAAATATTATTTTTTTTATCACTTCCTGCTTGTGTCGATTCATCAACAGCAGATATATTTGGATGCCGTATTTTCGCGCGTCTCACCCACACAATATAACGTGCTTGTTCCGTACAATAGAATCGATTAGTTGCGGATCGTTATCGAATTGTTCCGACACGAATCGAATCGGGCAACATGTGGCCGTAATGTTACGTAAAGCGCAACTCGTCGGTTCACACGAGGAAAAAATATCTCGACGGGTACATCGAAGGTTGCCCACCTGAGGTTATGGTTGAAAAAATATTTCTTTATACGTATTGATTTTTCGCTACCCGAGCAACCGAGCTCTGCTCGACGTTTTTCGAACTTGGCGCGAGGAAATCGTTAATTCTCATGGTGATAATAGTTGTTTATATTAGTATTTAAATACGTATTCAACAATGAATGTGCGTTTAGTTTATGTCGTGTAGTGCCATTTGTTGATGAGAACCGGTGACATAGCAACAATGAGATCACGTCAAAATTTTTAATAAATGGCGCTAAGTAAAATGACGTCTAGAAAAAAAATCTCGTTTTTTTTTCAGGGCAAACACCTATGCAGATTAACCCGGAAACAGAAACTTTATCAAGACAAAAATTTGCTTCGAAATCGTTACAACCGTTCCTAAGACAGCCGCGTATTAATTTATATACAGAAATTGCTGACTCTAGATATTTAAATAGATTGATGAATTTCGATGAAACAAAAGAGGTCGCACCATGGAAAAATCTGTACCTCCTGCCCACCCCTTTATGTTGTACGCGTGAATATAAATATAAGAAACAGTGCCGACGGTAAATATCTCTTATTCTTATGGTGTGAGCTTATATTGTGCTATATTAATGCTATAGGATGTTTATTTCAGTCGAATCAACATGTAAAGTTAAGTTTTTTTATTGAGCGTGGAACGTGAATTTTTAATAAGTACTACGCCGCATGCGCTTATTTATCATTTACAGGTACATGATATTTTGCGTAAAATTGTCGCTAGAGGGCACTGTACATATTATCGTGCAAACTAGATTGAATAGTTAAAAACCCACATCTCTAAACTGATGTACAAAGACAGCTTTGGTGAAACGGTACCGATATTTCATTGCACTTTCTACGACTGTCTGTACCTACGTAGACGGTTTTACAAGCCTCAATCTGCATAAATTGATTCTGTTACAATGTCACGTATACATTAAATTGTAAATAATTTTGACAGCAATATGAGTTGTCTACATAAAATCGATATTTTTATGTACCAGTGTTTTTCTTTGAGATTACACTCCCGCGATGCGAATTGGAGAATGCTATTGATCACTGTCACCTAAAAATACTGCGATTGTATCAAACATCGACGACTTATAATTCGGTTTAAGTTGAAAATTGGTTAATTTACCGGTTCGATTTCGAATGCGGTAGTCGATAAAAATAACGTAGCGCACTACAATTTATATACGCGTGTGTATACCCAATATCGCATTTGACTTGAAAATTTATTTACGTCATCGACCAAAAATAAAAATGTTACAATACAAACACAACGTTACATCTTCACACCGAAAACTTCGCATAAATAAAAATTCCGACAAAAAAAAAAACAATCAACAACTTTATGCCACAAAATATCATTGTAACAAGTTTTATACCTAATTTACTACATTCACAGCCAAATATCTTAGGTTCTGTGTACAATGTAGAAGACTAAACGATAAAAAATGAATTTACTTAATTAAAATCGTTGCCTAAATTTTTTCTCGACTCTTGAACTTAGACTGCCACCAAACGAGTTTCATCGCTTAGAAAAAAAAGTGTATTTAACTCGGGTCATGTTTTAGTGCGCAACCAGAAGTGGTTAGTGTTCGTCATTAAACGTAGTAAAAACTATTTCCAATTTGATATAATTTTTTTTGTGTACGTTTTTTGTTAATAGAAAATATGTAAAGGCCGAAAGCTAGAATCTAACAAGTTTCTAAAGTTCATATCTCATTATATCAGACACATGAAGCGGATATTATGAACTCGCATGGCTGTCGGTCTGTCTGTCTGCCACGGTGTCTTTTTCGGAAGTTCTTTAATGCAGAATTGAAATATCAAAGACCGCTAGCTCACTGACGTTCTGTAAGCGGCTATCAAGTTCTGGTCTCCATTCTCGCTCAATGCGTCTTGTAAAATGCTTTGACAGTTCTGGTGATGTTTTATGACGTGCCGAGTGGTCCAATATTTGTGTTTACGATGACTTCGTACGTAAAATCATTATCACATCGTACTTATATAAAAATGAAAATGTCGATGTGAAGATGTATATTTGTTATCACTATACGCTGATACTACTGAACAGATTGTGATAAAACTTAAGAAGTATAAGAAGGAAATAGAAAATCGGAATGGAATGAAACTTATATTGCTTTTTATTGATCAAAGACTTTTTTACAGATTCAGTTAAGTCATTTTTTATAGCATTTTTGAGGCCAAATGAACTTGCTAGCTTCAAAACTTGGTTGCTAGCTAGCCACCAGTAAGTAGGTGGCCATTATCGCTCATGAAAACTTGCAACGCCAGAGAAATCACCAGTGCGTTGCCAGCCTCTTGGAAAGGAATGGGATATGTGATGGAGGGAGAATGAGGTAATGAAGGGGGAGTGGGCCGCCGGAACTTTCATTTACTGGACGAAATCAAACAACGAAAGCTGTTACTTCACATCTATATTCTATGAGAATATGGTAGTTAACTGGTCAAACTGGATATTGTCGTATACGCAGTCGAATTGACCACAGCGTGCGTGTATTTCAGGTTGAAAGTTACGGTATGAATATTTCAGCATGCAGTCTATATATTTTTATGCCATCGGGAACCGCATCGAAGATTCGCGCCAACATTGTATTCGTGTTGTGGTTGAATTCCAAAAGCATTGTATTATTAAACAAAATGAACAATCGATGTATAAAAAACTTCAATCGACATCAGCAAGGACGAGACTGTGGTGTTTATTCTCACTAGCAGCCAATCCGATACTCGCCCAGCGGCCGAACAAAGTGTACTGTCACGCTAATTAGTCACATAACTAGAAATAAATGACTGCACCTTCGAAATCATCCCCGAGGTCGGCTAATGCCTGAAATCATCGGGCGTAATGACTTTCTTCCGTCCGACGTCTCGGCGGGAGGCCGACACGTAAAAACTACGGCAGCGACATCTACCGTCCGCCGTCTTATCGGAGATGTCGCAGCGATAAAAAGTTGGGTTCGGTTTTAGTATACCTTACTTTTTTTATATATTATATTCGTATCTCGACGATGCCGCAGGCGAGAACTTCCGACTTCGAGAGAGTCTCGTTCTAGTTTCGTTCTTTAGCTAGTTCCGATTTCGAACTATCGAAAAAATGAATTAAACCATATGATTTAGACTAGCGACGGTCGGCGAATTCGTCCGCGCGAAAAGTAACATGATAATTTTTTATGTTCACAAGGACAGTACTGAGTCAAGTAGTCGGTCGCTTTATCTGTAGAATCAACGTGTGAACTCGTTCTTCATATGTCAATTTCCAAGACCTACCAATGAAAATAAGCGTCGTGAAACAATTATTTGTATCGGTATCGCACTTTGTTATCGAGCGAAGTGCTAACCGTCAATCAGGGCGCTCCGAGAGATACGGCGGACGTGCGCACAGGCATTACTGGTTAATTGCCCGTGAACGATCGCTGTGGTGAGACGTGCGGTGTACTCTTAAGTTTTTATGTTATGCCTAAGTATATATACAGCACCTCCACTGAAAAGTTACATAGAAAAAAACTGTCTACGTCAAAATATTACAAGTAAATTTAAAATCATAAGAGTACATTTAATACGATAAAGGGATACATGTTTTGATATCATTTTGCATTATATATTTACTCAACTTGAACATCAAATATAATGGTTTTAAACTTAAATATAATCATATATTATAAATCTACAAGAGCTAATCGATTTTAACATTTTATAATTATAAAAATTGATTTCAATGAATATGTTTAACTTTTCTACTTGGAATGTTCGTGAAGTAGCTTATAAAGAAAAAAATGACTCAACAATAACAAAATGATCAATTCGCACACAAAATCGGTAGAATGCTGACGTCTCCAAATATGTATACCAGGTATTTCCATTTGCAGACACAGAAAATCAGTCTGATCCAGAAACTTTAGATCATTCGACTAGCTCTATGCAAATTAGCATAATGACTACATTCGCGGTCGCAGCCAAAGACTGGGTGGTGGGGGTTGTCACATTTACAGCAAAATATGGGCATAATTTGATTAATGAATCAAACAAATCAAGAATTTATTTAAAGTTTTCGTATATTGTTTATGTTTAGGAGGTCCTACGATCTAGCGCGCACGATTGTGAGGGGAGAGAACATCGCCCTTACGACCTTCTCTACGACCGCCATCAATTTCTGCTCGTTTTTCTGTAGGGCACCTAACAATGTTTTCTTTCGCAAAGGTCAAGGCTGTGAAGTTAACGAACGTTAACGAACAACTCAATCACGAACTCGGCATAAAATAAAAATAAGTCACCGTGTACGTGCGACCGCGGGACGCCTAATCCATATCGGGTTATCGGAAACGAAAGCGAGACCGGAAATGCGACTGAGAAAGAGGCCGGGACCATGACCGACGGCGGAACGGGGGATGGGGACGAAAACAGGATCGGTATCGACATCACGATTTGGTGTAGGAGAATCTTTTGATACACGAAAAGAAGGAATCCATTGTGGGTCCATGCGGGTTCAGACGCGGACAAAAGCTCATATTTTGTGTAACCCTAATACTTAAAGTTTTTATATTTGTTTTTTTTTTGTTGAAGTATTATATGAATTCCGCGATATGAATAGATAAATTCAGATGCGTAGTGTTACCGTAAAATTTAAAGATATCGACGTACGTGAGCGATAAGGATGGGACAAGAGTGTAATTAAACTAAGAAAAAAGTCGCAAAGAAAGTGGCTCAGCGACACGAGCGAGCCATGGCCCTGTTTGTGAAACAACACCTAATGCGCGAGCTGGCGCTGTGTGAGCAATGAATTGGCTTAATTTTTGTAAAAGTGGAAACTGAATGTGACACTTTAATGGCTGTTAGTGTATCATAAGAATATATGTACACTATTATAAAGTAGCTATTAGCGCGACTTGGTGAATTCTTCGTGAAAAAAAACAAAAGAATTTATTTTTGACAAACGGACAGACAATATTTTTAAGAATAGTTTTATCGTAATCTATTACATTCCCTAAATCACCACGGCAGCTCCGAAATTTTATTATATTTGCCTATTTGTTCGCCTACATGTCTATTTATTGCCACAAAACCAATAGAATTTCAGTCAATCTTTGTCAGAAGATTCAATTGATCGTCTAATACATAACTAGCAATTCAAATAAAATATTCAACTACTTTTTATGTATCGATAGTAAATTGATAACGGTCACTTTTTTCATTAAAATGACAAAATTATAAGCGCGGTCCTTTAAAATCTGTAGGCACTGGTTTTTAATGCTGACTACGTGCCAATTGACTGACGATATTCTAAGTCAAATTATTTGCTCCATACCTCGAGACATTTTCGGTCGCAATGATAACAGTCGTTATCGATCACCGACACGCGCTTAACCAGTGCGGAGATCTTGAGGCTCGAGTCCCTCCATCAGGAACAAGATAGTGGGAGCGATTGCCAGTGTGACGATGTAGGCCGGGAACGATGAGGGTATAGCCGCGAAATGGATACGCATTATTTGTACGCTTTACGTATGTCTCTGGTGGAAAATCGCTTTAAATATCGATGTCACTTCGTATCGAAATTAATCATCGGATTGTTGATGAATTTTGTACAAAGTTTAAAACCGTAAGCTGTTCATTAACTTATTCAAACAGATAGTGCTGTCATCACAATTATGGTTAGCGATTATCAATTTTGGTCAAATATCTCTACGAGTGGAAACACTACTTTTGTAAACGCAAACAAGTGTCTGCCGATTCGTTTGTTTAATTAGTCTGCGGTTTAAGGACGGTCCGACCGTAAGAAATAGACCACACGACGTTGAACCATTTGTGGACGGTTTTAGGCTATTAATCATATTTACTTCTTTTTTTATGTTCGTTTTTCAATCACACGTTAACGCCTGGACAGTTTGTAATAAAATTTTACATAGAGGAGCAATGTGTCCTCTAATAGGATACAGGATATCTTTTATATAAAAATATGTATACATAAGAGAAAAAATGGAAATTTCTTATCACTAACATCGATGTCGTAGATAGAATCAAGATCTCCATCGGGACCGATACCGAAATTAAGGACGATATCAAATCTGACAGTTAAACCGTAATTAACATCGGAAATAGGGCCAATGTAATATATGAAGTGATTCATTCTGTCTATGCGAGCGACTCAAGAGGCATATTTAAATCATAAAAAAAAAACGGTCACTGCCAAATGTTAATTCACACCTAGGGATAACAGCTAGTGCATTTATAATATGACACCAAGTCCTGTATAAAGAAAATTAAATGTGAAAATACAACGTAGGATTCTATATGCGATCTGTCGCGTGACGCCATTAATACATTGATCTGGAAGTTGCAACAGACATAGGAAAGTGGTTGAGTTTTTTTTTTGTTTGCCGCAAACGAAAATGAGTGGCCGGAACGAACGCCCACACTGAACCCACACGTTGGCCGCAGCAAATTGTCTTAATACGATTCACGCTATCAAAACATAATTACGATTAATATTGTACGAGACGCGCATTGTGCCGGCGCGTCTGCCGGCTGCCCAAACAGGCAAACACGTAAATAATGTTTGTTCAGGTGTTGGCGAATATTTTCTTTTTCTGTCAATTTCCTTTTTATTCGCAGCCATCCGGGTGCGGCGGCACGGCGTCCGTAGTATGCTATGCATGAAGAGTTTGGACAACACAATGGTCCTCGGCGAGCCTTTGTTTCTCGTTCAAAAATAGTTCATCTGTTTATTGATAAACTAGTAATGCTCAAGAATCTTGCGCAATAAGTTTACAATTTGCTTCCTATAAAAGTTTAGATCTCGAAATAGGCAATTCATTTCTTATCCGATGGTCGATCAACGCACAGCTAATCGTAAGACGTAAATGCTTGAAATCGATTGATTTAAACACACAAAAAAAAGAAGGAGATAAACAAGGCGGTCAATATAAGGAAGGTATTTAGAATATTTAGCTCGAGATGGTTATAAATCGAGATGGAAATAGGTATCGAAAACAGAACTAGCATTAGAATCCAGACTGGATATGCGAGAAGAGTTGGAAAAGAGAGTGCAAGGTAGGTCAGTTCTATGATCACCTGTTCGAAGTAGGGAAGTTCGTAGAAGATAAGGCAATAAGAATAATACCAATGATGTACACGCGTGCGACGTTTGTACTCGATGCCAGCGTTATTCGTATGCGCTAAGCGTTTTTATTCAAGAAGACAGAGACATTGTGCGATGTGAGGTCGTCGCGCTGGCATTTCTACCTATTTACATAAGAGACGCTAGGTGTAAGGTGGCAAGATTTGACAAAAACTCGGTAAAACCAAATGCGCATGCCTTAAGCGCTCGTGCCATACGTATGTTATTTAAATTAGAAGGTTATAATAACATATGAGCTTTTCAAGAAAAATTCTCTTTTTTAATTTTAGATTTTCGAATAGTTTTACAGTAAACTTGACTTGAAAAAAGGATAGGTATTTTTTGAAGTGAAACTTCTTAATCGGCGTATGGGAGAAATTTTATAGCAATGTAACGTTTTTCTGTTACGCGCCATATTTATTCAATGTTATTAATGTCATCGTGGCATAAACATAATTGTTACCAAGGCCACCTGTCACATACACTTTCTGTCAACACTCTAGACCTGTTTACAGTTTATATATATTACATTTTCCTGTTATCTAAGTTGAAACCTTTTCAACCGACATACATGAACGACGACATATATCTCACATTCTTTCATTGAGCGACTCGATTTTATATGTAGCGTTCGATAATTTTCCTACAATTCTATATGGCCCTTTATAACATCGCATTAATTGAAAAGTTTTACCTATCACCCTTCTAGGTACATATACCATTACCAAGTCTCCTACATGAAACTCTGAACATTTCTATTTCTGAAACTCAGTAGTGACGTGAAAAATAATATTTCAATTGAGTGATTAGCGAAAAAAATTTTATAAAGTTATTTGTATCCATGTCTATGATAATAAAAGCCTTTTGCATAAACTTTATCTAATTTAGCTTTATTCAACCAATTTCTGTGAAGTTGTAAATAGTAAATCATTTTTCGAAAAATGTTGTCATAAAGAAGTTTCACTTCTTACGTGTGTACACTAATACACACACACTATTTTTTTTTCAAATTTATTAGACATCATTTTGAAAAATTATATATGTACTTTAATATATGATTTTTTTTCGCTTTTAAGGAGAATGTTTTATATTGCTACCGCCATCTGTTGGCAATTAGAAAAATAAAAACAACTTCACGCTCAATTCATTTTTGTAATTGCCAACACATGGCGGTAATAATATAAAATATTCATCTCGACCTCTATTTCAGATATTTAAGCGAAATGACGAATCAAAACATGAATAACTGCCAGTTAAAAAAATTAATTTACAGCTAATCGGTACTATATCAAGCTGTGATTTTCAATACAGTTCTTTCCAATCAATTAGTGATGAGATTGAAAAAGAAATTAAGTTTAAAATTTAATTAGTTTTTTAGTTATCGTGGTCACACTTAGCGTAGACGGGATTTTCAGGCGACAGTAGAAGCAGACCTACGCTCGCGCTTAAGGCATGCAAAACTTTGCTATAAATTCTTGATCATGCAGTCGTCAGTTTTTTGGTATCTTAATCATCTTAAAACTATTCTTGCCGCATAAAATTTATTTAAAAAATGAAAAATGTAATTTATTTAATGGATAAACAAATGAGTATATCATTTTTCGCTTACCTGTGATTTTCTCTGGCTTAGATATTAATACTCATCTAAATATTTCTCTTTTTCCATTGTTAGAACAAAAATTGTATTATCAAAACCTTAAAAACTTTTAATAGCAAAAAATACTCCGTTATAAAGGCTTATTACAATGAAAACAACTTATTATTAAAGAACCACAAATTAAATGAATAGATTATTTTTAATATCTAGCGTCCTGTATAAAGGTTTGTATCCTTCGATAATAATAAAAGCTGTGAGTCTAGTGATTTCGAAATTCGTGACAAAATTTTAGAGTTCAGCAATCCTTAAAACAAGTGTTTCGGCGATTGATTTTAATTAATAAAAAAGAAAAACTAATTATAGGCGATTAAAAAAATAATTCCAATTGAGTGTTTGCCACGAAGTAAAGAAATATAAACTATCTGATACCTCATACCTAAGCGTTGTCATGAAAACCAAGTCTTGAACGCCGGATGGGCTTCACTAAGGATTTTGACGTCTTTGCCGATGTACTTTTTGACGATGCACGTCCTACAGATGATGTATCTGATCTCGGTGTTTGTTCAAATGCCATAACCCGATTCACCGCCATATTTCAGCTGCATATCATTCGCAAGATTTGCTTCTATAACTGATTCAATACCCCCGGATTTTCAAGTAATAGGGTATTTAGTTATCAATTAGAAAGACAATTTAAACTGCTCGTTGCTTTTGAAAACTATTTAACTAGTCGTATGATAAATTCGAATATGACTTCTTACTAAGAAATCTAAAAAAATAGGTGAAGTAGTTTAAAAATGAAAAAGGCAGTCATAGATGACATTAAACCGATATTTATTTGGTAGTTTAGTAATAAAAGTGAATATAAATCACCTATGAGTTTATATAAGTAGAAATCTGAAAACAATGAACAAAACCACGATATATTTCAAAGGAAAATAATGCAGGGAAACAACTTCCTCGAATTTAAGACGTTGACAATGACAAATGACATGAGTGTGCATGCTAAACGCTCGATCGCTATGCAAATGAAGAAAAACATATACCGCTGATCGATTTGAAAATCATCGTTTAGCATGCAGGAAAAGCACTTGCAAAAAAGTAACCATCCAGCTTTGAAACTGCTACAACAAACAGGGTTGTTTCTGCACCAAACCGATACAGTTCAACCGGTTCCTCTGAATCACCGATGCCCTCCAAAGTACCTCGCAGAATCTTCTACCGAAAATTCTATTTCATGTTTCATATCAACTGATAATATGTACCATTTCATAAAATCAACACAAAACTATTCAAAGATAGCTCATTCAACGAATATGAAAAACTGTCCATCTGTCTTTGTTATAATGACTGGCGCACCGGCTTCAAGTTTTACCACAATACGACTATATATTCCCGAAATACGTGTGAAATCAATGCGGTTCCGTATTATGGTTTGAAGTCCATTTTTTTTATTTGTGTTAATTATATACAAACTTTTACAAACTAAAGCAATTATTGATCCCGGTATATAAATCATGCGCGGAAAAGGGATTCTATGATCGAGTTGCCGCTTAAATTAATTTATTAACGGTCACGCAAAAAAAACAACAGCGCAAAAGAACGGTGACTCACGACAGACTAAAATAACATAAAAGTTTATTTATCCATTCCCTCACGCCTTTTGGGTTACCATAAGTTTTTATTGTGTTATTACTGCTGATGAACATCCACATCTTTGAGGCTGGACGCACGACTACATGAATTTTTCCGTCAGAACTGACGTCCGTCGAACCAAAAATACCTACCAGAACCTTCGATCCGGCGAGATGAGGCGAGTGAGTTAGTTCGCCGCTGACGGCCAGCATCCTTGTAAATAATCATCTCACAAAAACACAGTCACGAAAACCAAATTGGCGACGATGACTTACTTCCATTAGCATTATCGTTCTACTTGATGAACGAAAAGCGACTAATGCATAAAGATCATCAAAGTACAGTTTACTCACTTATAATTTTGTTCATCTTCTTAATTTCAATAATTTCAATTTCTTGTTACCTTTTTGCAAACTTTCTCCCAGGCGGAGTTTCGTCGAATTTTATTGTGACAGCTTCCGTCATACAGATTCCATACACGAGGGTATTTATCGATGTCCGTAATAAAATCTCCCATATGTGCCGTATTTTCTCCTCGCACATATATTACGTTAAGAGAGTCATCAGTGTGCCGATACAACTCGATAATCCGTGAAATACATTTCAGTAATTTCAAAAAAAGCATTAAAAAAAACATCAATTTTGTGCTTCCGAAATCAAAGTTTTCGATAGGCGGCTATCTTGTTTTTTAGGATTTCGTAGCCAATAAGGCACCCTTCTAGCTTTGCCATGTCCGTCCGTCTGTCTGTCAAATTGTTGACAGACTTGTAATACTAGAAAGCTGTGATTTGACACGGTATCCCTGTCAATCATCGCGATAAAATAATAACATAATGAAGTGAAAAAAAATTCAGCTCACTTCTTCTATACGTAACGTGGGCATGAAAGTTTTTATCGTCTATCCCATGGTGTGGGATTATATATATATAATAAGGTTTATTTTGCTTACTCCCACTTAATACTTGGTGATCAGGACAAACCATGGGCTCCTCATAAGGTGTGCAGAAGATGTGAGGAAGATCTGCGCTTGTGGTTTAAGGGTAAGAAAACTCCATTTCGTTTTGGCATTCCTATGATATGACGTGAACAGAAAAATCACATAACCGACTGGTATTTCTGTTCGGTAGACGTGAAAGGATTTAATACGAAAAATAAGAAGAAAATATCTTACCCTAACTTAATTCACCTATTCGTCCAGTGTCCCATAGCTATGAAAACCATTTTTTGATTTAGGGATCCGTTTGCGAGATTTTAAGCTTTAAATGCTAATTTTCAATAGAGTTGAGTGCCTTCAATCACCTAAAGATGTCCGAAAAAAAATTGCGGTAGTAGTATATTTAACGAAATTATAAAGAAAATTATCATAACTAAATAGCGTTTACAAGTTAATGAGTAATAATCGATCAACTTACAAAATATACTTGGAGAAATAACAAGCAAATTTTTTTACAAATTCGATTGAAAATTATTTAGGTGAAGTTTTTAGTTGTGTGAAATATATAGTCAATATAAGGTTATGAACCATGTAAAATTATGGAAAAATAAAATCATAACATCCTTGACACCTGTCCTATGTGAGCCGTTCTTAGACGTTTTTAGGCGTTAAAAAGTGAACTCAATTAATAAGTTCAATATTTATAATATCAAACAAAAACCCTGCTTCTGAGTCCAAATTTTGTGACGGACAACTACGGATTTCTATAATGCGAATGGCCAAAGACGCACTTGGCCGGTTTTTTTTTTCAAACAAAATTAGTAATTTATTTAAGAATTTTTTAGATGAAGAAGACTTTAAGCATTAACAGCAAAAACCGACTCTATAACTAGTATCATCAGCTAATCTTGTAATATCTAATAATAATGTATTAACGAGTAGCAGAACTTCACTACCTGTTTATTTTGTGACTCCGCTCACCTTCATTGCTTCCTTTCTCTTATTTTCGCTACTAGAAAAAAAATTACAGACTTGATCGTGATTATATAAAATCTGGAATCGTTCGATAAATACTCAAAACACCAACCCGACTACTAGGCGGTCACAGGTTCATAACTCACGATGTCGGCGCGCTGCACTGTCCCAACACATCACAGTCGCCACCGGCCGACCTTAGGAACGGTAACTAGTTTAGGAGTTCAAGAATAAACTCGACCATCCAGTGCACTTTTCAAGCTCACTGATGCAACGCTCGAGCTGAGCTAGCTGAGGAACGTGTGGTGTTGATGAATAATTATATTCATAATACAATTATGTAGTTATAATAAAGGTAGGTTGCTTATAATGTAACTTGTAGATAATAGGTCTTATGCGACAGTATATTTAGTATTAAGACAAATTTGAGGCGATCACAATCTCCGTCGTGGCGTGTACGTCCTTATCTGGATGTACGTGATCATGTATTTTTTATTGAGATGTGGATTGCTTACAAAGAAGCGTGCGTTTAAATATAAGTCCAATTTCCTGGGAGTCACGTCTGGTCATAAGTGCCGTCTGTTAGTGTCACGATTTTCTGATAAAATTACAGTCACCAGCATACGCAGAGAAAAGTTATGATTTTATTGTAACTTATGTATATATAATATATATATATATATATATATATATATATATATATATATATATATATATATATATTATAAAATTATGAAAATTTTAAAAAACGTAATACTCATTATTAACGTGCTCAGAATTATCCTATGGATCTCTTTTATTTTAAAGGGGAGGTAAAAATAAAAGAAAGGCTCTGATTTTACGCCTTCTTTGATATCACAAAGGTACTCGTCAGCACTTTTGGTATGTATCTCCTGAAAATCGATGGATTCTTATGGCCTCTGTACGTATCTGCATAATTAATGCACTAACTGAATAATAAACGCTGTTACAGCACATGAATGCCGTATAATGGTTGACATTTCAGGCGTATGCTATACAGTTTATTCAAAATTGTTGCAAACATTCTTGTAATGTTAAGTAGGATGTGAATTAAGCAGTTTTGTAAGTTACGAACGATAAAAGGCCATTACACAAAATAGTTAGTATTAGTTATTTATAAGTTGTGATAGGTTGTATATTGTTAGTTGGCATCTCAAATGCTTTAGCAGACATTCATGGCATTTTTGGTGCAGTCTAAAATAAACTTTGATTCTAAGACACATTCTTTAAAAAAAATAGTTTAGTGATTAAGATTTCAAAACGTATGATAAAATAAATCGCAAAGAAAACTTCTATTACCACAAAGTGCGCGTTTGCGCATGAAACCGCGTATTTGTTCAAAAGATTTGTACTTTTGCTCAGTGCAAGGCCGACACTCGTAAAAACTTCTACAATTTTATAAATTCTGTGTACTTAGGTGTTTGCGCAGATATGCGTTAAATGTGCAAATTGATTTCGCATTATGCGCTTTTTCGAAGTAGGTATTTAAACATGGACAACGTACTCGTCCTAACATGTAATAAATCGTATCTCTGCATAGAATTTTTAAAGAACTTGTATAGAGGAAGCAGTTTCAATAAATGTTCGGAAGTCTTATAAAAAACAGAGTAAACATTGAGAGACTCATTTTTAAATTGAAAAGAAGAATATAAAAAAAATCTTGTACGAATAATAATCAGATTGGTGATGGTGACGATGATGATTTTAGGTATAACCTAGAATGAGGCACGTTCCTCAAAGAACATAAAAGTTAACAGCTATATACCGAAGACAGAACAAAAATACATGCATACGTAATACGTCTATATAGATATTTTCTTATATGCTATTATATTTCTGCGACTGAGGATCGAGATTAGAACTCTATGGTCCTGACAGCTTTCTTCAATCTTTTAAGCTACGGTAACTTCCTCGTCATTGAATGCATTATGGACAGTATTGCAAAAGGAGATATGAGTCTTGAAGATTCTTAGCGCCTCTCTCCGTTGAAAGAACACCTCGACTCTTGTAACCATCTGAAAACGTAAAACTCGCTAAGATGTATCAACAGATCTCAAATAAGTTCACCTTTGACCATCACGAGCTACCTTCCAGCACTACCGCCATTAGATCTATGGCATCATAAACGCAGAACGCATTGCATTACGGAGGCAGTATGTAAACTGAGTTGCGAGATTTCACTATAGGGCCGAAAAATGGGCGTTAAATAAAAACGTGTACAAAAGCATACATTGTATGAATGCGCAAACGCAAGAAGAGGAACTCCTTCAGGTTTTATATTATTTTCATCTTATTTGATGTTTTAAATCATTAGGATAAATGAGAAAGAAATTCTTTTGAACAATCAAAAGAATTTTTTTTCGTTTTAAATAAATGCTATTTCAATGGAATGCACAAATAGCATGATCAATTTTATTATTATTGTTATTATAATTTACATTCATCTCCGTTTATAATGACATAATTGTTATTATGCACTGTAGCAATAAAAGGTTATACGCATAATATCTAATATAACAAAATATGTTACGTTCAAAACAATTTAGGAGCCTTGCGACGGAAGAACGTGACAAACAGAAAATGTGACAAGGGGAAACTGACAAAACTTTTTTTTTTATATACTGTACTATTTCTTTTTAATTCACTTTTGAAAAAAGATCAAGAGCCTCGTCCACCGTCTCTATTAACTGATATTTCACAACCATGTCTTCCTTTTAACGAGGAAGATATGGAACTCAAAATACTTTTCAGGCCAACCAGGCACATCCTCAGAAAATGTAAACAGTCACATCCACCAGGGCACAAGGAAGGTCAAAAACGGCATGAAACATACGTAGAACTAACAATATAACGATTAGCGGAATATGACAATTAAAAAATTCACACTAGCTTAGGTGTTTGATATCTGTCAATCCTCTCGAATCAATATTCAATTCTTTGAATAGAGATTCGTAGTGGAGAGGCAGATTCGAGGGTCAGCGGTGGGTTGCATGCTGCATGTTAATACATGTTGCAGACTAGCGACGAAATGTTAAGTTATAATTTCAAAATTGACGATAATATGTTTAGCAAAAACAATAATCTGAATCGACAACAAGCGATATATTTACGTAAACACGTTTGTAACAGCGACAGGCCGTACGAGGCGTCTGAGAACATAGACAATTGTTTTCGTCAGACATTTCCGTCAAACTTCATTTTTAGCCGACTTTAAAAAAAGAAGGAGGTTCTATGTTCATCTGTATGTTATTTTTATTCATGTTTATTCATTCATGCGATAATGTCGTCAATTGTGGACCGATTTCGAAATTTTTTGGAGGCCTCAACGCGAAGCGGTTGTGGTAGTGTCTTACTCTCAACATGTCAAAATTGAGCAATTTTCTGGGTTTGAACGGTTGTTATTCCGTTTATTTTGTATTAGTAAGGTTATACGAGTGCACCGTCATTAAGAGGATCGCTCGTACTACCACAATCAGTATATTTAAAATACATATATTTTGTTTATTATTAAATAAAAAACAATTAAAAAATTTTGCGAGGACGTCCGCATGTCTGCTTGTATGGATGTGCCATGTTTACGTCCGACAAATTTAATATTTGGAGACCGTTCCGTTTTTATTAGCTTCAGAACGACACCGGATTATTTCCTATTTAAAATTACTGTTTAATTCGGTTGTCATTTCATTATAATTAGTATAATATTGAAAAAAAAACACTGGTTTCCGTATATCTACGTGTATACAAAGCTCAGCCCTTGGGCACTGCTAGCTAGGCTGATATTCACGTGCGGGCAAGCCTTGCAAATACATATATCTAATCTGAATCCGCGAAATATTGAACACTAAAATTTGAGTAATCATAAAATAATGATAAAATAATACTAAAAAAAATATTGTTTATTATTTTATTTTTTTACTAAAAATGATTGTTTAATTTCGTCTCGTTAAATTATAATTAATGTGTAACAAAAGCAAAAAAAAGTTTTGTTGTCTTTGTTGTCACGAAGCAACTTACTTTTCTTCTTTTGTCTTTTGCTTGCATAAACGTCATCTGCAGTCTATTTACGTAGTTAAAATACACACGTCGTTCTTCCTCCGCTAGATGTCATTAACGTTTTCCTATGATGTATCTAATAAAACGTGACCATTGCCGTCTGCAATATTGTTCTTCGAGTAACCGAAATAAATGAGAGTCAAATTCTTTTGTTAGTATCACAGCGCTTTTGCTTTTAAATTAATAATGTCGCTGTATAAAATTTTGTACAACTTACAACGCGAAACGAGTTTCGTAAAATTTAACGTATCGAGACATTTTTTTATTACTTTCAAAATTACAGTGAGAAGTTTCTTATTGAAAATGAAAAGAAAAATGGAAAAGTAATTGGTGTCGTTTAATTACAATAAAAAAAAAAACTAAACTTCGATTGGTCTTTTGTATATCTATATCAATGTAAATTGTGTTCGTTTACAACGCATGTACAGTATTTTTCTGTTTTGAGTCGAAAATGGCGTGAGACTTTTAAAAGTGAATGTTTTCGTAATATTCATAATGCACTTATAAATATGAATGATGATACTTTTTTTCCGCTTTTACTTTAAAAATCTACAGATTATAATTTTTTTTATGAAATTAGTAAGATATACTCCCGAAGTGGTCCCTTCGTCACCAAGTTAGAATCTGATGATGGCATTCCAGAGAAATCGAGAGAAACCCTCAAATATTATAGGCACGTATAGCGTGTTTGAACTTTTTTTTGTTTAGTTGTTCAAGTTTTTGTGTATGTAAGTCATCATATCGTGCTGTTGAGCTGATCATAGAAACCACAAAACTACTTGACCGTTACGAGTTAAGCGATAATATTGCGATTTGTCGCCAGAAAAGCTACTCTTCAGTGCCAATTAGCAAAATCTAGTATACACGAAATTTAAATTAATTATTTATTAATCTACCTACATATTTTTATTCATTTATATAATTCCATCGTGACAATCGTGGCAGGAACACGACACAACCATTAACGATAACAGGAGAAAAAGGGTTAATTAGTTTAATGTGGAGATTAATTAAAATATAATCTGTATGAACTTTTAAATTTTTATATTTTAATGAATAAGTATAATTTATGTAATTTGTAGAAGAACAATTTATTAATTGCACTCGAACAAAAAATTTAAAGACCCCGGTGTGACTACCAGGGAGAATAAATTCGGGATTGGAGCGGCTTTTCCACTTGTTAAAAGTAATGACTGGCCTATTTTATTAAACGAAGTTTAATCAAAATGTAACGTAGCTAAACAAATTATAAAATTATAATTACTCTATAACTAAAAGGGTGAAAAAAATAAATTTTTCAAAGAAAAGACATTAAAACCATCTTCATAAATCGATTGATATAATTTTTAAGCCGACTTCAAAACAACTAATTAGTTGTTTGTGGAATCGGTTCCAGTTAAAGATAAACGAGACACAATTGTGTCCGTTTAGAAAAAGATTTCTTTTTGAACCAATATTTAACGTTTCATATTCCTGTCCATATAAAACCGACTCCGAAAACAACTAATTAATTGTTTCTGAAGTCTGTTTAAGAAATTATTTAAATCGGTTTTTGAAGGCGGTTTTCATTTCTTTTTTTTTTTGAAAAATTTATTTTTCACAAAAACTTTGTATTAAATGATGCTCTGAAGAGTACGGTCATTTTCTGGTCATGCGATTCGATGTATCATGAGACATTAGCGAAAAATATGTAACGGAAACTGTAATCCGTGTTTTCAGATGTATGTCATACGATAAATAAGTCGTTACGTAGTGTTATAACGTGCTTGTTCGTCAATTTTTTTTATCTTCGTCACATTCGACAAATTAAGTCACATGGTTCAATAATCAACCCCCTAGCATCGAGAATATCTAATGCTAGACAGCACCTACCCGGTAAGAGAGTTTACACATCCTGACAGTTTTGATCCAGAAAGTACCTCGGCACAATAGCACGAGGTTTTTCCACGAAATCGCACGTTCAACACACACGGCGCATGCGTCGGATCGGGCGCAGGAAATCTAGCGAGACAAAGGCTTATTGTTGCGCACCCGCATACACACAGCCGGCGTCGGTGAAATCGAGTGTTGTGTTACAGCAGCGGACCGCTTTAATTTGATACAAATTCGCTTCCATTGAAAGGCAACCGGCCAGCGTTGGGCGACGAGTCGTCGGCGAGTTTCTGCAGTATCATATCGTAAGGTGGCCGGTTCGGATATTGACCACAGAACGCGCATCAGAATATAGCCAATCGTTCCTTGACCACGAGCGCATTGGCGAGTAGGTTTTAAGTTGATCGAATTCGAACAACTCGTTTCGGGCTTCCGTGAGCGCGCTGACGGCTGTCGTCAGCGGCCCCCGACCAGGGTTTGGCGACCGTGGATATGACCCGACAACAACAACACCGATCTACCGGATCCCACGATAATGGGAATAATCAAATCGCTCCAGACGTTTACATGCTTATTTTATTATTAAAAACCGTGCCAAATTTACCGTAATTTTAATGTGTTATTTGTTGGACAATTTTTTCTATAATTTCTTGAATTCTGCTTTTAGAAATAACCTAGAATGCACAGATTTTTTAAAAATAATTATTAAAAAAAATAGCACAGCATTATTGAAATTGTGCATCAAAAAAACTTTAGTTTCTTTAATTCTCATCCTATACGATGACCTGAAAAAAAAATTTTTCTTGACTTTTAATTCAATCCAACAAAATTGTCGTTAATGTCAAAAAGTCAGCTTTGCAATCGCTCATCACGGATGAAGAAAACTTGTTTATGTATTCATGTATTCATATCATGCAAGCATATTTTAATGTTATTGTATCAACACTTTGGCGTTTGGAAATAGAAACAAAAAACGGACATCGGTATGGAATTGACAGGGATTTGATTTAGGTAAAAAATTAATAATGGACGAGGCGGCCATCCTACACCTAATAATCGGGCATAGTAAAACCCTATCAATGTTAGTAGTCTACCTATTAAAAGTCGAACCTACATTTCTAGTAACTGAATCAAGGTGAACCGGCGAATTGCGTGCGCCGGAGTGCGCTTGCTTATCGCCATCACGCCAACGTCGCCCTCTAGTGGTGATAGGACAGGTTAAATGAAAAATACTTAATTTCAATACATAACTTTATTATTATTGTAACAAATAATATTACACACGTACAGGTTTCTTTCGATCAAATATTTTTTTAAATGTATTGAACATTTTTGTGACTTTATGAACATTTTTTTTCGTTTTATATTACATAGCATAAATTAAGAAAATATTTATTTATTTCCAAAAACGAATATGCCATATATTACCCAACGGTCAGTTATGTCTTTGTTCGGGTGAACATCAAAAAAATTCTCATTTCTATTTCCGACCGAATACATGTTCCCAACCCGATCTCAATCAAAGAGATCAAAATATTGATCAACTCTCCAGTGTTTGGTCGTTTACGGTTAAGTCTATTTTGTCCTATAAGGGTCATTACTAAGAATCAAGCGAGTGCATCCAAAAAAAACCCTTGTGTCAAATTTTCTATTTCCAGTCGTATGTACGGATTGAATCGCAGTTGGTATGAATATTTTCGCAAAAACCTCGTATACGTGTAAATATGAAAGTAAGTTAATAATGATTTCATACAATAATATTACTAATATATAGCTGGTATAACGTGGTTCAACTTTTTCACAAGTCAGCTCATTTATATATTTTAACTTTTATTCAAAATTGTGCCAAAATAATAAAATCTAGGGGTACAAATCAAATAAAGGCACTTTTTTATTAGATCAATTGCATCATATTGATGTTATTACAAAATATAATTACTTTGCTAAAATATCATTAACAATACAAAGAAACAACAATTGACACAGCAATTGTTTATTCATTAGAGTTTCGTTAAAAGATCAGCACGCGATAATTGTGCCGATTCTCTCAAAGCTAGCGATTTCAAGGCTATAGAAGCGACAGGTAGGTTACTTCACATTGCATTCGTTGGGAAACGAAAAAAAACGGCCAAGCGCAGTCGGATGCGCGCAATGGTGGTTCCGTAACATGTAATGTTTAGAAATAAGCGAGGGTAGAAGTCAATAAACTGAATAATTGTAGACGAATAAAAGAATAAACATTTTTTTTCCTTTGGAAACTGTATACCGAATTCGATTTTATATCTACTATAGTGTAAATCAGACTTTGCAAGATCCCAAAAAGTTCATGGCTAAAAGAAGATTAAAATATAATTTCTTAGCAATGTTTTGTAAACTAGTGCGCCTAAAATTAAAATAATGAAGAAAGTTCTATAATTTTATATAAAACACACAGTATATATAAATGAAAAACCGGCCAAGTGCGTGTCGGACCACGCGCAGAGTAGGGCTCCGTAGTTCCTCGTCACAATATGCGGGCTTAGAAGGGTGCTTTTTGTTTGATACTACGAACCTATTAATTGAGTTTGCGTTCTAACAGCTATGTAATAACGTCTAAAAACAGGGCCACATAGGACGCGTATTAATGAAACCATTATTTTTTATTTTCATATTTACTATTTACTACCTTTACATTTACTACCTATTTTACACAACCAACGACATCACCTAAATATTTTTCAAAGGGTTCCGCACGTAATTTTCCTTTTTACTTCTCCGAGAATATTTTGTAAGCTGGTCGACTATTATTCGTTAACTTGTAAAGCCTACTCAGCTCCGACGGCTTTCGTTTTAACTCCGCTGTCGTGAATTGATTCCAATACGCAGGAATAACCATTTACCAGGAGGGGGACGCTTGACTCTAACAAAAATTAGCAATTTATATCTAAATAATCCGCAAACAGATCACTAAATCTAAAAACGGTTTTCACATAACCCGCTATGTTTCTGAATGATCTATCCAACGATACCCCACACCGTGGGACTGACGACAGAAAAAAAATATCCCCACTGTACGTGTAGGTGAGCTACCTATATATAAAAAAAAATTTAACTAACACATTGTCGATGCGATCGGTATCAGTAGTCATAGCAAATTACAGCTTTTTAGACTAAGAGTCACTGAGCTAAGCCGCGACCGATACGCCGACAGACGGACGGACGGACATAACAAAACTATAGGGTTGCCTGTTGACTAAACGTCGGTTGTATATTATACATAATTTTAGTAACGAGAATCGTTCGAATTTCGTTCGCCAAAAATAGTTGCACGAATACAATCTCTGAAAGGAAGTAGACTTCAGTCGCGCGTTAGAGTTAATAATTTTTTTTTTCAATGTCTTTTACGAATATACGTTCATCTCGCGTTCGCATACAACTATTTACGTCTCTAAACAAACATACAAAAAAAAAACATAAGCGCAGACGTCTCGTTTCTTTCCGCAATTATTTATAATATATTCACTTGCGGCGCGCGCGCACGTCACGAGGCGGAAAAACCTTAGGTTGCTATACGTACTTCGAACTTTGGTCGGGTCCGATTCTATTCTTTTTTCTTCGAAATTTTTCCGCCACAATCAAGTTACACGTAGCAGTAGAGGTTTAGGTAGGTTAGACGGATCCAGTTGACGTTCGGTCCCCGAGCACGCCTGCGCAGCTGAATGTTATTTTTCTACAAGCTCACGGCGTCGTCCTAATTTGGTATAGCCAGGGATAACACATTGAATACGCGTCCACGTTTTGTTTCAATCTCGACGTGACAGGCCGCAAGCACATCGCCGTGTAAAGGTTTCACGGGGCATAGGGGTAATATACCAACGAACTAATTTCGACTGGATTTAATTCGCGAGGATTGACAAATATCCAACAACTAAGCAGTTCATAGATACGTTTTTTGCCAATACTGTACTTTACAAGGAAAGGTCAGAAAATCACATCCACGAGCATGCAGTATTGAATCACCAAACCTGACCGACAACATTGAAAGAGCATATGGGTGAGGGCAAATTGCATTTTGCACATTGATGCACATTGCAGGCTAGCGTTTAATTATGAATTTCCGCAAATATCAAATAGGTAGTAAATCACACAATAGAATATCATCGGTTCGTGTCGGGGATCGAATTTGCGATATCCAGTTTAAAGGTCTATCATTCTACCACCAAACCACAGCTCTTCCATTAAAGTTTCTTTTAAACGACGAGCGGAGACATTGTGGAAAACCAGTTCGCATTTCGTAGAAGAGTCGCTGACGATAGCTTCGACGACGTGTGACTTTGCCGACACCTATATAAGGCTCTTTAGGACCTATATAGGGCCTATATAAACGTCCCTCTTCAGAAACCTTAGAGCTTCGCGCGCTGTGGTGGGAGAATAGGGTATTTGACACTTTTTTGAAAAGTATGTCAAAATATTTAAAACATAGCCATTTTTCACTAGATTTTTTATTTTATCAAAATACGTTCGTTAAGTAGTCCTAAAACACCTTTCAAATTTTAATCACTTTAAATTCCCGCGGAAACGCTGGTCGCCATGTTATTTCGGTATGACGTCACTATCGAGTAAACAAACAAAACGTCAAATCTAAGGTTAGATTAATTAACTTAAATTCGCGTTTTTTGCCATCTCTTGCGCTCTTAAACGACATGAATCGTTATCATTACTGTTTACTGACGAATTGTAAAAGTTCTAGTGTTAAAACCCCTGGAAAATTGTTTATCAAAGTGCCAAATGACATCGAAATGAGAACTGTTTGGTTAGAACTGGCAAGACGAGATCCGAAATCATTTTCTATGAAAAGCGATCTGTACTTATGTGAGGATCACTTTAATGTAAGTGTAAATACTTCTATCTATATATTTACAAATATAAATCTAACACCATCTCTATCATAATCATAACCTAACAATAACGTTAGTCGTACTTTGTTTTGTTTAGTCAATAGTGACGTCACACTTGACATAATCATGGCGGATAGCGTTTTTGGTCACGTGATATACAGATTAAAAAAGTACGAATTTAAACTTACAATAATAAATGGAAATCGTGATTTCTTGATCGGAAATCAATATATTCCTGTTTCCCATTCAATAAGTTATCATAATTACATACTTTCACAATTTTTTGTTTATGATGGCAACAACCCTATTGTGGCTCAGTGATTCAGGTTGAGTTTTAAGCTTGCATAATCTTGCATAACCTACAGTTGGCAAACACGACTTTGTAATCGTTTTATGCATATTATTTCACTGTGCTGATGAACCGGATTGGTTGTTCGTCGCTTTTGGGGGTCAAGTTGATTTTTTTAAATTATCTAGTTTTCCTAAGTTTTTACTCCTTTAGTATTCTTAAACATTAGTTCGGAACTAAAAAAAAATATTACATAAAAATATATTATTTAGACGTTGTCGATAAGGGATGTTCATTTGTTTGTTTATTATCGAAATATTAAAAAAATATAAGAATTCATATGAAAAATTTAATCAGTCAGATTGTATTTTTAGTTAATATTTTAATAGTTTAATTTTATTGCTCTTCACGGACAAGTGGAATGTTGCTAAGGGCGCATTTTTACAATTTAGAAAGGCAAATCTAGAATTGTAGGAGAGTAGTATTTAAGTTAGGTACTTAATAAGTAGTCTTAATACTTTTACAGAGAATAAGACACGAATCAACGCGTACGTAACCCATAGAAGCAGGGTTAAAGACTTCATCTTGTATTTCGCTTTAAGTGTACTCGATGATTATATAACAGTGATGCAATTTACACATCAGGTGACCTAAGTCGTGAAGTGCTTTTTTATTGGCTACGACGCGCATGCCTCGTGTTGACTCTGAAATTTTTTGTTAAGTTGTAGTATTATCGCTTGAAATAAATAAATCACGTTTATGTATTTTTACATGGGTGTTCTTGATTGTTTGAAGGAGTGGTCATTGAATTAAGTCCATTATTTATTTTTGCTTGGTTGTTTATTTCATGGATTGTACAATGAGCGAGGCAAGTTTATTATATATTTCTAAACAAAAAATCACATGAAATATATAATCTTGTGCTATCTATCTAAAAAATCGAGACATAAAAATAAAATTGATAAAAAGCACAAAACAGGAAATTTAATTTTAAACGACCTTGTGTATGACACTGACTGCACTCGACTGTCATGCATAAGCAATCTTCCGAGAATTAATGTAGTGTAAACCATTTTCTTTCTTATAAATATTTTCTTATACAGCAATTTTGTTTATTATATAAATTGGTCTTAACCGATAATGGGATCACTGTCCAGAGACTACGCAATCCTTTCATATTGCGCAATATGATAAATATTTTCAACCGAACGAGTGGTAATCATTTTATTTAGACAAAATAATAAGTAAATATAATAAAAACAATTTTTGTTTGTCCGGGCATTAGTTACAAACTACTAAAGAAATGGGTATAAGAATTCGACCATTTGACGGTAAATACTTTGCAAATTGTTATAAGTTACTTATTTTTTAACCTACACTCATCACTTGCTTTTTTCATTTATAACGTCCAGCGAAGCAGGGTGGTGACGTCTAGTTTAACACAAAACAAATACAGCGACGGGTGTTTATACTTTGTTGTAGAATCATAAAATGCGGTCTAATACGTCAATATGGACACGACCGAAGCGTATCTCCAGCCGTTTGCGGTCGGCGGGCGGTCACAAACACATAAATTATAGGTTCGCCTTACGACCGATTTCCTCTTCGTTACGCGCGCGAAAAAGGCTCTACATGGGTACAAAGTTTGGGTAGCGTTTCAGTTCGACTTACTCTATCGGTTTTTAATATTGAGTCACTTTAAATTAATGAGTCTGTTTCGCTTCAGTCCGTGTTGCTAACTACTTCTATTAACATATAAAAAAAATATTACATATTATAATATCTATATATGATACTCGCTTTCCGCCCGCATCTTGGCGGTGAACGGAACGTGATTAGAAGATGGAGTGATTTGCTTTTTTTTCTTTTTATACTTTATTTTTCGTTTGTAATGTGACTGTTCTACCGGCCTTCGATGCTAGCAATTATTATTTTCCTCGTAGCTTCTCAAGATAGATCTTTAAATGAAGACAACTTTATCGTGACATCCAATTTAAATGAAGTAAAATATATATTCTGCCCCGAGCCAAACATAATCTGCCCATAAAGGTCGTATTGAAATTCGTTGAACTGTCTCAGAGACGTGCGCGAACAGATAGACAATAACTTTAAAATTGTTCTCTCCTCTTGTATTGTCCTTCTCGGGTACCTTCAACGTAGACACAGCCGGTTCTACTATTTTATAATATGTATAGATACATGCAAGTTGATATTTTTTGGTCAATTTACCCGTGGTCTGGAACTTCGAATTTGGTGTCTTCTGGTTCGAAGGCATAAAATACACTGCTCCCTGAACAACCGTCGCGAATTGATATCATTGATTTAAATTACAGTGGATACTCAATAACTCGAATGTCAAGGGAAATGCACAAAAATTCCAGTTAACGAGTTTTCGACTTAACAAGAACTTAGCGATACATATGACTATCGACAGGGAACAAACATAACGTTCACAGCTGTGTCACTTAGAAAGTTTCATGAATGTATTCAAACAAGACAAAAACAATAGATTAGAAGCCCCAAACTCAAACATCCATTTTGGAATTTATTGCTTTTATTTCGGGGAATTCCAAGTAAGGCGTCATTATATTTTACCGACTAGGACTTACGGAGTCTCCTTTTTGAAATTCGAGTTACAGAGTATAAGTATGTATTATCAATACTTCGAGATAACGCGTATTTAGGGGTTCATTGGAAGGGAATGGCAGTTTTTTTCAACTTACTGAGGATTTCGACTTAACGAGGTTCGAATTATCGAGATTCCACTGTATTTAAATTTGATTTAAAAAAGAACAACTTTTGATTTAAATCGATTATAGAGTTATGTTGTGTTTTATATGTCTGCACCACGAATATAGGCCAGAACCATCGATGCGATACCACAGTCTCACGAAATACAGACGTGAAGTAACAGCTTCCATTGTTGTGTTACGTCCAGTGAGTGAGAGTTCCGGTTGCTCACCCTCCTCTTCATTATACCACTCTCCATTCAATCAGATATCTTTTTCCTACCCAAGAGGCCGGAAATGCACCAGAGGGTACTTCTCTGAGGTGCAAGTGATCATGGGCGTCGGTGGCCACTTACTAAGGCGGCTTGCGTGCTCCTTTACCCCTCAAAAAGGTCAAGCAAATTGTCACTGCATTAATTATGACGGTGCTTAGCGACTTCGAGCAATATCGGGCCAGCATGAAGCGTGCGAGGTTTGAATTCAGGAATACGTACATTCAATATGACGCCCGAAACTCTACCGCTATGAAGTTTGTCACGAAACCGTCGCAATAGAGTAAAATAGGAACGCGAGGGAAAAGAGGGAAGGGTCGGGGAGCGTTGAACCTGCGCATTGCATCGTGCGCGGACAATCTGAGCGGCAGAGTTTTGTGCGTTGCACTGTCTATAACACATATTAGGGTTCGGCATCTAAGTTCACATTCTTCATCTTTTGGTAAGATTTTAATACCTGTTTGTGCCGTACGTCACGTTCGCGTTTCTTTCATTGGGTATGCGTATTTTAAGAATGGTTTTGCTAAAATATAGTGCATAAATTATGTTACATAATAAAAATCTGAAATTCAACATAACAACGACTTCGATTCTTGTTAACCGATTTTTGCACCACATGCTATAGGACAAAATCGATTCTTAAGGAGTAAACTCCAAAATTTACATCAAAACATTTGATTCGATGATTTTAAAGTTTTATTAGACGGAAATTGTTTACCCGTCGTCACTTGTATGCCGTATGCCGTATTTGCACTCAATTCGATGCACATGCACTTCTTGTAAATTAGATATTACGAACAGAAATAAGCACATCGTAACGAGACCGGTCGCCGCGCCGGTCGCTCGGCGCTGCCGGTTACGTCAGCTGATCGTCGAGTCCGGCGACCGATAGACCTTCTCGACTGTAAGTGTGTCTTAGCTTACTTTTATACGAGACATTTTTATTTTTATTTATGGCATTGTTCCCATTTCCAAGATGAGAGGCGACAGCTAGCGATTAAGAGCTTCGACATCGAATCAGAAGATATTGGGTTCGAGCCTGATTACTGGTGAATTGAAAAATTGATTTTGAACCTGAGTCAAATTAAACCACTGCTCCGTCCTCAGAGAAAGGATTAAGCCCTCGGCCCTGGACTTTTACATCGCACGTGCGACACCGGCCGTTAAGACTCGACCCACTATAGGTCAACGTAGTCACCCAATCTATAATAAAAGATTGTGGGACGGTATACTTCGCAATATGCTACGGAGATGGTACAATCACGCACACTTACATTTAGCTAAATGAAATTCAGACGACAGATCGCGAGTTCAACGCTCTTAGTTTACAGGTTTTATAACAACATTTTTAAGAGGCAAACGAGCATGGGAATCACCAAAAAGTGAGGCAATCACCGCCGCCCATGGACACTCGCAATTTCAGAGGAGTTACTAACGCGCTGCCGACCTCTTAGGATAATGGGGTGATAGAAGGTCGGGAAGACCATCGAAAATTTAACTCAGTGGATGAAACCCGACAGCGGTACCTGTTACTTCGTGTCTGTATTCTTTAAGAGTGTAGGGTCTCGCCCGCCGAGCCAGCCCATTTTCCTGCTGCAGTAAAGTGGACCACAATATGGTTCTACTATGTAAGAGGATTCCGTAACACAATAGATGTTCCGTACGACAAAGGTATAAGTTTCCATGCACAAAGGGTATCAAAATTGACCAAAATCTATAACGAGACTTCGCTGCCTGTACGTCCGTCCATTTGCCTGTCCGCCTGTATGTCAGAGAACCGTACATTTTTTATCGTAATACGTAGACACTTGAAATTTTCAATGATTGTGTGTATGTGTATGCGCGTGTGTTCGTGTATGTGTGTGTATGTGTGTGTGTGTGTGTGTTTGTGTGTTTCTTTAGCCGCTACAACAACAAATAATAAAAAAAAAAAATGTCAAATGAAGGAGAGTCCACTTACAAGAAACGAGTTATGCCTGACTTTTTTTTTTGTTCTATCTCAATTTTTGTTATTATTAAACTATTTTTGGAAAATATATAATCTTAAACAGTGTACTGTAGTAAGAAACCCTTTGTCTGCACGTCTGACTAACGTTCGACCGGTTTTTTACATACACTCAAAATATGTGTTTATATGCTCACGAAGTTTACCTTCAAAGTTACAAGCCGTGTCAGATTTTTATTAGCACACTACTGAGGTGTACTCTTCAACAATTTGACTGTCTGATTGCCGCACTTGGCAGAGACCCTGCCTGATATGCTGGGACCATGGGTTCGACTCCCACACGCGACAAACATTTATTTAATTGAAACATTTGTCGTCAGTCTGAATGTTCCTAAGTATTATATATATACTAGTGGTCGAAATTCGGCCATAGTTCGTTAATTTTTTAAAGTCGAACTTTATAAGGGTTCTTTTGTCAAAGGCCAAACAAAATGACACACAACATCAAAGGTTGTGTGTTATTGAAACAGTGGACTGTGTAATGTTTATTTATTAATTTAATGTATTTCTAGTGCATGTTGTATAAAAAAATAGCTTTATGCACTTCTCCACATTAACTTTAACTGTGTCAAATTTCACGTCCATCCGTTCGCGTAATTTCCTTAAAAAGGGGTAGAAAATTCACGTATTAATATATAGATATATTGAAAAAAAAGTGTATGCGTATTACATCAACTATCTGCTGTCCATGATACAAGGCACGTTACTCAGTCTGGTACCAGATGGTGATTTGTGTTCGTCTTAAGATATTATTAATAATACTTATATTTCAAACTGAAATTCTTGCTAATAGTTTCAATTTCAGACACTGCCGCTTCGACCCGACGCCTCCACGCTGGTAGGCGAAGATTCGTTGTCCGATTCGCCCGTAATAAATTAGCGAGTGGCGTTGTCCGTTGAACAGATTCGTCAGCGCCTAGAAAGAGTCATGGATACACCCAAGGAATCGAATTTACTACCCTCGGATTGGGCGTCTATGTCCGTCTCTTGAATAGCCTCTGCTTTTAAAATCATCAATAGAATTTCTTTTTTTTTTGAGACACTTTATATGTCCGGATTAACTAAGTCCGTCGAAATGCGACGACAGCGAGTGCTTTACTTACGAACAATTAAGACGATGGAACCGATCGTAGCATGTGTACACTGAGCCTTAATAGCGGTCGCTTATCTCTTAAACAATATGCTGCAGACGTTTGCCCAACTAGAGGATCACTTAGTTGTTTTGCAGCCGAATATATATAATTGTAGGTTATGTTTTCTGTTTCGTTCAATAATTCATGTGGTAAGTAGTGCAAGTACGACGCACGAAACTGTCGTTGTGAAGTTAGTCGCGAAAAGCAAAGCAATGGCGTAAAGTGCGTAATGGCGTAAGGGACGCGGGGGAGAAGAAGGTAGGGTCGGGGAGCGTCGAACCTGCGCATCGCATCGTTCGTAGCAAGTTTATAAGGGCAGAGTTTCGTGCGTGTTACTGTACGTGTGGAGTGTTGAAAAAGCAGCGATGTCAGAAAGCGAGGTGGTTTGAAAGCTGTAGTGACTAGAGTAGAAGAAGGTATGTCGCGGCGGTTCAGCCATCTTGACCCTTAACCGACCACGACAGAAGTCATCTTCTCTGTCTTCTGTCCGATGTGTTATTGCTAATTGTGGCTTATTTATTTATTTTGTTGAAATATCTTTATCGAATTGAGAAGTCGAATCCTGGAAAACCTCGTATAGTCGTGATCTGTATTGCACTAATAACTTCTAATTGAAATCGGTAAACCACCACTTACGACGCGAACTCATAAGATTTGACCCATCCGAAAATCTTCTAACGTGCCAAAAGAAGTTTTCACTTCAAAAATTACTACTTAATATATGAAAAACCCGCACTAAACTCATTACATAAGATATTATATAATGTTATAACAACGTTACTCTACGTATTATAAACGTTATATTAATGTGTTCATACATATTTTTTTAACCTAGTTAAGTTTGTGACGCATTTTATAATGTTGTACAAGATTAAATTAAAAACTTGATAACGAAACCGGTACCTGGTCGATCGATATCATCTCGCAGCCGAAGAGAAATCCATAATATTCGGATATGTTACAGTTTTCAAAGTGTTACGACAAAATGGCTATGCGACATATTCCTATATCGAATGTCGCATACTTGTGTTGCTATTTAAGCGAGTTTTTTCTTTATTCCAACACGAAACTGATTTCCCCAGAAAAGGGAACCGATGAATCTATTTCTTCGTTCAGTTAGAGGGTGCTAAAAACAAAATACATCAGATTCGTTAAATTCGTCCACATAGCCCAATTCGCGGGCCGTCATTGCAGTAAGTGTATTTATCACCCTCGAACCGAAAAGCACCGGGTTCGCCTTCCACGTCGGCCTAATGCGGCGCAAGCCACTCCCTTCACGTTCAAATTCTACTGCGTCCGATTTGATCCCGCATCTTCGATCGTGAATTGCTGTCCGACGAAAGTGAACAGATAGAAACATTCGCCGCATACTCGAATGATAAATCGTACGAGCGCGATGACGTAACGACAGCGGCCGAGCGCCGTTGAGCTGCGCTTGCGCCACTTCTGGTGTTAGGCGTCTGACATACTACGGAACATGTAAAACGAACAGCTGCGTAACCAAGCCTCGTTTGAAATCGATGCTGAAAAAAATACAAAACCTAAAATGAAAATCGTACCTGTGAACACTGGTCATTCTTGTGCAGTTCAGAAATAATGTACTAATTAAGTTGTCTAATCTGAAATATTATAACGACTCTAATGAAATGTATGATTCATTGTTGACTGTGATCAGGTGTAAATGTAATAAAATCTTTAAATCAAAAAATAATGTTAATAATGCCTTATTTAGCGATTGGGCGACGGTGGGCACTAGCGGGCCTAGATTATATGAACTTTAAGAGGAAAAATTGTACAATAATTCGGATATGTTTATAAATTATGTCAGAAAATATTCTAAAATATTTAAGCGTGTATCCGTGTGTGTGTGTAAAATACTTAAGCCGCAAAATTAATATTTCTCAGTAATAAAATAAAAAAAGTACAGATATGATTAATAGTACTTGGAATATAATCAATAGAGAAAATGGAAAACATGCAACGAGTCATTCAGAATTTCGAATAAAAATAACCGATAAAATTTTAAACAAAGATGCAGACGTAGCTTTTGCGCTCCTAATTTTTTTACAAATATTCCAATTATAACTACACAACTTTTAAAGTCGTCGCCCACTCTCGCTGAATCTTTATTGAAAGGTACCGTCGATGATTGTGGCGTTGCATTTAAATTTGCGCATGTCAATTATAATTATATTCTTAAAGCCTTTAAATATATAAAAAGGAAAAAGACTTCTGATCTTGATAGCTTATCTATAGAAAAATTATTATAGGGTCATGCACCCGATAAAAACACAATGTTTGTGCTGCAGAAGTTGGCTATTCGTGTCATTTATAACTTGAGATAAAACAGCATCTGTCTGAGAAAAATTTAAAGAAATTAATATTTTAACTGTACCGTCACAATAAATATAGGAAAACCTGATATACGTCAAAATAAATATAAAATCGTTCCAAAAAATCAACAACATTCATAACATTAACACTAGGACATAGGATGTCCTTACTGCTCATAAAATCAGACTCGGAAAAGTTAACAAACTATATAAGGGGCAATGTGTGCGCTTTTATAAGAATATCCCAGTTGAAATTCAAAATTTGCCATTTCATAAATTTAAAACTTTCATTAAAAAAGGTAATGTGGTAAAGGCTGTAAAGGTAATGTCGTATCTGAATATATTAACGAAAAAACCCGTGGAACTGAACAGCTCAACTATCGGGCTATTTCATGTAATTTTCAAATGTTTATTGACTATCACGCGTCTTTGAGCGGAACCAAAAAATGCATCAGCATCCAGAACTACGAAATAAAGATTTTTTTAAATTTAATTTGAAAAAAATCTAGAATTAGATGTATACCTAGATTTATGGGTAGACACATGCGTTACAAACACTACAAATGATAATTATAAAGGTAGGTTTTCAATTTAAAGACTTCCTTCGTGACATTTATTATGATCACTGAATAAAAACTATAACGACTGTTTGGGAGCGGGCAGTAAATCGAGAATTCAAAAAAAAATAGGTTTTTAAAAAATAAATTGGAATTAAGGGTTTAATTATTTTTTGACGCCTCAGCTGAAGTTTGCTGTCGCAAGATAGATATGATGGTGGTTTTTTTATTGTTATGTGTACAACGTGAAAATGAATATGTTGTGACTTAGGTTATATAGTTATACATATTCAAGTTATATTTCAAGCATAAACCTAAAATTATAATTTAATAAGATGTACAGTTAATTATATATTTTAAATACGTGTTTGTCTAATATTTCAAATTTTATTTACTTTTACTCTACACGATATTTAATATCCCTATCGTTTATTCTATATAATAAGTAGATAAAAGAGTAATATGTATATTTAATACCCTTTCAATAACTCAATTTGCATATATTTGTAAATTGTAATTTCTATTAAATTTTTACCTGGTTTCAAAAAGATGAATAATCTGAAATTTTGCAGACGTGTCAAGAATTGAGATAACAATGGATTTCTAAAATTAAAATTAAAAAACATGCAGAAAGAAATTCATAATTCGACAAAAAAATAAATTAATCAATTTCGGTTAAAAAATTGATAATACGATATATCACTTATTTTTTGACCTTACAGCAATGCAACACGAAAGTGATTTGATAAACATATATATTTTTTAATCACTTAGCTTATACGTATTTGAAATAATACATAAATCTAATATTTGAAAAAAATATACAGTTTTTTATTAATATGATAATAAAAATTTACAGTAGAAAATAAATTAAAAGCTTATTAAATTAATACTTAAATTGAGCGCTAACGAAAGTGACGCATAAGCAAAAATAATACTTTCCTAAAAAAATCGAAACCGAACAAAGTATGTGTTTCATTAGTTTGCTTCATTGTGGCTACTTTTTCAACATACGGTAGGTCGGTTGCCAGATAATGCGACTGATATTCAAACATTTCTTTTAGAATATAGAGCGATACCCTTTATTTATAATTTAGTACAATTTAAAAAATACTCGGCCCACGCCTCAAAGGACAAGTTTCGCCATCGGCGCCGGACCTTGTCAACGACCCTAACTCGCAGAGCGCCAGCTCCAAGGACGTGAGCTCATGTAGTGATTAAAGTTTATATTCGTGACGTGAACACGGTGATGCGAACTCATGGGATTTTATCCATCCGAAAATCGTCCGCTCTACAGGAATTGTCAATACAAAAATATTTACCGACGCGGATCCGTCATTCGAGAAATACGATATGGCGCAGTGTGCGTGGGCCCTTCTTTGCAGACGCGTCGCCGGCGCAGCCTCAACGCGCCGAGCTCGTCTTGCGCTAAAATGTCACTCGCGGTCATCGCTGACGGCGATGCCGACGCAATAAATAAGTAAACTCGAATCGAGTACGCCCCGACGCTAAATAGGCGCTGCTGTCGACATCTTTTTGTCTACGAAATTTTTGAAAACTTTTTACAGTGTTATATTTTTTTTTATTTAATTCCTAATTGCTAAAATAAGAACTGTCGCACGGGATATCGATAAATAACCAAGAATTATAGTTGTCTTCAGAAATAATATAATAGTTTTCACATATACGTATATTGTCTAAATATAATTTTGATTCCAGTTTATTTATTAGCCGTAAAGATACTTTTCATCTCTAATTTGAACTAATATTAGCCTATAGATAAATATTCATAGTTAAATGCTATACGTATTGATATTGTTATACTGTATTTTAATTAATAAATTTTTAACTACGCAAAATTAGAGTTATTACAATAAATATTTAGAAATACTGTAAATAAGTTAATTCGACAATAAAAATAAAATATTAGGTCTGATGGATAAAAGTACTTTTTATATGATTTAAAAAAGGCTACAACCAATATTAATAATACATTTCTTGTAAATTATCAATTTAATGTTCCAAGCAACGTTGTGTTTTATTGCTTTTGAAGAAAATAATTATTTCTGATGGCAAAAATATCAGTAAAACTTATCTTTCTACACTGAAGAAATTTTGTTTATATAAACTATCATAGTGATTTATTTTTATCACTCTTTTCAATGAACAAAATTATATAAATCTAGCTTCGAAATGAAATATAAGTTGTCTCATGCGAATTTTCCATAAAATTGTTTATTTTATAAAAACCTACAAGCTGCGCCTAATACATACATTGAAATTAAATTTCTGTATCAAATCCAATATTTTAAATTATAAAATTTCTGGACGAAATTTTGTACAAAAAAAAATTGTCAACAATCATCCACTCAGCTCTATCTCTCACTAAAATTTTGAAATGCCGTTTCATTTCATTCAAAAAATTTCTTCCAATTGACATCACCACGATTTTCCGTCTCCGAGAATCCGACAGTAGATTGAAACGACATTCATATAAGTATTCCACGAAACCCTAAACGACTTCATCTAAATCCGTTCAGTACCATAAATATTTTACCACGTTCATGCCTGCTGCAAAGTATTTTACGTTATTATTATATATTAGTATTTTTTTAATCGAATTTCCCTGTTTTATTTTAATCTATTTTTTAAGGAGGCTCGGATACAAACACTTACATCACCAATTACGTAAACAAAAGGCCGCCTTACTGTTGGCTAATAAGATCTCAAAGACTTCATTCGTAGCAGCCACGTTCCCACGGCCGTACGAAATACAGGATCTACTTGGAAACGCGCCGGACCCGCGCCTGGCACAAAGGCGTGTAATTCACAGCATTTCAACTAGAGGGCTGAAATCCGCATAAGGCTTATGAATTGCAATGGCACATGCATCGCTTGTGCCATTGCTTGTTCCATCCCAATGGATGGAACCCGCCACCATCTGGTTTCGAGAAGGCGTTCTTTACCACTAAGCTACGTCGCTCTTAGCTATCTTGATTATTCAATAACAGTTAACTTTGCTCTTTCGTGTATCAACGCCTTCAATATTGCACTAAAATCAACGCCGGTGGCATTCACAAACACGCCCCATGACTAGGGCTGCCAACTGTCTTTAGAAGTACTAAAGTATTTCTTATTTCGGAAAGGATAAATAAAGAGATTTATAAAAGAGAATATTATATATTTTAAATCTCATTACAACATTTTCGTAGAAATTTAAGTTTTTTTTCGCATACCCTTTTCTTGGGAAAAGTATTGAATCACCAAACATTAATTTAATATTATAATATTTATTTTTATTTTTTTACTTATTTTAAGGGTACAAAGTGTAATTTTGGCGAACTTTGTGTCGAAAAGGTTAAAGTTTCTGTAAAATTAGTAATTTTAGGTACTTTTTTAGTGTAATAGCTTATAAAGTACACCTACTTATCTTAAGCAGAGTACAATACTTGAGAATATCTACGGTTGGCAACCCTAACTCAAACAATGTCTAAGTTTTGAGATCCAGTAGATACTATGAAACTTTTACTCTCGTCAAGGCTATTAGGTTGGCTGAGACTTATATCCGGAACTGTCGCCTTGCACTATTGTCATACGTTCGTCGTTGAATAATCGCTAATGAACATGTTGGTATTCAATAATTAGACCTTTAAATAAAAAGTCAGGGGTCACGACTGTGACTGTGTGTGAGTTCAGTTTATGCTATCGAAGCAAACTTAATATTTATAGTTGATATTTTGCTATTTTTTTTAATATACTTGTTTTTAATACTACCAGGCATACATAAAAATAGAATATTAAAATATTTCGTACTTGAAGTACATACCCACACATATAATAACAAATAAAAACGACGTTTATTTATAAAAACATTTCTAAAAATTTTGTTTTATGCAATTCACGTGTGTTCGTTGTGTGTGCGCATCCTGTCAAAGTGATGGTACAACATTTTCTTAATAAAGTCGGGGTGGAACGAGTTGAATTACATTTTTATGTGAATTCTAATATTTCTTAAGAAAAGCGTTACAATTAAAATAGAATTATAATCTTTCAAAGGTCAACAAATTTATCTGTGGTTAAATTTATCGTTGTGGTTTAGACGTATGGTTAATGGCCACTTCGTTAACCACTCGTGCGTCATTCTCTCGGATTATACCCTCGAACAAAATACGTGAAATTATTAGGACAGCAATCAAAATCATAATGATCTTTTCTTAAAACTGATAGCTAATAATTATGAAGAATAATGCTTTTTACACATATAAACTGTATTTTAGTATCTAATAATTTTATTTTATTTACTCATAAATAATTTTCATTCTTAAAGAAGTATTAGTAAAATGAAAATTGATAAAAAAAAGGTAAGAAATTGAAAAGACAATGTGGTATAATGATAAAAAAATTAATTTATCTTTTACAGTAGTTAATTTTCATAAATTAATTACTAGAAAAGTTAATAAAATACAGATCCATAAATTAACATTATTTTATTTTCATAAATGAAAAAAATGGACAAGGGAACTTTTCGTAAAGCCATTCACTACCTTTTGATAGAAATCAAAATGAAGTCCTCATATTTTTCTTGTATATTTCTCTCAATATTTGGGCAACGTGAAAAAATTAAAAATTTCACGTATGAAACGCAGAGAGTCAAAATTTATGGTGCTTTACAAAATTCTAGGTGGAACACCATAAAAGTAGAGGTGACTTCTGAGTTCTGATTAAATAAATGAAACCTCTCTACGAGGTGTTTGTCTATGGACCTACGTATTGTGGCACGTAAACATCTTCGAGGTAGCGTGTCGAACCGTTCCGCTGCTCTATGGCGACCAAGATAGACGAAGAAGACGTCACGTCAACCCATCGAGTGTCGGATCTGCAGTCCAATTCTGTAAACTTAAAACGATCCAGTCGGTATCGTTATAACGATGGCGACTGGATCGTGGATGTGATTATGATCACATCAGTCGAGGGTGGGCGGTGGCAGACTTCTCACCCTGACCTAATTCAGGTGTCGCATCGATACTGACAGATCATATGAAGTTCTTCAGGAATGGTCTGCTGGGCCCGCTTCCTTAAAGCTCATGATCGGAGAAGGTGCTTCCGAATTTGAAGGCATCCGGGTCGTTGGTTCCTGACGAATTCTAAGCAAGACGCGACTCAAACACATCGAGTGTCAATGAAGAATCGAACAGACTGTCGTGAGATTATATTTAAAATGATGTAATCTTTGTTTAATTAGTTTGCCCGAGCTGATCAAGTTTTCGTAACAAAATGACCGTTGGTTTATCGTCAATTCGTCACAGCTTCGTTACGATACGGTATAATAATCTATAGGCCCATTATGATTGTAACTATACTTATACACTGGCGTGATAGGATAATGTTTATGTTCTTCAAAATGTTTTAGTTTTCTTTTATTTTATCTTATTTAATGTATATAATCTCAGTCCAAATAAATTTTACTATTATTTTTTACCTTTTTAAGTAAAAAATTGAAACGTAATCCTTGATATTTATAATAAAATAAAAACAAAAGTTATATTTATGACATACGAATCTTAATTGACAAAATAATAAATTGTAGCTGTTGAATAAGTAACAAACTAGTCAAAATAAACCTGATTACCAAAAATTTTAAAATAAAAAAATAGTATATGACACTATCCTATTTGTTTCTTTGAAACACAAAAATGAAATCAATATGAAACGTTCAGATTTTTCTTCTAAAAAGTTAAAAATAATATTAGTCATTTAATAGAAAACATGTTTTTTTCATAACTGTATGGCATTAAATATAGCGTTTGTTTCGTTTCATTTTTCGTTACGTTCCATTCGCATAAATTATACGCTATTGTCTATGGTACAGCGCTAAAGGAGAATAGTATATGAGTAAGAACTGTAGCAGCACGTGTTCACGAGATGAGTACAATGCTGTACGGCGATAATGCCACAAATGAGCCATATAATTCAATTGTTATAAAACAATGAGAATTACTCTAAAATTCCCATACGGCACACCGATCACACGAATTGTCGTCGCGCTTAGCCGTCCATTCGACCCGTATAATGAATCATATAAATTCACAAAGCGAGATTTGGACAATTTTCTAAAACAACGACGACGTGTTTCACCTTCAAAGTTCACGTATTCACAGTGCGCCCGCGCAGTCGTGCACGGAAACAGCGAAACGGTAAAGTTTTACGGGAAGTAAACTGACACGGAGATAGAACCGCTTGCGTTCAAATTGCCTGATTATCAAAATCGTACATTTCTTAAACAGTCAAGTTCGAGACAGTTTAACGGACTGGAGTTTCGTAGTAAAGAAAAACGACTTTTTAAAAGAGGACGTCACCTCGTGAATGCTGAGCTTCCCTCTGTTTAGCCAATCAAAACAAAAAACTGGCCAAGAGCATGTGAGATCATGGTCAATATAGGCTTCCGAAGCCATTATTACACATAAATGCACTACAGATGAAAAAGTACTTTCTTGGACTTCTTCCATGTTTCCCGAACAGAACAATTATAAGCACTTTAGTCACCTATACCTAGATAAATAAATAGATATGTCGACTATTATTGTTAAACTAAAATGCATCAGAAAAATAACGTATCTTTGTGGCACTTACGTCCTTTTGTCGAAAAGCATATCAAATCATGTTCGAAATAATTTTCTTTTAAAATATTTACTAAGTATTACCCTCATTATTTGTTTCATATTTTTTATACATACGGTTTAGAAAATAAAGGGGGGGAAAGAATTTCAGCTATTTTCGGAGCGATTATTTCGGAAATTATTAATTCATTTTTCTGAAATCAATCAGAAAAATTGCTTAGAAACCTCAAAGTGTTTTTGAAAATTGGTTGTCTGTAAAGTCGGTTTATGGACGATAATTTTACGTGATAATATCATAAGATAACGTTGATGAAAAATTGCATACTTTTATGAATTGAATCACTGAATTATCATTATTTTGTATCGTTTAGTAATGATAATCATATTAAATTATCATGAGAGAAAGATACAATACAAGCCGAACGCTTAGGCCGATCGTGCCTCTCTATCATTCCGCGCGCTCGCTCGCGCACTCGGCTCCGGCGGAACGCGACAATGAGTCATGCTTTTTCATGCATGCAGCCGGCGTTCATCGATTTATAAGACATTATTACGTCAAAAGAACTGTCGAAATATGTGCCACACGTTGATGTTTGCTGAAAAAAAAAATTTTTGGCTTCTGTTACATGTATGGAGTGCCTCCCCTAGAAATATTTATTTATGTTATTTAACTATCAAACTGATTAAGGGCTTACACAAGACAACTAAACTATTAATTTCATTAATATAGGTCTTATAGTTTTTGTATAAAATGCCTGCGATATATGGTCGAACGGACAGACATGAAGAAACTATAAGGGTTCGGTTTGGCTCGGAACCCTAATTTTAAATCTTTTTCTTAGGACAACCTCGTGTGGAGTAATTTTGCATAAGTCTTTTTGACTCCCTAAAATTTTCACGCACAGGGATTTAAAACGCAAAAGACGTAATGTTTTACTTGTAAAGTTTACGCTCGAAAGGTTACGTGACTATTTGGCCGAATTACGGTTTGGCTTACGTTCTCTAGAAAAAGAATCCATCGTTCTGAGATTACACTGTAGATTTTTTAGAATTACAAATTATTGAAATTTAATTTCAATACACAAAAAATTAAAACTAAATTCGATAACAGTAATGATAATAATAAAGTATCTTTTCTGACACCGTGTTGATTTCAATTTGAGGCCTTTCTAGTTTTAGAAAATTATGAATTCTATTTTTGTCTGCAATTTCGTCTGTTGGTTATGGACACTGTTCTATTGTAACTGTCACCTTGTAGAGTTACATTTGCCGTCTTGTTCATAACGCAGAAAAAAAAAAAAACCTAACCGCAAAAGAAAAACTATATAAAATGTTGGAAACAGGCCACACCGCAAAAAACTGCTTCTTAAAACTTGTTCATTCAAGGTTTTTTTGTAATTGTTTTTTTTTATATATATCACTACCGTTTTGTCGTATGTCGACATGTGGTATATTATCATATGCAATTATATATCACATTGTATGTATATTCATGCATGATGCGGTAAAGAATTAGTAAAGTGCACTGTGATTGGTAAACATAGACAAATAATAACTTCACATCGACGTATTTTTATACGACGTGTATTGCGATATATTTTTAACCTACTTCAAAATGTACTTATTTTATGATAATAATTTTTATAATTTCATATATATATAAACGGCATAATAATATTATCCCATATATAATGAGATAAATATATGGGATAATATTATTATGCCGTATTTCGAAATAGTTTTCCATATTATTTTCTATTTGTTAGCCAAGTTATAGAGCGGAAATTCCCCATTTCATTCTTACCTTTAAATTTGTCGGCCGCTAGATTTTCAAAATTTAAATTCATACTTTTAAAGTTTGAAATACTACTGGTAATGCAGGAAGCCCCGCTCGAACCGGTTGTTCTGTACAAAAAATATATTTGATGAAACAAAAATCTTGCATCACCTGCAATCAATTATTGGCAAATGTTTTCAACGTACACAGCGCTTTAATTGTTAATACTGCGTGAATAAATACAGGTATAAGGATCGGCATGGTAGTACAGCATTGGTACTAATTAGGAAGACATTTTAATTGATACCTTTTTATTCTAGGTACAATTTTTTTTTCTTTTTATATTTCTTTTGTTCTGTTCTTTTGTTTTGTTCTGAGATCGACTATCTCTCTCTCTCTCTTTCTTATAGTTTTCTACAAAATACAGATAGATTCTTACTTTGCATGCGAAAACAATTGTCGCTGTCACGTATTTTGTAAGATGTCCAGCATAAAGTAGGCCACGTTTTCTATTGCTTAAAATATTCCTTGACGTCAACTTTAATTCGCTTGAGGTTAAATGTCACTTAGTGATTTTTATCGTAATCGGTTCACTATAATCGAGCCGGTTTTGTCATAGTCCGCAAGTCTAAAAACTCAGATAATGTCACCACGCTCCTTAAACTCCTGGTTTTTGTAGATTTAGAGGATTCTTCTGTACTGTTGTAATTTTTGTTGTACATTTTCACTAAATGTAATAATATACTTGTATAAATATATAATTAAATAATTGCAATGTAATTTGTCCTTAATATAATTGTATTTTTTATTTCTCCTGAATTGATTATTTTCATCTAATATTGCCATACATTGGAAACGTTACTGCATTTCCTTTATTACAGCATTATATTTTTAAAGATAGTCCACATAACATTTTTACGGTTCCGTACCTCAAAAGGGATCCGTACATCATCACTTCTGTCAATGCCCTTTTTCTTAGGACTACGTGGAGGTGTCAAGTTGAAATTAGTAACAAACATTAACAACAAACAAACAAACAAAACAAAAACAAACAAGGTCTACATCATGCTTCTAAGTTAACGCATTCCAATCGAAAATACGGCTATTTTGTAGGATAATACTCGTAAATAAAATAAAACCTGTAGGGTAGTTTATTTTTTATTCTTAAGCGAAGACAAACTGTCATTTGCAGTTAGAGAATGGAGCTTGTAATATAGAACGACCCATGGAAAAATATTTTTGAACTTGCTGTTCTGAGAATGAAGAATTTATAAAAATCTAGATATTTAAAAAGTTAATAGATTTTTTTTTGAAAAAAGGAAATAAACGTTTCGCAATTTCCAGACAGTTATCTCACCGGTGTTGGTATCAAAAACAGGTAAAAATAGTCGACACTCTTGAGGGGTGAAATACCTACATACAGAATTAAAATTAAACGGAACTCTCGGGGGTGCAATCCCTATTCACACTTGTCCGGTGTTATTCTCAAATAAATCGGTGGCGAGTCCATATCGAAAGAAAATCTAAGAAGCATTCCGTTTTAAAGCTATATACGTCTATTCGATTACTGCGTTCATAATGGCGTACATAAATCTACCCGCGTCACGAACTCGGGTTTGCTCAGGTGTGGCTGCGCACACGCCGGCACGGATCACACGTTTTGATGAACGCTTGAAGGCTTGAACAGACATCGGTGTGACTTTGTTTTGGATTTGCGCGAACACCTTTCCGGCGCTGCGTAGCGAAATTGACAAAAAAGGAGAACATTAAAATCTTATTTACTTGTTGAAGCGGGTTTTTCAATGTGACCTTTGAATTTAGTTGACATGGAATTGTGTTTGTGTCTGATTAAAAAGATAATGATAAAACCTAATATTATACAAGCATAAACCTACTTTTTTGATAAGTAATCGACAGTTGAGGAATCATCAAATTGAGAAATATGTTTCGCACAAGCTGTCACATCCCACTGAGACAAACCCTTCCACTATATGTTTTTTTTTTTTTAATTTCAGATCGAGGAACACCTCGAAAATTAAAAACTAGCAAAATATCTTCTAAAACGTTAAAATCTGCGAGGTGGCAACAAGTGAATTTTTAGAATATCATGGCGAATTTTGAACTCAAACCGCACTGTTTCTATACCCATTAAATAGGGACTTGGCACACTTATACACTCATCGCTAAAGCGAATTATAGTTATATTTTCAATGACATCAAAGAATTTAATTTTTATGAACCATATACGTTATGAACTTAATTTTGACACTCTCACAGGCTAAATGGCTTTGTTTTGGAAGGTCAGTCCTTTTTGAACGCGACATGGAATATGACAACCAGTCAGGGATTTGAAATCGAATGGTTAGTGTCACATTTAGATTTCAACATTTATTTGTGCACATTAACGAAACATACGTGAAAATGAACGATTGGCCTTTAAGGCCGAAAGGTTAAATATTAGCGAATTGACAATGCGAGTCAAGGATTTCTGAAAAAATCGAAGTATATTATAAGTATTATATTTAAATCTCCTAATATCAAAATTTATTTTTTTTGCTACAAAATGCATGGAATTCCATATTCGACTATTTATGAGACACGCATTTTTATTTCATTGAAAAATATATTTTCTTCGAAACAATCATATTACAATAGTTGATTTTTCATAAATTTATAATAAGCCCGAGAAGAAGGCTTTACAGGTCTGGTGAGGTTTCATTTTTTTAGAAGTGTTATAGAAAATTTCATACATTTCGATATATTTATTTAGTATGAATGAATGTTCACATACCTGTAAGACCTGTCCTTACAATGGACACGTCTTATGGAATATTTCTGCTACTCTTATGGAATACTTCTCATACGAGAAAATATGCATTAATATCAGAAAAATAGCAGCAATGTCCAGGAGAGGAACGTGATCAACATCGTGACCGGAAATCGGATGAAAAGCAAGCTTGGAACCAATATCGAGGTCAGTATCGTTGCTAAATTTTAATCTACCCACGATAAAATGGACGGGACAACGCCCAGTAATGTAAATATCCCATAAACGAAGTAAATTATACAGACCTTATTAAAATATTTCGTAACGAATGTAACCTGGCTACAAGGACATATAACTAGCTTACAAGATACATTATTAGCGTTTTCACATAGATTCTGACAATTTGACAAAGTAACCTACCTAATAAAAATCAAATATGGCGATCGTTGGCTTCCATTCTGTCTTTACATGATAGATCCTCTATTGAGTTAACTCTTTAAATTAACTTAATACAGGAACAGATTCTCGTTTTCCACTATAACAAACCTAATGTAAATAAACCATTATACGGTCGGAGTGGAGTATCCGATAAATATTCAATGCGCATCTTTTTCACAGGCGTACATAAAATTCAAATAAATCGTAAAGTTTCATATTGGAGATCGGCCGTCCGTCGGGCCACTTCGCGCGCCCGAGGCCGCCGGCCGCTGGCGCAACGCGCGCCCGCTCACGCTCGGCCCGTTGATGCAAAATATTTCGACGATTCGTATGACCGTATAATGCACATGAAATGCAGCCAGCCTGAAATTTATGTCCTACCCTCGCATATAAAGTTGAACCGTATAACGGATGGACACTCCACTCCGGACTTATCAACGATCAAATAGATATCCATTTATTTTGAAGTGAAACTTCCCTGGGCAAGTTAGAGTAATTTCCTGCTATAACGTCACAGTAAAACGTTCGAGTGACACGGTCGGGTGACACGGTCGGGTTCGTTCGGCTCTTTTCGGCTCGGCCCAGCGAACCCACGCGTTCCACGAGTTCACACAGCCGATTACAGCTGATCGCGGTTATTTTAAATATGCGCGGTCATTCTTCATTATAAAAATGAAGAATGCATGTAAAATACATGCAATAAATGAAATATAATGGCGAAACTGTTGATTATATCAGTGGTTTCTATTAGTTAAGCGCATAAGGTGCATCACAATTCAACGGCAAATCGATAATTAAAATTTGACTAAACATTACTGCAATCTTTTACGCAATAAATGTCTATTAAAATCGGTCCTGATGCCTGTAACTCATTTTGTTGCAGCTGACAATAGATTTGTCGTTGGATAGTAGCATTAATTCATCTCAAATAAATTTTTGTCTTAAAGAGAATAACGACAAATTTACTTTCTCCTGTGGACGTGGACAAAGAAGGTTATGTGCGTGTATCAGAGACAGAATGTACGAGAGATCATCGTGATAAAAACAACCAACAAACATTGTTCCGGATTAGTAATTAAATTTAATAACAGTTGGTCAACAAAAGAACCTTGTAACCATGAATTAATAATACAATGATTTACTTTCTTTTTTAATTTTTTTAACCCTACACTCTATACCTGCATATTTTACCCAAGAAGTTTTATTTCACATCGTGCGTCCGACACACTGTTTTTTTTCTTCAATTTGTAATTTTTGTATATGCTTTCGAATATAAGAAATTTAATTGTTTCCGTGTGTTGAATGCTCAGATTTCCTAGGACGTAGACGCAAAATACAGGTGAAAACTGAATTACAATATCGTGCGAATTAGTATTAAAGAGAGTGCATTATAGATATGTCTGCACTTCCAATGACGATCAGATCAAAATTAAAAATACTGAGTTTTCAGATGATGTCCTAGGAGTCGATATTAATTTTGACTAATTTAAAATGTGTTTATTTTTTAAATCATTATACAACACTTGGAATACGTCATACTTTGTAAATTTACATCTTCTAAACATTCGGAAACTTTTAATACCCTTTTTTAATTAGTATTTGTTTAATAATGATCCTAAATTTATATAAGAGTAAACTACAGATGCCTTATTGAACGTGCGCGCACAGAGCCCCTTAAACGAATTCGTGACTTAACATTGTCGACCAACATGTAAACGAAGTTCATTTTTATTTCTAATACTGAGTTTAAAATTTTCAATTTTTTTTTTAAAGTACGATAAACTTTCATACATATGAACTAAGATGTCAGAGTCAGAATCCCAATTTCCTCTAAACTTACTCCTAAGAGATACGCGACGTACTGGCAAAGGCCGCAAATAGTTTAGACCTAATCGTGGATCACGTCCGAACTATGGCTTTCTGCGGTGGCTACTTCCAGAAAGACATAAATATTCCGATCTGTGTGCACTCAGCCCCCATGAAAGCCTTCGTTACGGCGTTTTACCGCGAACGAGCTAAATAAATATATGAACAATGCCGGCGCCCTACGGAACCAACCCGCTTCCGTCGACGTCATCGCACCGCGGCAACGTTAAATTTCACGCCGGATCGTCGTCGGTTTTCCGTATGTATGGAAATGATAATCGATTCATAGATTCGAGCATCGATCGCCCGACATTGACCCGAATTATCGAATCACGTAGCCGAAGACTTTGAATTGAGTTGCACAAGAATATACATTTACTAATACATTTTGTGAATATTTCCGGTAAAACAGGATGTGAAGATGATTTCAACCAATAACGTGATAAACTCGAAGGTAGTACGGTTTATTTTCTGTTCAAATATTCACCTAGCAATATAAATAATGCCAACGAGTTAAGAATATATGTGTTAAGGTAAAACAGTCTAGTGGTTACAACAAAATGCGCATAGACAATGACATTTCTACACATTTTAGTTTTTTTTTTTTTGTCGTACGAAACGCGTTGAAATCTAATACACCCGCCGGCATCCAATTGAGTCGGTATTCTATTTTTATTGCCCAATCCGTGCAATCGCAACACAAATAAATAAAAACACTTCTCGAAATATTAACCTATTGAGTTATCGTAAGACCGTAAGCCGTATTTGAATAAGTTTCGTATATCGTAAAGTTTTAGCGAATCTTTCGTTTTTTTCTGACGTCAACAAAAAAAAAACCTCAATTGTCTCTCCCTGACCTGCGCCGGCGACGGCCAAACCCGTTTTATGGTTTCACTATGGGTACTCGTCCGCGTACGTTCGTATGTATAAGTGAACTGTACCCTCTTTCCCGGCTTCACTTGCAACTGTCTCACGAATCTCCTTTGAATGTGGAGTCCATTTTCTAGCGTAACGAATAGAAAACTCAACAAACATGAAAAACTTTCTGCCTATATTCGCTTATAACGAATCTTCTACACGTTTCGAACAAATAAACAGCCTTAGAGAAGGTATATTTTGCATAAAAATTATTAAGACGACCTTACAAAAATAGAAAATGTGTCTCCGTTACTTCCGGACGAGAATTCATTTTCAAGGAGAATGCATTTACGAGATTATGCCGGATTTAAGGAATAGATGCGATGAGTGCTTGTCAGTCTGTAGCAATTAGGGTTCCGTATTAAAATTTTAGCTACTAATGTACAATGACTACTTCAACTTTTACTATATATTTATTATTATTTATACACATGTCCTTCATGAGGTGTTTGGGCAGAATACTCAGGACAAGGCGGCGACCCCGCTCTGGGCCTCATCTGCTGCGAGCCCGGTCTGTCGCCAACGCGCCAATGCTGCAGTGCCATGGGGACGTTCGGACGAGACCAGACCAGGGGCGATATTTTTGTAACATAAATTCAGTCATTTTAAGGTTGTTTTTTTCTATTTATTTATAACTTTTAGCTAAGCAGTTTAACTTGTTGCCCGACGTGTTTATGTAGTCTAAATATTATATATATATATATATATATATATATATATATATATATATATATATATATATATACACGTAATAATGTGCCTATTTAAAACTGAAGACATGCCAATCGGGTAATTAAATTGTTATCTTGCAAAAGTTGAATATATATATATACAAATCGATATAACAATAATAAAGATGAATAATGTCAATTGTGTATTAGTATATTCTTTTAATCTTTATTATTGAAGGAAAATGAACAGATAGGCATTTTATAATTATTTAATACGTTTTGTTCTATATATCGCATTGGGTTCATATACGCAGTATGATTCAACAATGATAATTTTGTTCCATCTTCTGTCTTTGACATTTCTTTTAACGAATTATAAAGATATTTTCTTCTTTTATCTTTCCCGTTGATTCCCCCTCATAGTACCCTAATTATTTACAAAATAATAGACAAATATTAGATGTGTTAATGTGTTAACTTTTTTGTCAAAGAAATGATATACGGTTAGTGCAGTAAAATACAAAAACAAAAACAGGTAAAACGGTCATTCAACAAATAAGGATCACGTGTTTTGTTTAATCGTTAGCTAAGCTAAAAATATACAATTATTCTTCACGACAATTTAATAAATGATTTCCTTCATTTATTGAGATATTTAAATGTGTGCTATTTTACAACTTACATTTCGTTGTATTTACTATAAATATTCATAAGCAATATTTTTTTTAAAGCTTTTGTCTATAAAATATACTTTTTTACTTCCATTTATACAAATTATTATTAACATACGTATATAAATTTTATTTAAATAGATCCAAAAAAAATATAACAAACTATAAAGAATCTAGACAATTTTTCAACTACCTTATACGAACAGAGCTATATTTTTTTTTATTATTTTTATGTTATTCGTCGACATTCAACATTTGTGATTCCAAAATTAACACATTGCATTGATAACATCAAACTTTAAAATTTAAAGTTACAATCTTCATCGGAATATTAGATTATAGCTATTAAATTAATACAAAAATTATTTATTAGTGTAATGATAGACCAGGTAGACTAATAGGTAAAATGTTCTTTAAGATATTACACAAAAATCATTTTTTCATAAAACAGTTAGCCCATTTTGCTAAGTCTGTAATTGAAGTTTATTACTTGTACTAAAAATTCTAGCTCCCATTTTATTTGTAATCCTACTCTCTCTCACTATTTGAAGGCATAGAAACAGTAACATTTTAAGTAAATTTAGAATATCATATGAAAGGTGATAGATAAAAATATTTTTTGAATGAAAACCGCTCACGTTGCCATACTGGGCACGGTGGTCCTGACAGATCACGATTCGTTGCGTGCGGTTTGCGCAAACGCATGCTCTCACACAATCTTTTTTGAGATGAAGAGGTTTAGACTTCTAACCCAACGCCTGCCCGATGCGTGTTTGTAAACTTGCGTGTTTTTGAACGCTGCACTGAACCTTCTCCAACCTCTGACGTAGAAGTTGAATCGTAATACTTTACGTCTATTTCCCGTCGATAGCGACTGAGATAAAGTGTCAATTTGGGCAAAATATTTTAACGCGAACGTTGAAGCCAGCGAACGGTGTCGTTTGAAAGATGTAGTGACTAGAGAAGAATAAGGGTGAATGAAGGTAGACCGACAAAACAAATCTATAGAGCGAATGTGTGTGGTGGAAATGTCTTTGCGAACACCAAACTGATGAACTATTAAAAAAAAACAAATTTTAAGCATTCTATACCGACGAATTTACATGTAACGATTGACGGATTTCAATGAAACAAGAGAAATATGCAAAGATTGTAACGTGTGTAAATCTGTAGTCTCTGCCCATCCTCCTGGGAAACAGACGATTTTATTAAAAAAAAATGAAACCTACCCTATTTACTATCTATTATTATACTATTTAATATCTGCTTCGTTTCTTTGTTCCGTGTGTAAAATGAATCGCTTACTGCGTTCAGTGGCTTCGTTCTTTTTCAAATTCCAACGAATGAGAAGTAAATCGATTTCCTCCGATCCGCGATAACCGGCGGTTTCGTAATAAATCAATTTTTAACCCGACGGTGTCATAATTTAACGCACGAGTTGGTTTGACATGATAAGAGATTGTGGACATTAATTACCGAAACCGAATTGAAAAAAAAACTGCGCAAATACCGAAATGTTTAACGTATTTTCGATTCTAATTAGAATCTAAATTGTTTTAAAAATAATTAATTCAAAATATTTGTAACACGAATACTAGACGCATTAAAGGTCCTTCAATTACTTATTTTTAGTTTCCAAACTCGGATCCAATTTGTATAGCAATTCAACGTTAAATTTATATTCCAATTCATAATATATTTCTATATATTAATACAACTACAGCATATAAGCAAAGATTAAAGTACTAGATTAACCACGATTAAATTGAAAATTATCATATGTAATATACAAAAAAAAAAATAATAATAATTAAAACACTTGTATGCTAACATGTGAACTGAATATTTTGATATTTTACAATTAATAAATAAAAAGAGTAGAAAATACGTTTACTATTTATTTATAATTGCCAAATAATCTAAATCGATAATAAAAAAATCTGCTACTAAATACTCACACCGACAAGATGAAGCAAGAGAGTTCTTCCGCCGAGTAGAAAACTCAAGTTACTTTTAAAATCGTTAAGCACATGCAAACTGGAACACGGCGCGAACACTCGAGCGCACGTACGATCAGAGGTGCGCCCGCGCAGCCACTGATCGCGATCAAATTGAAAAGTACAGTGGTGATGCAAGAGCGTGCGCCGGCCGTTTGTTTGCTTTGTACTGTTCAGTTTTGGCATTGTCTAATAGCCTAATGTGCGAACGACTGCGACTGGTAATGCTTGAAACTGACTTTAAGACTTAAGTAACCGCTTAGGTAAATATTTTTTAAGCGCTTGAGTTTTAGACAGCCGTTTGCAACATTCTACCCAGGAGGTCTGGGTTCATTTCGCCAAAGCGACCTCTTTATTCTAACGCCACCCCAAAACTGGTAGGCCAGTTTCAGTTGGATGTACACGTGTAACCAGGCATTCTTCCGGTTTATACCCTGTCTTACATGAATCTCTACTGCTCGCCTAATTATGTTTGTGGTTACGTTTACTCAAAAATGTTAACCACTTAAAATAACTTAAAATGTTATCTTATATATAATTTAAGTACTAGAACAATCAATACCATTATCAAAGATTGATATTACGATGCTGTAAGAGTTACGACAGATCACTCTACTAACAATTAAAGTTAACCAGATTTTAACACATGTATTAAATTGTAGCCTTAAAGATTCTCAGTCAACCAAGCAAAAACCTATCTAATATTAATTCTTAACATAAAAGGTCAACGTGAATAACCTGAATATCATTTAATTTCACCACAGATATTCTTTTTTAATGAAATTCACAACAAATGGAGAGAAAATATTATTTAGAGCATCAGTTAACGTCACCGTAGAGATGATTAATGAAATTATAAAATTTCTTCAAATATATTTCAAACTTAAATCTGCTAGTACGACATTTATGTAGTACTAATTTTTTTTAATAAGAAATCTATAAATTTCTAAACGTCCTTAATTAAATTTCAAATTCATATCTAATGATTATCTCTGTGTAGTATTTATTTATTTGGGGACATATAAATATCACATCAAATCTAATGACTGTCTTCTCTGTAGTACTGATTCTTTTTTGAACAATTCAAAAAATTGTAAATGTCTTCAATTTTTCAGATTCAAATCTAATGACTACTTCTATGTAATTTTAATTTTTTAATTTTAATTTATTAATCAATTTATTGGTAACGATTTATAGGATTTTAAACGTCTTCAATAAAATTTGGTATTTAAGTCTAATGACAATCTCTGAGTATCTTTGATTCACCAGGGAAGAAACTATTAGGTATTAAAATGTTTTCTACTAAATTTTATATTTATTTTTAATGGGCAACCTTGGAGTAGTTTTAATTTGTTTATGAGCATACCATAAGATTCGAAAACGTCTTAAATTACATGTTATATTTAGATCTAAAAATTTCTTTTGTGTACCATAATTTTTTTAAGATTTTTAAAATTACAATTTTTTTATTTTTTTTTTTTTATTAACAACTACCTTCAATCTGAACAGTTATTTGTGCAATTCTAAGAATACTTCAATTGCATTGCTAAATGTGACTTACGACAATGTTATGATATCTGTACATTTAGCAAAATAAATAGTATTCAAAAAATTTCGAAAATGGAGCAATAATTGATCGAAACCAAAACGGCTTTGTAGATCAAAGTCGAATTACATAGCCGCTGAAATACGCACACGCAGTCAAAAGACACGGGACAGAGGCGTGCTCCGCATGAGCTGCGCGGTTCCTAGAGGCCAACGACCCCCGGGACCCGATGCACGACCACGACCCGACTTCGCGCCGAATGCACGAAAAGCGCAATTCAGAGCACGAGCCGTGACCGCACTTACTAGACGTTGAACTCTATGCAGAACACTTGTTTTATTAATGAAAAGAAATTCTCCTTGTATTCGCTTAAACAACAGGCAGGTACAGATATGCCGTATTAACTTGGTAGTTCCGTTACATTCGCGATTTTTTTTACGATCAAGTTATGGTTCAAGTACGTTTCCATCGCTCTGATTTGTTTAATCTAATTTATTTAGTTAACTTTAGACACATAGCGGTGGTCGCCGAGTGGTCAAGAGCATTGCCTTCAAACCGGGAGTTAGCCGTTTCGAATGCTCACCACGGGCGCATGGACCGATGACTTAACTGGGAGCGCTCGTTTTGTGCATCGGAGTGTACGTCGCTCTCAGACGTCGTCGCCTCAAACCTCAGCAATGGACTAATAAAGAAGCTGACGCGACAAACTCTACCTGTATTCGAACTTGAAGAAATTTGGTCCCAGCACGCTCATCTACCGTAATTCGTATAGATTCACAGAACCATCGATCGCCATCCAAGTATATAGAGGCAGCATCGAAAACATCTAAAATTGGATCTTCTTTAATTCACCCATTTGGTACAACCGTCTTCAGTGCACTTCTAGTGACAAGACATCTTTCATATCAGTCATTTATAAATTCTGTTGCAATTCCATCTGTATGTTTAGTTATTATAAGATCTACACGGTTGCATATCATTTAATTTTAAGATAGTTTTCAATAGCTATACATTTATTGAATTTATAACTAGTATTATGTTATATTTCGTGTTTAAAGAAGTATTAGTTATTTAAAAAAAAAGTATTGTTGTTTAGGAAATAAAATAGCACTAGCTGCAACATCTATTAGGTAACAGAGGGGTTGCTTTACTCAACATTTATAAGGCTTTAATAAAAGAAGGGTACTTAAAATTAATATTTTTTTAAAACAAACCCTTTTATGTTTACTTACAATATAATATTTTTCAAAGTCTATTTATTAGTGTAATTTTAATTATTTAATGTTTAATGGTACCGAGTCACACTTTACAACAATTTTGTTATTGATCTAAAAGTTGCCATCTGCTATTAAGTAACCAAAACGTTATGAATTTTCGACACGAGGCAGTAAGGTAGCACTACAAGAATCAACGAACCCCAAGAACATCACTAACTTATGCGGAACTCCCTCTTCTCCATAGCCCTCGTTGAAGTATCGTTTTCTTATGATGTAGATGAAGGTGAAATTAATGACACACGAAGAAGCGGCAGATGAAATTGAAAGCGGAAAGAAGAAAATGTGCCGTGTGTTGCTTTGACAGATCGGTCTGCCGGCCGCCGTGGTATCCAGTTCAGTGACATAAACCGGTTATATTACGTTCGACGCCAAGCAACATTTATGGATTACGTAGGTCACACTTAATTTTTTTCTTCATCTGTGGTTTTCTTTTACAAATTGGCGGTAAAAAGAAGATTGTTTGTCTAACATCAACATAAATTTAAGGTGAGAAAATGTTGTTACAACGATTTAATTGCAATTATTCGCTATTTAAGCCAGCGAGGAAGTTATAACAGACTTTGGTTGACGGTTCATGAGAAAGCTTCATCTCTTGCCACTGTTTATAACGGGTTTAATTGGTATTAGTTCAAATGTGGGCGCCCTAATCTAACTGACGATCTGCGTGAGGGATGTCCTTCTACGGCGACGACCTCAGACAACATCAGGGCTGTGCGGCTCATCATAGAGATTGACAAGGGAGTGACTTACTAGAAGATTCGAACAAACTTAGGCATAGGTATCAGTCAAGTGAACAAAATCCTTCATGAATAAATATTCAAGTATAAAGTTTCCTGACCGCTAAATAGCGGTCAGGAAACTTTATACTCGGTGGGTACCTCATAATTTCACCGAAGCTTAAAAACTCCGTCGTGTTAATTAGTATCACGAAATGATGCAAAAATTTGCCGATGGTGGCTCAAATGCTGTATACGACATAGTGACAGGTGACGACAGCTGGACTTATTGTTACGATCCCGAAACCAAAATATAGTCTGCTTAGTGGATGTTTCCTCTCGAGCAGTTGCCCATTAAAGCGAAACGAAGTCAAAATGTCGGAAAAAGTGGTTTCTTTAATCGGAATAACGGGTCATTATGCAACGATTGTTTTACAAGATACAAAACAGTCACTACAAACTATTACAATTATTGTTGTTCACTTCTTATTGTGAAAAATGACCTCGCATTAGGATTCTCTTCATCATAAAAACGCTTCACCACATAGCGCTAGACAATCCACTAACAATTTAGGGGCGTTAGATACAGAAATACCGCCTCATCTGCCTCACACGCCCGACCACATACCATGCGATTTTTATTTATTTCCTAAAATAAAGAAAAAAACTTCAAGAAAAGGGATTTACGGATGCCGAAAAAACAGCGGCTCCATATGCAAAGACCGTCCAAACGACCCCTAAGTGCGTGTGGGCAAAGTGTTGTTCTCAATGGTTCCATCGAATGCATCGATGTATTCAATCGATGTTATTTTCTCAACGGACGTTATTTTTAAAAATAATAACAATAAAAATAACTTGCTTGCTAACTTTGCTCACTTTTTGACTTTATGAAGACTTTCAGTTTGACCCACGTATCTGGAAAAATAAAAGCGACTAATCTTAAAGTAAAAACATCTAAAACATTTAAATGGGTATATTTGTTTCGGCTACTTAGTGTACAAATTAGATGTATAAAATTTACCACTATAGAAAATGTTTATTATCAAATTATTTTTCTTTTCTAGTTTTTATAAACTCACGTCTGTTACCGAGAAGGGTAGGCAGAGACCACAGACGCCCATATGATACGACCTTTGCACACCTGTCTCGCTCGACATCCGTCAATCGTTTCATGCAAGCTAATCGGTTTACGATCTTTAAAATTTGGTCCTTCTTTAATACGTCAACAGTTTGTTCGGCATAAGATTTTCTAAGGCGACACTTACATCGTGCGCATTCGCTCTGTAGATTTGTTTCGTCAACCCATTTTCATTCATCCTTAGCAGATGCCAAACCACTGCAACATGCCTTTATCTATATTAATCACTTAATCTTCTTTCAACTCGGACCGTTCCTAAACAAACAGTTGGTAAAAAAATACCCATGAACCTAAGGAACTCGATTTTTCACCAGGTCATTTCTTTCCATAATTGTTTTGTATTCCATTGTACTTGTTTATGACTAAATTTAAAGAAAACCACCCTCAAGTTTCTTGTCCGTTCTTGCTGTTGTAAAACGGCAGTCCGAACGAATAATAAATTCATAAAGTATGTACAATGACGCATTTCAAATGGTAAAAATAGGAGCCACGAAATATACTGAATTATTTTTTTCTCATTTTCTGCGATATCTAAATCGAAAAAAAAACATCATATTCATTTTGAAAAAAGATTTGGACTCATTTCAACTGTGTTTAATTTTTCCAGAAAGCGTGTCAAGGTCACACGGGTAAAACTCAATGAGGCCTCAACAACGGCAAAGGTAGATTTCGCCGTCGGCTAAGGACGGCCGAAACAATGACAACAATAATAGCTAACCCGATAAGACACTCGTACACACGAATTTGTTCTCGAACTAGTGTGAATATGTCATGAATTTATGAGTACAGTCACAAACACAAGCTTTAGACGGAATAACAAACGAAGTATTTGAATTTACACCAATACTTATTGCACTTAAATTCATGCATATTTTGACCATTTAAAATATGTAAATATTGAACTTCATTTATATTTAATAAAATTTAACTCTTATTTTGGATAACGCATCAACAAAGGATTCAGTTTTTTTTATGAGCGCCGGGATAATGAATCATCTGTAGTTATTTACTTAACTATCATTTAATAATTTATGATTCGATAATGTTATAATCTATTTATTAAATATGATAAATTTCTAATATTGTAAAATTTTGTATTGATGTTAAAAAATTTTAGTTACAACATTAGACTATCCCTTTCGATCGCGATCAACATAAAAGGAAGAAACATCCTATAACTAAATATATTATTATACACGGATGGTTTATAAATATATAATTATAAAATTTTCATAGCAAAGAGCGGTGGACGTACAAAGGTTTAATTATTCCGTACAATATAATAGAATCGGTAAACCTGATAAAATAAATTAAAAAAAAAATAAAACTACCTTCAAAAACATACTTCAATAATTTTTGAAAGTCTTCAAAAAAAAACTAATAGTTGTTTTTGAAAACATTAAAAAATTTTTAATTATGGAATCAGTTCTAACTAAAGATAAATTAGATTCAGTTATTTTTCGTTAGATTTCCTTTTTGACGTAATATTTATATTGCCATAATTTCAACTGTTTATAAACTCATTGAATATAAATGTTCCTTGTAGAAAATTGAAGAATTTTTCAGCCTTCACATTTAATAGGCTTATTAATTAAGAGTTTCCAGACATAGTAAAAAAAACATTTTATTTCCCAAGTGATTCGAAAGTTATTTATTTATCATCCGAGCTACAGACTACTTGACGTCTAACAAATTATTTTTTTAATCATTTTTTTTACTGCAATAATATTTAGTTCAGGACTTCAAATGATATTCAATTTATAGTTTAAAGTATATTCCGTATGAAAATGTGTTTTTTTAAGAATATCAATGCATTATTACAAAAATACAGAGGTTTAAAAATGAGCGCTGTCCGAGTTTTTTATTTTGTGAGAATGAAGCACAGCCTCCTGGAGGCGTGCAACAGACCGATTTGAGGGCGCGAAGTAACAAAATAAAAAGGTCGTGCTGGGCTATGCGATTGGAAAACCATACACAAAAACCACTGAGCAATTTATATCACCGTAAATTTCACCCGAAAAAAAAAATTCTGCTCACATAAACATTCCGAACGTAATATATTCAAACATGCGACTCGCGACCAAATTACCCAACGCGGCCGATTCACGCCCCAGTATCGGCTTACGCTGATACGCGATAAGCTGATAGCGTTTTGACTCATCTCAGAATAGTGGCATTCTCGGTACAACACACACGTATTTTCCTTTCACCATTGATCACTAATTTGTAAATAAGCCGCTTATTTCGTATTATACGTCGTAGAAAACGTCGTAGAAGTCAACACAAGGCGATAAGGCATAGTTCTAGAAAAACGTATAGTCGCACGATAAGTAGTGTATTTGTTTGTGATGTGTTGATAAATATACAACCATGAGCGGCGAGAAAGGTGCGCGGGCTAGCGTCAACGGTGATGCGAGCAATGCGTGTTATTTTTGCAACGAACAATTCGAGTTGGGCCAACTGCAGGTGAGTCCGGCGACCGGCGGCGGCGTGACGTCAGCCCGCGGCGGGTCTTATCTGACCGCAACCTGTTAGGAATGTATCGATCGCTATTGTGTAAACACGATAGATAAAAATTGTAAGGCGTTCCTTAGGATTTCGTAGACAAATGACAAAACAAACCAAACTCCTATACTTTCGTCATGCCAGTCTCAGCCTTGTTACTCAGGCATTTCTTCATAGATTTTTATGAAAATACTAGCTGTCCCGCCCGCTTCCCTGGATAATTTTTATTTATAAATAAAATGGGTATCGAAAAATGAGTAGCCTAGAACCATCTACAAATCATCCCGCATCGAATGGTCCCAGTCCCATGTCTATACGTTTAGTAGTTTTTACGTGATTGGCGAACAAAGACAACCTATTTTCATTATATATGTATAGAAGTTAAGTGCGAGTACATGATTTACACGAATGGACATACATTATTATAAAGTGTTTACAAAACAAAAATGCCATTCGGCGTCCGAAATAGACGTAAATTTCTCATCCAAATTTCAATGAATATTAAAAATATTAATAGTCATTTATATTTATTTAAAATTTTAATTTTTTGTTAGCCAAATTTTTAATTTGACTGTAATGCGTCACTTTAAGGTTATTATTAAAACATATAAGCTTAGGTAAACGTTACAAATATAGTGACAGCGTTTGTTAATTCCTAAGATTTTTTTTAAGTATTTCGTATTCTTTATTTATAATCAATATACCTAAACATTTATTTACATTTGACGCTTTTAGACACGTAACAACAACTCCTTCAATAATTTGACTTCGTCAAAAATACTGACAATATTTTATCATTTATTGAATTAGATAAACATTTAGTAAAACTAAACAAATAAATTATAACATTATAATTAAATTTTCGATTCTAATTGATTGTATTTTTACTTGCAGTACATGAGAGATAATAAGCTTCTGATATTAAACAAAACAAATTAATAGATAATGTTTTGAAATATCTGAATTATTTTTTTTTTAAAGTTAAACAAAAAATTGTCATGTAGTGTTCGCTAACGATCAAGTCTATTTTCTCCGAATTATCTGCATTGTAAATAAACTCTTGTCCTCTACTAGTTTTTGGATTTTTAGGTTTTAATATTAATTTCGAAATATTAAAACTTACTGATATTTACAAATTTGCGAGCGCTACAGTAATTACATTGTCTCGATATTCCATAATCAGTTCAGTCAGTTTTAAAATATGACTAAAGTGGTAAGATAAGATTACTATAAAATAAAAGTTAAAAAATGTGATTAGAAGCTTATTTCATCCACTACTACTTGATTTTTACAGAAATGTGCTAAATCACATCCTTCAAAAGTTATTTCGTGAAAAAGGTATTTAAATATCGTTTTTTAATATTTGTGTGATTTCAAATGGCCGCCATTTCTAAACTAACTGACGGAATTAACTCATCTTCGAAATAATTCAAGGTAATTGTCTATAGAATAAGTGTGCCAAGTTTCATTAATATTATTTTTGAACCAATGCTATTTTGTGAACCCCCTCGACCACAGAGAAAATAATATGACAAAATTTCTGCAAAGTTCCACCATGAGACCAAATACAGAAGTTATATTTTTAAAGAAATCTACTAATATGCACTGGTAGATTTTCATACAAGTTCAGAAAATAAAATATTTTTTCGCGCACTTCATTATGTAAATCATCGTGGGATAGTTTTTTAAAAATGTACTATAATGTAGGTTCTTAGAGACTTTTTTATCCAGGTGTATATTTTACGGATTATTATTATCTTCCAAAGTCGTTAATTTCGTGTTTCCTCCCCCTAAATTTTATACGTTTTAAAAACCTAAAATGAATCACAATAATTGATCTTTGTATTTAAACACATCGACCACTTGTGGAACAAAATCGGATTACAAGTTTATGAAATATCCATAATTTATAATTTTATAAAAAGTAGTAATAATTTAGTCACCGACGTTGAAAAGTGCATATGGAAATTTTAATACAATTAGTATATTCATTGTAACATATATTTGTACAGACGTTATTGAGATAATGAGGCAGTCCGATTCCCACCTCCGTGGGTATAATAAACCGATCTTCGTCATCGACCCCATCTTAATTTCGTTATTCCTGTGTGATCCCGACGGAAGTCGGCCAGGCTCCAACCTCCGTCACCAGTAACCTTTTCCATACTAATGACATTCCCACTATCAATTCTTTAAAAGATCCCGCTTGCCTCTCCGTAATATAAGCTACATATATCCACATTATATTTAACTTCTATTGAATGTACAGTAGAAATTAAATTACAGATGAACTTATTTCAAGCGCCCAATGACCCCGAGTCCCAATATCATTGAAAGAAATGCTCCATTATTATTGTATTTAGATTGTTTGTCACGCCCTTCCACTTAACGGGATTGACGTACCTTTAGCAATTTAACTCTCTAAAAAATTGCCGTATTTTGCTCCCAAAACGGCCTTTTATTTACACATTTTTAAAATTCAACCCTTTCAAATCGCCAACATTATCCAACTTCTAAAATAAGTATGTTAGAAAGTGTGTTTAGTACATATCCTGCAATAGCCAATTTTGACTCACCTAATAACATTTGGTTAAGTTAGTACTTTTCATACATACATACATCCAACGATTAAATTAATAATCTAATTGGTTTTGATTCTACAGCCAGGATCATGTGGTAATCAGAGAACACCTGAATGGTTGGTTGCGCCCACAAAAAACTTTCATATGCCTTTAGTTTTAGACAAGATCTGATGCTTCAGCTAGGATCGTTTGATTGATGAAAGAAACAATTCTTCGAATATTAATAACAAAAATTTGAAACAGACTCAATAAAACGTTTAAATTAAGAGGTTCCAGAAACCTTTAAAAAGCAATTAATAAAAAGTTGTTGTTGCATCAGGTTCTAATTGTTCTTTGCTGAGGCACATATACCCTTTCTTTCCATTTCAAAATATATTTTACACATAAAATGGTCTTATGATACATTTCCTCCTTTAATTGCCCAGTCACAGCCCACGTGTTGGTGACCCTCATATATGCTGGTGGTGTGTCTGATTTCAGATACACTTGAAGCAATGCGGAAGTATACTGGAGCAGTGCCCGCTGAGGTGCGGCGCGTGGATACAGAGGAGGCACCGCGACACGCACGTGCGCGAGTGCCCGCGCGTGCGCCGGCGGGGCGATCTCGGCGAGGGTCTGCAGGGCACGCATGCGCCCGCTCCCGACCCCGCCTCACCGCCGCCGCCGCCGGTGCCCCCCGCGCACACCTGGACCCCGAACGCCGTGCCCATCAACGACTGCGTCAGCTACTTGGAGAAAGAGGTTGCTGCAATCAGGTACTTGGTGGCACTTTAACGATAACGGTTAGTAATTTTAAACCAATAGATACTGAAATATAGCTGGAAAACTGTGATAGCTCAAGGGTTAGAAGTTTTGTTTGCAACGCTGGAAAACGCTGATTCGGACTACGATAGTCGCTTTAATAATACTGAACGTCACGTTATCGTCACCGTCGACGTCCACGATTTATCCTGAAGGTGGACGTCCACGTTAAACTCGCTTTTATGATTTTCATGCCGTGGACGTCCAGAAATGTTTCTGCAGTATATTGGAAGAGCGCGGACGTCCGGTCAATAATCGACTACTGTTGCGTCTTTTATATTTACTTCATTCACTACTACAAGACGTAAAAAGAGATGAATAATGAGAAAATTTTGGCAGCATATGCTGTTAAAAATGAAATATGTTTTGAAATATGAAACATTAATAGAAGGAGCATTCCATGTAGTATTTGACAAACTGAAAGTTGATCCAGTTATGTTTTTCAATTGTTATCTCACTAATTCTAATTCTATTAAAATAATAACATCATATCTTTGTCTATTAAATCAAAAAATAATAAAAACTGGAAGTTAAACAGCGAAAAGTTAGCGTACCGAGTTGCGGCAGGAATGCTTGGGTCCCGGCGGGCGAGAGGCGGGGGGAACGGACACGCAGCACACTCACACGACAATATGAAGTCTTGTAGCTACACACAACATCAAAGAATACCGCTACGGTTTTATAGATCTAAGGAAAGTTTAAAGCGTTTTCATATATTTCCATATATTTGACTTCCCTGTGTTGCCGTCGTGTCGTGGACGTCCACGCTCATACCGTCACGGTAAAAATTATAAAAGAGCCCAATAGCCTGCATCGTTACATGCTTTTGCAACTCACAAATTAAAAATAATTTTGTCATTTACTTGGACAGTGACGGAAAACACAGCGATGTAGCCTGCATGACGCATAGCAGAGTTGTCGAACACATGTAGCGTCGTACGTGGTTTGGATCAGAATGGGAATATACACTAATTTTCTGTAAGCAAACCTGGGCTAGCAGTATAGCATTGTATACAATAAGTAAATAAAGTCACATAGACGCAACCGGCGCTCGAGGACAATATGTAACATTTGCAGACTCTCCATGTCAGAAGACACCCACCAGAAGTCGACTCGAGTCGGTGAGATGGACGTGTTCAGGAACCGGCTGTCGCTGGTCGACGAGCGGCTGGAGCACGTCGTCGAGTCCCTGAACGAGCTGCGCGCCGCTGTCGACGAGCAGGCCCGACGAGCCTCCGACTACGCTGCACAGCTCAAACGGGATACGGATAGTGTTCAACTGGCTTTGCAGGTAGCTATTTTAGTAAATAGCGTTAGTCTCATTACTGCCTCGTTGACAGTATTATAATTTTTCATAGATTAATAATTATTAATCTATGAAAAATTATAATACTGTATCTAAGATCATTTTGTCATTCTATTATAATAGAATGACAAAATGATCTTTGAGTTTCTATCTATCCGCCGGACTATGTCTGGTTGTATTCAACAGCTCTTTTCTACTAGTTAATGTATGATATTTAAATTCGATTAAAACTCGTTGAAGAACATAAACGTTTGTAATGCCCGAAATCAAAATCTCCTAATGATAGGGAACGTTATGAGATATATATATCGTAGTCGAAAAACCAGCCTTCGCTCAACCGAGACGCGAATATTAAGTTGAAAGAGCAGAATTAAGTGAATAGACAAAGCGAGGGATGCGTGTACCAGAGACATTTGGATATAGGTTCTGAAACGAGGAAATACAGACTGCCATGCCATGCCACGCGATGAACGGGGTTACAAATCATGTGACACAGAATGTGATGCGCATAAATATGGAGGGGTAGAAGTATAGGGGAAGACAGATGAATTGTATAAAAAAAAGATATGAAAGTTCTCGGATAATAATTTATATATAGTCTTGTTCCTCTGATATTTATACCCTGAAACTTATTAAATTGAATACGCATACTAAGTCGTTTTTAACACTCGACATTGCCATGCGATCTCATTAAATTTATTGGTCAATGGTCATCAGGAGCTTCAGGGCCAGCAGATGTCGACAGCGTTACGTTTGGAGACCACGGTGAACGCTCTGGCCAGCGAACGCAGCGAGCGGGAGCTGCTGGAGACCGCTCTGGAGCACCAGGACTCCAGGCTGCGAACCGTGGACAAACTCGGTGAGCGTCGAATGCTTCTGTCGTCTACTTCCACTGGATTTGCCCCGCTGATAATCAATGAATTCTTCCTTATCATCGCCTGTACAAAATAGTTGTTCCACACGGATGCGCACATAAGTCCTCTATCCAAACGCTTCTCGGTGTATCACTTTTTTCGTCTTCCAGCTCGTCTCTAACTTTCTATTATTCTCGTCATAATAAATTGAAAAATCTTGATGCTTCTCGTTCATTTATTTGACAAACAAATCTATTTCGACAGCTAACAGCATTTATAGATACGTAGCTATAATGAAACAACCTACATAAAAAATATTACATATATAAGTTAAAGATAAAGATAGAAGAATATCAAAAACAAATTCAAAACAGTCATTTTTCACGGATACATAAATGGACTGTGACTGCCATAATACAATAATACAAGTCTAAGTAATGGTCCAAGTTCGAAAATCGACTGACATATCAGATGTATTTAGTGTCTATACCACCATATCTCAAACAATAATTTCATACTAAAAACCCTAAAAAAATTGTAAAAAAGTTTGTATTTGTGCAATGAAAACTCTTTCAAACTTTTTGCGGGTGATACAGGGGGTGTAATAAAGTACAATAAGACAATTCTTAAAAACTATTTGAACACGCTAACCCCGAAACTACTGTACGAGTTTTCATAAGGCTTCTCAGCTAACTTGAGCATAACTTATTGCAACATATAGGCATCATTATGTCGAAATCGGATTAAATAAGAATAGTTCATTTTCAAAAATAAATCCACTTATATAAGATCGCGGGTGCAACTTGTTCCAAATAATTTCAATCATCGTTTGCAGAAATTTGATAGTGATACGAAGAGATTTTTTTAGGTAATTCGAAATGTTTGTTACATACTCATTATCAAGGAGATCGGTTTCTTATTTATTTATTTATATATAAACCATTTATATAACACGATCTTCCCGTACGTAAGAAACGATATGTTATTTTCTAAACTAAAAATTTAACAAATAGCTTTAACGGAATTTAAACATTTGTGAATAGTTGCTATGTAAAAAAGAATGTTACAAAAGAAACAGATTTTATTACATTTAACGATACCAGCTACCGCGGACGCAGTCGTGAACGGAATTATCATTGGGGAGTACCATTATCGTATCGACATCATAAATTTCTGATATCATTAAGACTACCAATCATGACTACCTAGAAAATCTTATGCAGACCATATCGGTAGAGTATTAAAAAAGAGCCAAATTTTAAGCACCCAAACCGACGAGCTTGAATGAAAAAATTGATGGATGTCAGTGAGGCAAAAGAGACGTGCAAACATCGTGCCACATGGAAATCTATAGTCTCTGTCTACCCTTCAGCGAAATAGGCGTGAGTTTATATTATTATTATTATTGGTAATAATAATAATATAAACTTGCCTATGCTAAAAGATGAAGATCAATTGTTATGAAGTTTGTTAGGTATCATTTTCCGGAATGAATTCCAGCATCGGTGGTGGAGTACGTGCGTGCGGCGGTAGAAGAAGAACGCGCCAAGAGCGCCCACAGCCGCGCGGTGCTGGAGGCGGAGGTGGACGAGGCGCGGCGCTCGTCCCGACAGCTGGCGCAGCTGGCGGCGCTGAGGCAAGACTTGCAGGCGCAAGCCATCGCCGAGCAGCCGGTCAGTGCCCGAGTGCTTCAGAAACTATGTACCACTTATAGATAACCGAATGAGTACTCGCCCTTAAATTAGTATTAAGTGGCCTTTTTTTTACTACATCTATTCTGTTTCCACCGTCTGCTCTTGTTTATGACATGAAAAGTATTGAATTGTTCAAATTTAGATACCTTAAAAACACACAGTTTTCACCATATGTGAAGGTTTTAACTCTGTAATGTTTGAGATCGTTACACAAGTGATTACAAAAGTGGATTTGTTTTACATAACCACTTTTGTAATCACTGTTTAAGTAATATATTTATTTGATCGAAATATGTGTACGACGAGAAAGTGACACCACCTCAAAGTATAAATGTGGGCTCATTCAATTTGATGACTCGTATGTTGCACCGACGTCGGTCTACATCTGAATAAAGCAGTGCTCGGCCAAGCCGCATTAGCGGTTCCCTATAATATGACATTCGACATATATACGACAAAGCGAAAGGACTGAGACGTATAGACTGACATACAGACAGACAGACGCACAGCAAACAGGTGTACAAGCAGAAAGACAGACGGGCGGAACCTGCAACGATTCTCATAGACGACTACGAAACACTTAAAAGTCTAATCGAAGACCTTCAAACTTGTATGTTCCCTGTCAAAAATAAAATTCTGGCGCTGGACACCGATCGTGCGAGTCTGACGCGCACTTGACAAGTTTTCTTTTAATACCTTTAACATTCTCCAATTCCGACAGGCCGTAGAATTTTAGAAACTTTTGACATCACTCTCGACAGGCGCTAGACCGTCTGGCGGTGGTCGAAGTGTCGTCGGCCACGGTACGCGCCGAGGTCGCCGACATGGGGGCCCGCGTGGAGGCGCTGGCGCGGGACCTGCGCGCCCTCTCCAAGTCCTACCTCAAGCTGAGGACGGAGCTGGTCGACTTCCAGTCCAAAGTGAGCTTCGACGGCGCCGAACTCGGGGGCGACAACGGTGAGAGGGACTACACTCGTACTACGCACCCACCTGAAGTGTTGAGATGTATTTATGTGTAAATTTACGTTTACTCATTAGATCACGACGTATAAATCGATGTTGAACCGTGACTTATACATCGCACGTCAACAACACAAAACGGTCAAGCAATGGACAGACAAAGATTCATATTCTTCAGAATTCGAATAAATTCAAAGACAATTCAATTTAAATAAACACGTGATAAATATTAAAAATATAGACATTTTGTTTTAATTCTCGTATATCTTCGTGCTTTATAAATAACTGATTTTATCGACTTTTAAAGTTTTATACTTTTGGAGATGTAGTGGAAAAGAACAGCGACTCTCGAGGGTTCTTTTATGTATTTTTTTTTCTTAATACTACTTACAGTCTAAAAAATTATAATTCGTCATTTCCCATTTCAATACCCTAATCATCCTAACCGGGCTGGTGTCGTTAGCTTGCGTTTCAAACACCTCAATCTGGCACAAAAGATTATTAGGGTATACCTCAATGGTACCTATTATTTATTATTATTTTATTTTATTGATTTCAAAAAAAAATTAACACAACAAAATAAACCTCGAAATCGAATATTCGAAAACTACACCGCTGCGATTGCCCCACAAACTCCCTTGCCTATGCCATATTTCTTCATGTATACATCCTAGGTACTACAAGAGATTGTCGTAACACGCATCGGAAGCAACCATAGACACGTAGAAGACGTACAACTTTAGCTCTTACATTCATGTTTATTATATAGGTGTTATGTCGACATACCAACAGGCCACCTGATCTGGCGCATAGACAACTTCGCGGCGCGCATGAAGGAGGCTAGGGAGAACGATGTCGTGCTAAGCAGCCCGATATTCCGGACCAGCAAGTACGGCTACACGCTTAAAGTGAGTTTACTGATTACGTCTATCGGACCGTCAACAATGATATAAGCGGCCAAGAGCGAACGGACTCGTGCACCGAGTGTTCCGTACCGCCATGCAATATATTTGTGTTACGTATTTACTAAGGAAAAAATATTTTACTTTATCCAGTTCAGGATTATTAGCATGATTTCAACGCTCTCTTGGTTGGTATTTAGTATTTGTTTTTTTTTACACTTTACACTCGGAACTAGAGTAATACAGTGGAATATCAATAACTCAAACCTCGTTAAGTCGAAATCCTCAGTAAGTCGAAAAAAATTGCCATTTCTTCCGATGAACCCCTAGATACGCGGTATCTCGAATTATTTAGACTTTGTAACTCCAACAAAATGTTATTTCCCTTAGAAGTATTGACAATACATATTTATACTCTATAACTCGAATTTCAAAAAGGAGACTCCGTAAGTCGTAGTTGGTAAAATATAATGATGTCTTACTTGGAATTCCTCCAAATAATAGCAATAAATTCCAAAATGAATGTTCGGGTTCGGGGCTTCTAATCTATTGTTTTTTGTCTTGTACACGTGCAATGAATAAATACATTCATGAAACTTTCTAAGTGACACAGCTGTGAACGTTATGTTTGTTCCTTGTCGACACAGTCATATGTATCTCGAAGTTCTAGTTAAGGCGAAAACTCGTTAACTCGAATTTTTTTGCATTTGTCTTGACATTCGAGTTATTGAGATTCTACTGTACCAAGTTAAACGGCTGTATTTATTATCGCTTTTACGATAAAAAACCTTGAATAAAATACTCTTTTCATGTGGCGACACCCCGTTACTTTTTTTGTTTTTATTATATTTTTCATTATTCGTTAGGCTGTGCGCCATAATCATATATTCTATGAAAATTTCATATGGCTCTCTAGTACAATTTAAAAGATACAGCCTTTTAATGGTAGGGTAGACAAACAGATAGTTAGACGGTGTATATTTACTACTAGGGTTCCGTGTGGAACTCTAAAGAGAGACTAAATAGTGACCAATATTAATTTATTGCCACCGCTCACTTATGTACACGCAGCGTTAAATCTGAATTTTTTAGAGGACCCGCTATAAAATGAGACTTTGAATATTAATGTTAATTGCTTATTATAAACAAACAACTTTACACACCAGAAACGAAGAAAAAAAATTGGTTGTTTGTAAAGTCGGTTTACGGATGATAATTTTACGTGATAACGTGATAAGAAAACATTGATGACAAATTGCATACTTTTATGAATTGAATTGAATTATTATCACTTGCCGCAATAGTTGTTGTAATAAACAATGGAAACCACATTAACTTTTCACTTCAGTTTATAAACAGTTGACAAAACAGTTCACGTGTAGGTTGTGTGCGGCCGCTGTCTCTCTTCTACTCGGACGCATCGGCCGATGGAGTGGAAGAGAGATCGCTTGTCCCGCGCTCTCACTCGCACGCTCGGCTCAGGCGGAACGCGATAATGAGTCATACTTTTTCGTGCGTGCAGCTGGCGTTCATCGATTATAAGATGTTATCACGTCAAAATGAATTAATAATTACTGTGATATTTATTTTTGTCGCAAAACTAGGATAAGCAAAAGTAGCTTAACCTAGTTTTTTTCAGAAATATAACTTAAATTTAACTTTATATTTTTATGAGAATATAACGTAAATAAAATAGCGACTCGACTGACCAAAAAAGCTAATGTATCATAATTAATTTAACGAGTGACTAATCGTAATTAGTTCATGTGGAAATGAAATGGTGCTAAAGTAACAAAGCAGTCGGTTATATATTATTTATATTAATTTTACATAATAATTTGAAGCTAAATATATGTCAACAGTACGATGCGCTTTCGTCGATCTCGATCTAGATAATAGATTAGGTCTAATCATTCATACTTTTGACACGTATATCTGCTGATATAATATTGAAAACATTCTGTACCTATTCCAATTCAAAACTAAATTTTTGTTCATTTATCTATATATATATATATATATATATATATACGTGTGTGTGTGTGTGAGTATACTCTCGCCTATTTCCCAGAAGGGTAGGCAAAGTCTATAAATTTCCACACGGTACGATCTTTGCATGTCTGTCTCGCCTCACTGGCTACCATCAATCTTTTCATGCGAGCTCGTCGGTTTCATGTGCTTAAAATTAGGTCCTTTTATCTATATTACAAATCCATGTATTGATGTATTGGACACACGGACCAATTTCAGTTCAGATTGGATATTTTAAATAAGTGACTCCCGCTTTAAAATACATTCTACTCGTCAGGCCGAGCTGCATCTGAACGGCATCGGCAAGTGGCGCGGGCGCCACCTAACGTGCACGGTGCGGCTGCTGGGCGGCCGCTACGACGCGCTGCTGCACTGGCCCTGCGACCTCTCCGTCAACATCATCCTGAAGGACCAGCCCGGCGACCGCAATCAGGTGATCTTTGATCCATACTTTAATGATCTAACTTGTGAACACATACATACATCCATCAGTTATCTGTTCGGAAGGAATTTTTTTTACAAAACTATCGATCACGATTTAATAATTTTCAAAAATCTAGATTTAGTTTATGTGACATCTTGCACCAATCCTATACAACTCGATTTCAGTCAACGCACGCGCGACAATTTTTTTTCCTTGTCAAAGCGTTTAAAAATTTTAACACAATAATCTATTCACCTATAAATATTATTTTAGCTTCAGGTAAAACTGTCAATAAAATATAAAGACATTTCTACAGTTCGCTAAAACACCAGTTGGTAAAAAAATGTTGTATGCACCTATTTCTACATATGAGACGATTTATAAAATTCCATTGTCTTCCGATGCCATATATAAATATATTCGTCTTAGTCTACTTGCTGTGAGTCGTTGGATCTCTTGACGTCCTGCGGTTTCATAGTCAAAACACGACGCTTTGTCAGCGCCAGCCGGCGTCGCAGTGCCCCATCCAGTCTGCAATGAACCCTACTAGTACGAGATGCCGCTAAATTAGTACTTTCATCACGTAATTAATCAAATTCAAATTTTTGCACATATTTGTCAATGGGGGAATACACTTCTAAGAAGGTGGCGATCAAAAAGTGCCCGCAAATATTTATATTGAAATAATATTAATTGATTTTTAAAGGCAAAAATCATTCTTATTTATCAAATAAAATATCATTCAATTCACAAGAATGTGTGAAGAATTTGAAAAGTTATTATCATATTAATATTATGCTCATATTAATAAATCATATTAAGTACTTATATGTCTTCTTTTTTATTTTTTAGTTTTTAGCTCCTTTTTGGCAAGGCAGTCGCGCTTCTTTTATTTTTTTATTATTACATATTTTTATTCTAAACATTTTAATGACAATCGCGGTGACACGCTCATATTTGTATCCATTTACAACATCATGGTTAGAAGCTTAGATTTCTGAAGCGACCTCATTCTTCTAAAGACTATTTATCATGTAGCTCGTGAATAATTTTTCGTGGACTTAAAACGCTGATTACCAACCCCTCCAGCTGTCTTACACGACTAAGCGCGTTATATGCCTGGCCCTTAGCAAAAAGTTTAGGGCCTAGATCCATTACAGCTCTGTCCTGTGTAGCCCTTGCAACTTGTGTACTGTCACGGCCCAACGTGTAAGTAGTAGCATGCGCCGCTCAATTTTACCTTGACCCCTTAACGCGTCGAATTCGATAGTACTGGGTTCAATTTCGACACCCACACCGGTTATATTTCCACGTGTTGTTTTGTCATCGAATTCGACGAAGACGGCACGTGATAATTCTTCGGGTTCATGTTGGTCACGGCGTAGCGCTGGCCATTTCATTTTTCCGATGATCCCAGTAACGCTATTTACTAAGCCGTGTCCAACGTTAATGTACTTTCGTTCGTAATATACCTGTGGCAAGTCAATGGGTATAAGTTATATATTTTTGAAATGTGGTCGTCATGGCCTTTTATTTAATATCCATAACTATTCTAATAACTGAAGAAAAAAATTATATTTAGTTTTGAAAATGGTGCCGTACAGCCGCCATATTGAAATATTTATATAAATAAAAAATATATAGCCAGTGTCATTCAGAATGATGTAATGAATCTAACGATACCCCATATATCCAAATCTGTTAAAGCATTTAGAAGTTACGGTGGAAGAAAAAACGAACATACATACACGAACCCTAAAAACATCACGCTTCCTTTTTCTGAGACAGTCGTGTAAAAATACAATACACTTATGTCTCATACAAACCATTCGCAGGCAATGGACATCATTAAAAACCTGCAATTAAGAAGGAAGTCGTCGTCGAAGCGGCACGACTACGACTCCGGGGACACGTCGGAGACCACCAGGTCTAACGAGGCTCTGGACAAGACCATCATACAGCTGAAGAGGCAGTACATCTTCATACCGCACACCAGCCTGGACAAGTTCGAGTACGTCAAAAACGACGTCATCTTCTTAGAGTTTATCGTGAACCAATGAACATTAAAGTATACTGTCGTCGTGACCAATAATCTCCGAAGTACGACTACTTAATACATTTTAGATGATAAGAAAAAATAGACATCATTAAAGTGAATTAGCGCATACACTATATATAACTGTTAATTCGACAGGCATCCATTGTATCATTTTTGTTATGGAACGTGGCGACATAAAAATACTTTCATAACCCTATTTTTAAGTTAGTTGAGTTACCGTTAAGCAGTATAGAAAGACACGTAATACCTAATAACAGGTGTAGGTATTGTATGTAAGCATGTAATGGCGTTTGCTACATTACAAGTATCTTCATTAGGTGTGTGAACAGCTGTATTGCTGCTATACCACCGAAAAGATTGCAAATCATAACTTCACTTGTATAAAAGCTGTACAACGGTCGTAAATGTTCCTGCGGCGATACAAAAGCGTTTAAAGCACTCGTCCTGACTAAAATATACAGTAAGCTTTTGTAACACCTTTGTAGGACTTTTGGCATACAGTTCTAAGATGCTCTCGATGCGTGTACATAAGTCTTTTTATACTTATTTAACATAATGAATGACAATTAGAATATAATTATTTCAAAATTAATGAATAACAATCGTACATTGCTAGAACACTAAAACAAATATGGAAAATTTAGTACCAAAATTATCACTCTCCATTTTGACTAAATACAAGCAAATATGCTTAATAAAATATTCACATTAAAACCAACATACCGTCCAAAGTTGTAAAAGTTATTCAAAAATGTAAAATGCCATAAATCTACATGTGTAAATTTGTTTTTACATCTACAGTGGTTCATAATTTGTAACATAATTTCAATTTCTAACTTCCCTGCCAAAAACGAATTCCAAAATCGTCTCTCTGTTTTCCGTAATATTTTTATATCTTCTAAATAGATCCAAACATGTGATTGATCAATTTTATTTTTTTTTTGTCGAAAGACATTTTTAACAGCTACGGCACATAGTTTGTTACAGCTTAAAAATTTTCATTTAAAACAAAATTAACTGTTTTTTTGATTCGTCACAAGCGCCGAACAAATGTTTCGTTTCATTTCAACCCATACGAATTTAATAGCACTCGCGATATCTCACCCGCGGAGTTGTAATATGCTGCTGCTTTGAAACGGAACGTCCCACCTGCCGTTGGCGTTCTACACTAAAACGCTAACTTCATAGGAAACATGCCCATACTACGTGATCAATTTTTTGCTATTTTATACCTACCTCGCCCCTCAGTGACCAAACGTAGTATACGCCAAGACCTCCCCATAGATTCCACGTAGTAACTCATAAATATGGTTCTAAATCATTTTTCGCTAACGAAAGTTAATATTGACAAGAAGAAAAAACTTATGTGAAAATATTGTAATATGAATATATATAAGCTGTATAAGCTATATAAGCTGAATACATAAACTATCAGTTTTAAATCATTTGGCGTCCCGGCGTATGTGCGTTAGTGAGTTTAAAGAGCCTGAACGCTGCGCGCCGTAATTTGAATAAAGCTCGAAAAAGCACGAGATTTTTTCGGTGACTTAAGCCCCCCCCTCGCCGTCTGTGCTCAAACGTATTTTGAAACCCCCCTGAATAGATGATCCTAGGTCGTAATCTAGGATCATCTATTCACGTGTAGTATGGTGTTCCCATACCGGAAAAGATTTCGCAATAAGTAAATTATATATTCTAACTTCAAATGCCGGACTGAATCCAAGTTTTTCATCGAAACTTATAAACAGGCCTCCAAAGGTTTGAATGTTTATGTGCTTATAGGGGTAACATATCAGTACAATGTCGATATAAGTTTTACTTGAAATTGCATGCGGCCGATGAATATTTGTTTATACAGATTTATTTATAAAATATACATTGATTTTTTAAATAATTTTTGTTGTTTAATTTTTTTTCTGTGAAAACCATTTTTCAGTACTTATGGTAGTTTAATATCATACTGGATACAAAACCTACAATAAGATTGATTATAATTTTAATAGAATTTGGTAATCCAAAAAAAATGCAATATTTTTACTGTTTCTCAAAAAACTCCTGCATTTTATTACAGGTGATTTTACTGATCGACGAACATATGTACAGATCTTCCAATTCTGTATAAAGAACCTGATTAATACATTGTTCATAGTGAATTGAATCAGTTGACGGTATTTATGCCATAAAATTGTAGAGTATGTGCGTATGCTTCTGGTAAGTTATTATTACTCAGTAAGAAATTTCTCAATTGGTAATTATACTAAAATAATTGCTTTTGAGATTTGATTTTCTGAAATAAAATCGAGGAAAGTAGTAAGAATAATCAAAGTCGTTTCTTTAGTGAATTATATTTTTCTTCGAATTTACGTCTGTAGAATATTGTCAGTATAGATAAACTTTTATTGCATTTTAAAATATTAAAATCGTAACTTATCGATTTAACACATTCCAGACAAACTAAAACCCATTCTGGAGTTCTATAAAAGCATAATAAAATTTAATCTCGATGAACTGAATAGCATTATTTTACTAAACTTTTAATCAGTGTCAAAATTTCATTTTAAAAACCATTTCGATATGCCGGATAACGAAATATGAAGACAATAATAGGTAATACACTCACTGTAATGCAGGACCCAGCTATCGAATTGAGGAGTCAGTCAGAATCGGCCCTAATTCAAACTACAATAGACTGGGTCTTTGCCGTGGGACAAAGACCCAGCCTAAGAATTTCATGATCCCCATGACCCGTCTCTCTTGGATCCGCTACTGATAGGGTATTAATTAATTAGGATACTAAAAAAAAATAACATTAGCAATGGAATTCTCAGATATTACCTTATAGATACTAAAAAACTTTAAAATATTACATTATCACTGTCAAAATGTCTTACGGTTCTGAATGACTGAAGAGGATATAAATAATTTCAGCGGGTTGCATCAAAATATTTTAAGTCTGAAGAATTCCGCTGACTTTTTTTATATGTATTCTTATAGGTACTATTAAATTTTACTAATAATAATACACTATTAAATTAAAGAAATCGGGCTGCACCAATTTAATGTCAAAATAGCATAGTAGGTGACCCTTATAATGACGTAAGATATTACCATATGTTTAGTGAGAAAACGAAATTTTCCTCAATACATAACAACATTCTAATTAATATTTACTACTGCAGTGTATTTACGACATTGGAATGTCACTTGCAGCAAATAAAATGTGTTGATATCATACAATTTCATTTTTATAGCACTATATTAGATTCGTACAAAAGCCAGGGAAGAAATCACGAGTGATACGGTAACTACTAACGGAAATAGTATCAACGACAAGCAATCGGTCGTAGCGCAAGTTTCTTTTATTGCTTCTTTAGCAAATGTGATTGATGATGTCTGTCATCAGAGTCTGAACAACTCGTCAAATTCACATTAAAAACTATTTTAGACAGAAGATAAATCATTACAATTAACCATACTATCACAACCATCAAAATACACATAAGCTATTTAGCTTATAAGCTAGACTTTGGTTCTATGCGAAACTATTTAAGTTTACAGTGGATACTTTGCTATATTAACTATATATAATAGTTAACTTTTCATTGATTAGACAAAGTATAAAGTAAATATAATTTTATGATACTTCTAGTTATCATAATTTATCCAACAGTGGACAACCATTAAGTATATTGTAATCTATCATAGGTTTCTGTACGTAATTAAAAATCATAGCATTTATAAAATCGTATATTTATTACAAACAATATTTAATCTAACTAATTTTCAAACATAGAAAAACAGATGTAATACCACTCTTATTCATTATTTCAGTAGATACTAGGTATTACTCAAGTATACATATTTTTATTTTTCTGCTTAATAAGACAAAAACCATTCCTAAATTACTAATTTTTGGCTCGCTCAGAAATATTTTATCTGTTCAAGAGCACTCTGTATATATATGATCCACATTTGTAACTAACATAGAATATTTCACAATTTTTTTTATTAAAGGTGCAGGTTGTTAATTTCGTTACTGTCGCAAACGTCACAATCAACTCATGGGGTTTTAGCAATTGTTTCATACCATACCATTGTCATAACATAAAAGCAACACGCTTATTGTGAAAATTGTTATGATGTAAAACGTCCCATGGATAGTATTTGTTAGTTGTTACCAATATAAATAAAACAACCTACACCTTAAAAAAACGGTCATATTAAACATTTATTACATTTTCCTTTTCCTATCATGAATTGTGATACCATAAACCATTGGGATTGACAATACATAAAATCGGCAGCATAGGTACCATCACAAAAATTTCAAGTTTTGCGCTTTAAATTTAATTTGCGCTTAACTAAAAAAGGACTTCTAATCCTTTTGCAAAGTTACCCACCCATCCAGACCTCATTGGTTCAAATCAGTTATGATTACAGACAAACATTAACTTTTAACTTTTGCTATATAGTCTTAGTTATATTGCCAGTGTTATGGCTATATATTAGTTGTCATCATAACAAAAAACCTAGAAATATGGATATTTCAGATTTCTCTCTTTCTCTCTCTCTCTCACACACACCTTTTCGCTCATCTCTCGCTCTTGCTTTATCTTCTCCCTCTCTCTCTCTCTCCCTCTCCCTCTTCCTACCCTCTCTCACTCACTCTCTCCCATTCTCTCTCTTTCTCTTTATTACTCTCTTTCTCACCCATTCTCTCTCTTTCCCTTTCTTTTTCTCTCTCTCGTTAATTATTTACACATCTAATTAATATCAATCATAAAAAAATATTCAGTTGTCACATAGGATACAACATATAATTTACAAAACCTTTTATTTTCAATATCATTTTCTGTTAAATGCATGGACTAAACGCACGCATGCTACATAGTAAATTTATATAGCTATGTTTCTATTACAACCGAAAAATTATATTGTCAGAATTAATATTTTTAAAAAGATAAAACTAACATTTTTCAATGTATAGTAATCTCTAAATGTGTTAGTGCCATGAACATCATTTTCTACATTATTTAGTAACTTGAATATAGTTCATAATGAAGTCTCATTTTTATAAATTTGAAATAATAACTATAACGAATCATGTATTGTGGACAAACATTAAATAACAATTCACTATATATCCTAAAGACAATTCCTTTAAAATAACCCTGGGGAGTTAATTTAACTTATAATACACATTTGTTAAAGACTACAATGTCGCGTTTCTTACAATGAATTTGATAAATTAATAAATATTAATATTCTTAGCATGTCTGTTTTAAGTTAACATTTCCTTCATTGAAAGAAAAAATATGTAATTTTTGCCTCTAAGACTTTTATATTAAAGAAGTTTTACAAGTATTACAACTAACACCAATTTTATATCAAACGAATAACAGAAAACAATTTTTTTTTGTTTTAAACAATGTTTCATAACAGTAGGGTGCAAATTGCCCTTGACACTGTTTGCTATTTGTATATGCAATGCAATAAATGCAGTGTCACCTCATAAGTGGTTGATGACTGTCATAATTCTATTTATTATAATTATATATTCCTATATACCCGTTCCTCATTTTTCTTTTGCTTGCAATACTGTATTGACCAACAAAATTCCTTCTTTCTGTCAGCCGCATTAAAATTTATTAACCTCTAAAATACAGTAGTGTAAAGTTTCAAAAACTGAATTTAAAATCATGTGACAGTACTGGACCACTGCTAAACCATGTGCAGTTGGACGGCCTCTGAGATAAAATTCTCTATGGATAAACTGACAGGGAATGAAAGTTCCATGAGTGTTATATTCTTTCCCATTTTGGCAGGTACAAAAACTGAAATACAACTATAAAAGCAATTCAGAATCCGTTGTCGAGCCTCAAAATTATAAACACAAATGCAAACGCCTCCATGTACATCCAATTTGGTAGCTTCTATCCCCATCAATACATTGATCAATGGATCAATGAACAGCCTGTTTCAAATATTATGTGCTTGAACAAAATAGATAATAGTTGTAAATTCAGTCACAGATTATATATGTACACTAAATAAAAATGCTTACAGGAGTATTATGTTGAAATAAAAAGAATAATTTTAAAGGAAATCTCTCGGTTGCTAGAAAAAAATATAACATTCCTATTCCATTTGCTGCTGCATATGCTGAAGATACACGATTTGTACAGAAGTACAAAAACCAATTTTACAGCAGCGACTTATACTGCACCAGGAACTGTTCCTCCTGCTGTAACGACGTGTCGTAGTGGTCGTCCTCGTCGGTCCGGATCGCCGACGACAGCCTGTGCAGCGCCTGCTCACGGGCTTTTTTCCTGACGATTTTCGAAATAATCAACATGTCAGTCGCTTTTCATATACAAATTATATTTATTTATGTTTCGGTCGTCATGTATGTGTATATTTAATTATATACATATAACAATTGTTCTTTCTTCGGAGTTTTCATTCATTTGGCTTAGATTTTCCTTAGAATAATCTGTTTTTGGGTTTAAAACGACCTTAAATATAGTGGTTCATTAGGAAAGGCATATAGAAAGGACAACAGCAGATATACATTGTCACACGTAACAATTGTTGCATGTACACGGTCCTACTAGCTAGACTTTGCACATAGCTGTCTTTGTGGATTTATAGAAATACATTTCTGGTTTTTGATTATGTTTCAAATGTATGCATATTTATTATTGTATAGTTAGTGTCATAAATGTTAATTACTTTAACTGACCGCATTCTGATGGTATCTATGAGAGTACTTTCTGATATTGAGAAAAGTACATGTGTCATTTTGGGCTGACTCCCCTCAACAGTTATGACACTGAAGCCAAATAATAAATATTAGTGTGTATGCAATTTTATAGCTTTGAAACCACTCAATTTTAATTGATCTACAGCTCAGTTCAAATCAAGTGCTATAACGGTGTTTGGCTCATTTTGAATTAAAAAAATATTAAATAGATGACGTGTTCATTTAATTTAATTGAAATATAAACATATCATATTTTTAGTGGATAGTGCACAGAAATGAAAAACATTATGACATGTTTTGTTCTATTCATTTAGGTATGGACAATACAGGACATTCCAAAACATATTTGAAAAAAAAACTTGTTTACACCAAAAGAAATATTTGGCAACATTGAAAACACAGAAGTGATTATCGTTTATGACAGCATATATTTTTTTATAGAAAAAAATAATAACTTTATCCTTCCATGACTAGCGTAAAACCATCACAAGTATCAAAACTTGCTGAAACCCTTTGATGGCTTATTACAGACGTACTTGGCCGATACGCTACAACTCCTACGACAAGATTATATAACTATGAAAGTAATAGTTTACATTGGATATTACACCAAGAGGATGTTTTTATCTTAAGAACAGGGATAGCATACCAGATCTTATGTATTTGGGACATGAAGCATACATTCCTCCTACAAAAAGCAGAGATGAAACTCGGTAAATGACCAAACAAGGCATTAAATCGAGATTGATTACTAGATAAAACTAGGTGGTCGAAGTGATGAATGGAAAGTTTTAAGAATATATAATCATGTTATAAATAAGAAAATTAATGAATTAAAAAATTGGCAAACTCTCACATTGTACGCTACCCTTCAAAGCATAAAACATCTAAATACATTAAGATAAAATTATTTCATAACAACAAATATCAAAAAAAGCAGTGTTAAACTGCCATCTTTGGCATCTACACTCCAGATGCAGCTTTGAACATTTTAAAAGAGTATTCCTTGCAAATTTAAGCATGACTCGGAAGACAATTATCACGAAAAGGGGATTAGAAATATGAATACAAAATGCTGACACCTGAAACAATGACTAGGCATACCAACTGCAAAAAAATGCACTGAATTTACTTGTGGCACATGTAAAACAGGTTGTGGAGCACTTTGTGGGTGCAGGAAAAGTGAATTTAATTGCACTGTAGCTTACTTAGAATGCAAAGGCAGGAGCTGCAGTAAACCTTTTGCTATCGCCTAAATTAATGAAGTTGATGATGACAATAATGTAAATAGTATATTATATATATATAATTAATGGTTATTATTTCAGAGAAAATTTATATGTTAAATCAAACACAAAAAGCATATTGTGTAAAAAAAAAATGCTAAATATATACAAATTGTAAACAATACTGCAACTGGGAAATTTAAATACCTCTGCTGCTTTTCCATTCTGACTTGCTTCTTGTCCTTGCAAGACGTGCATTTGCTGCTCGTGGACGGGTCCTCGGTAGCATCTTTAAAATATAATAATTTCATTACTTCTTTAATACATAATCAAGGTACATTTATTTTCTGGTTACAATGCAAAAGTTCTTGATTGTTTTAGATTCTTTTGGAGTTGAAATAAACGAATTTTGTAATATGCAAGAGTTCAAGACATAATCTTAAGCACTCAATCTAGATCTTTTTCCTTTAGACTTCTATTGAATAATAGTTTAATGGATAGCAATTAAACTTTGTTAGGACTTTAAATATTTATACAATAAGACGTTTTAACAACTCCCAACAAAATAGAACATCATTCACCGTTAAATTTATATGCATTAATTGTTTACTAATAATATCTGAATTTAAACTAACTTAATTATGCAGACTGTCGTAGACTCACGAAAAGTAACAGACGGTAACAAAATAAGGTGTAGATAAAACATTATCATGAAGAAATGAATTAAAACAGGATTGTCGGAAGTGGTCTTCAATTGGAATTGACATTTAAGCTGTCACTATTATGTATACTAAATATTATTGCATTCAAAACAACTTTTATGTCAAAAATATATAACAAACAACAGATGAACATATTTCGAATATTTTAATCTAATCTTATGTTCCATTTTAAAGTCACACAGTATTGCATGTATGCATATGAGCTATCAAAAAACAATATTGCATTATCTATCAAAATCACCTTCCGGTATTTTCCCAGACAACAGCATCTCGGTGGCGGCCTCGGCGTCGTTGTAGGCGTGGCGCAAGGCGGCGAGCACCTGGCGAGCCTCGTAGCCCATCGCTATCAACTGTAGTGTACAAAATATTAGTTGATAATAAAGATGCTTCCGTTCCTTGTCATTTAATATAAAGTTACGTCTTCATCCGCTCCATATGCCCAAGGCACGCAGGTTATATATGATGATTTCGATGAGTACCTGAGTAAGTATTCTTATGAGTACCCCAGTAAGTATTCTTAACATACCTAACCATGGACACTTTTTTGAATGAGATTTAAATCAGTTATTTTGCAACAATTTCTAAAAGAATCCTTCAGACCTACTTTTTTTATTTCTGAAACTATCAGATTTATGCCTATATTTTATAAACACAGATAATAATGAACAAAATAAGATGCTTTCTTCAGGGGCTGCACTTTTTGAATCAATTTTTTAAAATACACGAACTCCCATTAAAGAATTATTACCCTTAAGAGGCCAAACCTATAAGTTGTGAGCATGTTATCCTTATATGTTTATATTACAGCAGTCGCTCAATTTAGAGAAAGCATTTATTTTTCATATCTAAATAGCATTATCTTAATAGCATTAAAGTGGGATGAGTGGTTTTATACAAGCTAAGTTTATAGCATTTTATTAAAACTCAGGAAGGCACCTGCAAACCGACAAGTTCAGAGTACACATCCTCGAAAATTCATTAAATCATCATCAACTGACTAGACGCCTGGATGTGATATTGGTTGAAAATTATTACGAACGTGCATTTCTAGAAAACACCCAATAATTCGTGATGATATTGTAACATTTAATATAAGTCTAACTAAAGCGTATGTATATATGTACATACATATGTATGTATGTATTATGTTGAAAAAAGAAAAATAAAAAGTAAAAATGGCGTCCCGCCACTTTTCTATTGTTTTTCTGAGTGATTCTAATGTAAAAATTCAATACACTGCAGTATTATTACAAAAAAACGAAAAATGCAATACAAGCCACACAAAAAAAATTGCGACATTTATGAACCTAATGCAGTGTCAGTATGAGTCACATAAAACTGGTTCAAGCATTTTTAGTCTGGTGATTTTGATGACAGAGATGAACCTCACTCTGATCGACCTGTTATGGATAAAGTCGATGCCATTTTGGAAAAAATAGAGCAAGATTGACATATTACTTATTACGACATAGCTAAAAAGCTGGGGATTGGCCACAAAAATTTTGACCCATTTACTTACTTGGTTCCTACACAAGCTCACTGAAAGAAATGTAATGAATTGTGTACTCATTTGCGATTCTCTATTGAAATGTAATGAAACCAAACCACTTTAGAAAAGACTGATCATTCGAAATCAAAAATGGATTACCCATGGCATGAACATATGAAAAAAATCATGGCCAAAAGGCTAGCAAGTTCCACAGACTATAACAAAACTTGGATTAACTCGCAATAAGTTGATATGTGAATGGTGGGAATAGAAAGATACTATTCATTATGAGCTTTTACCACCAGGCAAAACCATCAATTCGCAGCACTACTACCAATAGCTGATGAGACTCAAGCAAGTAGAGGAAAAACAGCCGGAAATGATCATCAGAAAGGGTGTGGTTTTTCACCGTGATAATGTCAAACCACACACATTTTTAGCCACTTGGCAAATGTTCAGAGAGTTAATGCATCCACCATATAGCTCTAACCTTGTACCCTCAGATTTTCACCTGTTGTGGTCTCTTCAGGATTCTTTAGGTAATATTAGGTTAACATCGAGAGAGGATTGTTAAAACTACTTTTTAATCAGAAATCCCAAAATTTCTACAGCAATGAGATTATGTCAATATCTACAAAATGGCAACAGGTTGTTGAACAAAATGACATATATATATATATATAAAATGTAAATAAAATATGATGAAAAATTATCTTGAATTTGTGTATAAAATATGAAAACTTTTTCCCTGACCCTATATGTGTTTGTGTATGCATACACTGAACATGAATGCTTACCTCAGTGACCAGCTTTTCATCGGGCTCTATGAGTGACTCTTCCGATGCTGAAGTTTCTAGCGAAGACCCGCTGCTCTCAGCCATCTGTATTACAAAATTATACATTTCCGTTTATGCACATATAATGGCACTAGCTCTCGCCTGCAACTTCACCCTCGTGAACATAGAATGAATTCCTTCACTTTTTATATCCAAATTAACCACAATTCTGAGTTCAATCCTCCTCTAAAATTCGATCTAATCTAAACTTGTCTAATACAATCTAATCCTGGACTGGTGCCTACCTTGATCCTCCATTTGACATTGCTATTACTCATAATCATCAGTATCATAATCATCAAAAAAGAAAATGATTTGTTCTATGTTCATAGGAATGAGACAGCAGGCAGAAGTTAGTACCTTTATAAATCATAACCTAAATATTATTCTGATGTATAAACTATATTACTACGAAGCTTCATCAAAATCTGCTCAGTAGCTTTTATATGACAGAGCAACAAATCCATATGGGAATATGCGACACCGAGCGGTCTGTGGCGGTCGAGTGTTTAAGAACTGGTGTGAAAGTACACTGTTCGAATTCTGACCGCGGACGAATTGACTAATGAGTTTCTCACTTAAGTCGAAAGCTGTCAATACCGAACATTGATGCCGCATCGGTTAAAACGCTTATCAGCTCCTAATATGCGGTGGTTGAGCGTGGACTTAAGGTACAAGCCGCTTGATCTCAAATAAAAAGACTATGAAGGACAATGCCTCGGCAGTAAAGAGATTATATTCTGACAATGCATAGTATTAAAATTAATTTTACCACATTATCAATTCACATTTTAAATGCCGGTCCTACCATTTCGGGCCTGTCGTGTATGATCCTAGCCGCCTCGGCGACGTCGTCGCTGCTGGCGCGTAACGCCAGCACGGCCGCTCGACGCGAGAATCCCATCTCCAACAAAACTGATATATTTCGCTCTGATACTGGGACGTTGCTTCCTTTTCTGTGAGTACAAATAAGATAAGATGATAATATTTAACCTTAATATTCGGAACTTTGTATCACTCTTCGCCTGGTAGTCAATAACATAAAAGTTCCCACCTCGCACAAACTCATATGTAAAGATTATTTTTACTTAAAAAGAAATATAAATACAAAAACGAGGTGCGGTTGGGGGGTCCCTCTTCAGAAACGAAGTTCCATACGTTTTTCTATCAATTCCAAAAGTAATTCAAAGTAAAATTTTAGATAAATATTCAAGGAAAAGTATTCATAAAATGAAAATTAGATATAAAAAAATAAATTTACAGAAAAAAAACTATGTTTAGAGATAATGAACCTAGACCGTGTGGCACGCGATTCTCATGCTACAGTTCTCAATTATGTAACAATGTTAGAAAGAGACAGAATGAGAGAAAATGACAGTTGCTGAAAATCAAAAAGTATAAACTTTTTCGTTATGTGACGATTTCTACCAACTCACACCTGCAAGCCGCATTAGGAACTTTATTTCAAAATAGCGAAGAAAACTAGAAACAGTAATCATTTTAGAATTTTAATTATTGTACTAATCCTGCTCATATGGACTATGCTTCTCATGTTCATTCCGATTATCGTATAAATATTTACTTTTTGGTTTTTATAAATACTTGTACTTTTTCCGAAATCGGTTCAGTAGTCTTTCAATTCATAATGTTAATAAATACAAACACAAAAATTCCAATTGTTTTGAGTTCAGTACCATCTACGTAACCCATAACAATTATTGTTTCAGAAATACATTTTACATATAAAATTACCTGTTACGATTTTATTATATTACATATTTCGTTTATTTTACTATAGTTACAATTTTATAGATACGTCTAATGATAGGTTGCACCAAAAAAAAATGCAACTGGTATTCAAACAGATTTCACACAATCTCTGTACAATATTTATCAAATGTTAGTTAATACATTCAATCTTCTTTTGATGAGACATGGGAGCCTAACAAAGCAGTACATACCCTTTAGCTCAAAACTTTCTTCTTTAATTAAATCTTCTTTAATTCAAGATAAAGTTACGTAATACAGGTTGCCTACCTAGTCTCTTTATGTTTAATTCTCTCTTCCTCCTTGGTCCTTCTGAGTTCGTCCAGGTAGTGGTGGGCCCGGTCTACGTCGCCAGCTGTAGCGCGAAGGCCACATCGGGCCTGCGCTTGCGACCAACCTAGTTCCATAAGTGCTGCTACGCCTTTATCATCGACCTATCCAAATGAAGAAATATAATTTACTTGTTGCAAATTCATAGCTGTATGTCATCCAAATACCTGTACAGATGAGTGCATATCAAAGGTGCATCCTAAAAATTAAGAAGCAGTGAAGATGCCTGCTCGGCCAAGCCTTGAGGTAAAAGCATCCCCTAGTGAAAGTTTATGGCAGAAAAGAATTGCCACCACTTATTTTGCCAACAATGAATGAATTATAAATGCACAATAGCAATTTTAAATGTAACTGACAATATGTGGTTTAGATTTAATAAAGAGTTTGTTTTTATTAACAAGCCCGGGCTGTGAAAGATTATACTTTGTATAGTTTTTACATTTTAAGTAAACCCTAAGGTCATAATGCTTTACTGACCCTTAATTACTCACTCTGAGTGTGTTTAGTTCAACTTCAGCCTTGTCCAACAACTTTCGAGCATCCAATCTTCTATTCTGATGGTAGGCCACGATGCCTTGTAACAAATACAACCGCATCAACAATACCCGTTCATTTGCTGAAATTATAATGATGAACATTAAGGACAAAATTAAATATTTTACTCATAATTCTTATTTATTAATTATTTTAAATTATTCGGATAGGTGACATTGTTATATTTTAAACTTTAAATAATTCTACAAAATTAGTTATGTGTATTACACAAAAACATCTAATTATATACATCTAATGAATGGTGGTGACTTGGTTTAAGAGGGTAATTCTTGAACCAGAAGGCAACAAGTTCAAAATAGGAAATAGAATCTTTAAGTCAAGTTACACCAGTAGCTCCGTGCCTTGAAGAACATATTGTGAGCCATCTCAGATGGTATCATCTTGGTGACAATGGTCTTTAGCAGTTCTGACCCGTACTAGGCCATAATGAAGGACTAAGATCCAAGCTACTCAGTCTCAAGCCTCTTGGTATTTACATGAATACCAAGGTTATTACATGTAGAGCAAAGAAAATCAATGCAATTATGGTCCAATGGCTATTGCCAAAAATATTGTTTAATTTGTTAAATTTCATCTGTGCCATGCCAAATTACATCAATGATGTATTTTGGCATTTTAATTGGATATGTAGTAATTTAAGCCGATAAAACAAAATATATAAATTATTTTATATTCTTCTTTTTAACACATTTATCAATAACGAAAAGGATTGTACTTATGAAAACATAAGAAATAAAAAGAATATATAAACCTGCATTTCCTTTGATGGCCATAAGTCGTTCCATATTAGGTCCGTATGTCCTGTGAAAGGACTGTTCCGCCTTCGTCAACCTTTGAAATGCATCAGCAGCAGAAGTGATACTCTGAAGACAAAGGTAGCACCATGCAATATCTAGCTGCAATAACGCCCAGTTGTCCACACTCTCAAGAACTGATGAGTTGCATTCGCTGTAAAATAAAATAATACAAAAATAATAATCGCTTTAAAGTAGAAGAGTAATTCTAAATGTAAACACATCTGAGGCTACTTATTCAAGAAGCAGCAATGAATACAATACATCAGGTTCCTATCAATCTTCTTTAATCTTATACAACTGATATAACATCAGAAATTTATATAATTGTTATTTTTTTATATATTTTGTGAATAAGATTATTTATAAAACAAGTCGTAAATGTGTCATATCCCTCATAAATAAAGATTTCTTGTAATCTGAAACATTCTAACTAATCAAAATGAGTCTAAAATGTACATTGGGGAAATATTCAAGGCCACTCAGGAATCTATCAAGGAAGAGTTAGGAATATATATATATATATATATCAAAATTCAAGTGCTGATCCGATACTTTTATTTTTGTTATCAGTGCTAATCGCATCATGACAAGTAAATTGTCAAGTACAATCAACTGAAAGTGCTAAAGCACTTCCTTAGTGAATTTTTGTGTGTGTTGCTGCAGATGCACCTGCTTTTCTATATGTTTGCTTTTTATTGTCTCAACTTCCCCCCATAATATCATTTTGTAACTAAATATTTGCAATTACTGTTAAACCTAGGTTTTAAATTGATCAGTGTGATCAAATAATAACCATACAATGTATTGAAGAGGCCTAACATCACCAAATTTAGAAGGCGCTTTTCCAAATTTATATAGACACCCAATTGCTCAGATAAGCCGTTTAGACCTGGGACATTCAATAAAAAATATAGCAAAAAATGACATCATTTATGAATCCAACATTAAGAATTCCAAATTATCTTTGTTCTGAATATAATCTAATCTAAACTTCCAACAAGATGGTGTATTATAGGCTATAGTTCCCACACTAACCCAATGCAACTTGGGAATTTCTTATACCATTAAAGATTCCAGTAATCCTTCTACGACATGCTAGTTCATACATTACTGGTGGGTGTGCTAAATTCCACTTTTATTGTATTTTTAAAGATAATAATATTAGGTCGTGAATAAGATTGAATTAGGTACATTTAGAAACCAACCTTAGTTGCCTGTCAGCTTCAAGTAACAGCACCAGCGCCAAGGGGTAATTTTCCTGCATGACAGCTGTCCTACCACGCTCATGGAGTGCCAGACCCACCATGAGTGCGCGACGTTCATGACAAGGCAATTGAATAGCTTTACCGGACTGATCTTCTAACTGCCAACATAAATTAAAATAAAATACTGGACTACTTATCTTAATAAGGCAGCTCAGAAAAAATTGGAACGAACAACATTTAAAAAATATTTTTTTATATTAAAAAAATATATATTAGATTATCGATTCTAGAACATTGTGAATACAGTTGTTGTTTCAGTACACAATCTTTTAATTACATCTTTTTAAATGGCCTTTTCGTCACGCTCGCCGACTCACCTCAGTGCAGTATGACATATCTTAGGAGTTGCATGCGCCCTTACAGAGTAATTCATATAGAGCAATTAAACTCACCTATCCCATATATCTGTGCTGTGTTATAACAATATAAAAGTATTATAATTCAATTCAAGTTGAAGTAAAATTTAAAAAAATATAAGTTCTGAAATCAATTTGATAAATAAAATATAATGAAAATAATCTATTATACAATATATCAATATCATGATAACTAACGCAATTTTGATTTTAAGGGGACACTACTTAAAATGGGTAAACCAATATCATCATACACTTGAGATATAGTTTACAATGTTTATCTATATTTTCTTACAAAAGCTAATAATAAAAAACCAAGATATTTTCAAAAAGTACATTAACGTGTAGCAGATGCAACTGGAGTATCAAAGCGATCTCTCGCAAATATATTAAAGAAAGAATATGGTCCCTACTTCTTTCTCTACATCTAAGAAAGGTAAACCAAAGTCGAAGTATCGCTTAAAGTTAGATGGTTTCGATTACTGCGTTATTAGAGATATGGTATACAATTTTCACTTGTGACTTAAGGAACATCCACTGCGGCCTTATCACAATAAGCTTGTCGAAAAACCGCCTAATTAGAATTCACGAAAAGCAGATATGATAGCATGGTTGATCGAACACTATCAGTTATGATATGGAATCTACTTGATTGAACTGTATGAAATAATAAAGGTGCATAAAGAAAGACATAGAATTTTCTATTGATCGCATATTAAAAATTAGGGACATTCTATTGTACGAATATCAACTACCATCTCCATTATATTTATATCCATTATATTATATTAAAATGTTTGGGATCAAATAAAAGTTTATGTTACAAAAAAAATGCAAATGAATGTAACAACTGTCAAACAATTAATTACAGAAAAAATTATATGACTGGACCAAAAAATTGGAAGAAAGTGGGTGATCATTCTGTTAAATGTGAAGACCAATTTCATATGAACGAGAAAGCTTTTGACAGACACACAGACAATTTAATTATTAACGTAAGTTTTGATAATGACAGTGAGGTGTCTGAAAGTGGTAATTTTTCAAATATTTCAGGCTGTAACATTTTATGTGATTATGATTAAAATATCATGTTTTTATATAAATTATTATTAATTATCACCACTTAACATGTTAATGCATGAAATATTTGTGGTCAATTTATTTTTCACTTATAAAAGCACTTTTTTTATTTAAATTTGTAATAAACTGTTATATAGCTTGGACTTGTATATTTTAAATTTAATTTAATAATAAAAACTACAATAAAAATGGTATTAACTGCTCTATATATGCATAGTTGAAAATAGTGAAGTGATGTCATTTATCTTTAGTAACTTTCATGAGCAGCCGAGTTTTTCCTGAGTTGCCATATTAAGATATTAGTACTGTCAGTCTTCATTATTACAAAAGTAATTTACATTTGACTTTCAAATTCTCATTTTAACATGGATGCTATAATTTTAGTAAAGAAACAAATTCAGTACACCTATTGTCTATAAAAAAAGCCCAAATTTCATTATCTTCAAAGCATCTTTTTACTAATTATTGCTGAAAAGATCAGCAAACAAAACATCATGAATGTTATGTGAATGTCTCACAGGTGGTTGAGGGCTTTATAGCTATTCAGCTATATTACCTTTATAGTTTAGTATTGGTTTTTGACATGCGACATCTTTCAAATCATTCCTAGTACATATATATGTATATATATCTACCATATATATATATATATGGTAGATATATATACATGTATTTTAATTTCATAAATATTATATGGCATAAAAAATGGACAATACAAAATTGTCACAGTATACATTTATGAATACAAATTTTAAAGATATATGGTTCATCTTTTAATGAACAAATGTATGCTTTTGAAAATGTAAAGGCATTAATTCACCAAATATGTGGAATTTCATTGAAAGTTTAAAAAAACTAAATACTCAAGTTTGGTTTGAGTATATCATTAGTACATTAGATATACAAAAGACAAATAAAGTAGATAGTAGAGAGCAGTAGTAAGTAGTGAATTGAAATTACTCAAAAGCCTCTCAATCATATTATGTGCGAAGATAAATCTTGAGGTGTAGTGATAAACATCTGACTTAAAAATCTGATATACATTCTTCTTAAAGAACCGCCTTTTCAAGGAATGACAAAGTCATAAACACTATTTTAAAATATTATGTCATATACTGATTTAAAATATTTGAAATGAAAAAAAAATAAACTCATAGTATAAAATACCCAAACACATTGCTTATTCTACACTTTAAATTTAAACTAAACACCATTTATCTTATCACAAAAAAAAAAACAATTGCAATTTGATACCCTATTATATTTATTATATAAAAATACAAATAGACATTAAACAACTGCTCTATTTGAATTTCCCTGTTTCAAGTACTCAATAAAATATAGTTATTTTAATTCTCATCATATATTGATACTGATAGTAACATAATAAACATTATATTCCTTTAATACCTTCATATATTCATCCTCAGCAAGATCACCAGCATACTCTGAAAGCAGCATTGCATCATCTCTTGTCGACTTCATTTCCATGTACATGTCATCTTCTTGTTTTATTTCTTCAGGAGTCTCTAGAAAATTCATTATCACATGCTTATATCAATTATAAAGAATAAAACTAATATTATATAATGATAATTCAGATGTAACTAACTGCACTTCATAATAAATTTGTCTTACAATTCTCTCATAGACATTTTAAAACATATTACATACATACAATGTAGTATCGACAACTAATTTTTTAAAATGTAAGTCATAACTACACATTCACAAACACATCCATCACATTGTACTTATACAATTTATAACTATAACATCCCACTATACAAGGTATTATACAAGGTTGAAGTATTATGCTGTAGTTCCTACACTGGCACAATGCCTGTTAATGATGTCACTTTGTACATTGTGGTGCACCAAGGGTTTCAACGTTAAGTTTTTCGAACTATACAAGGTATTATACAAGGTTGAAGTATTATGCTGTAGTTCCTACACTGGCACAATGCCTGTTAATGATGTCACTTTGTACATTGTGGTGCACCAAGGGTTTCAACGTTAAGTTTTTCGACACCATCAAAACTAGTACATCACATGCCTATGCTATAACAACAGCATATATAGGAAAGCTGATGGAATTGTAACCCTCAAAACTGCTATTTATAATAAGTCTTGGGTTATTGAAATTGCGAAATTTGTGCCCCTCCTCAATTCAAAATATAATTTCACATATATTTCCTTGTTATATATTCAACAGATGACAATAATTATATATGTAGTTGACACACATAAAATTAATAACTTGCATGATTAGCTATTACCTGCCATAACTAGAGCCATAATTTGTACTCCGTTCTTTATTCCCTGCTCTTGCAAAGGTAAGGAAGGTTTCATGACTCGACCGTTATATATCAACTTTACCCTGAAAGTATTGACATAATAATGAGTCATAATTTTATTTTAATAGGAAAACAATTAAAAGAAGAAATTAGGTCACTTCAAACACTTTAGAAAGACTTCTATTAAATTATTATATATTGTTAAATATATTAAAAAAAGTGTTGGCTCCAAAGTTCATAGCTTTTGAAGCCAGGTTCCAGATTCAAATCTAACCAAGGTGCAATTGACCAGTTTTATGCCTCAGAGAGCATGTAAACCAATGATTCCAGACATTGACACCATATTAATGACACCATATTAATTAATATGGTGTCAATATCTGGAATCATTGCACAATCACACTGCCTTGGCATCACAGAGGGCTCAATTTACTATAACTATACTTAAACATTATTCAAAAATGCATATTAAAAACAAAATTATAAAACAAATTATTGATTATAATAATCATGTCTTTAAGTAATACAAAATGTGTCAAATAGAAGCAGTTGGTACAATCCTCTTACTTCGTATTTCCTATTTGAATGTAGTGATAATATTATCAAACGCTAGCAATATCTCCATAAAATAATAATATCTAATTGAAGTACTGAAATACAGAAATATAGTGCCATATTCAGTAGTGGACTTAAGTTGGAAGAAAATTATTTAAAACAGGATTACGGCAACATCATGAAATATTAAATTCCAATTTTTGAAAACATTATGAAGTATCTGATAGTTCCTTTCCATATTAAAAACACAGTAATGTCTTTGAATTTGTAATGTAGCAGCAAATGTATGTGGTATTAAATGAAAAGAAAATTTGCATTTTAATAAGAATAGATATTTCCAACTCTACTAGTATATGATACAAATGCAAATATAGCAATGGGAAAATTTTATTGAAGCTATTTAACCTTGATTCCGCAGCCCCTATCTCTGTCCCCACTGCTGTTATCACCTCAGCCCCGGGTACGCTGAGCTTCTTCTGTACATTGAACTGTCTAGGCTTTTGTCCGGGGATGGTAGCTTTAACTCTCAATGTTGCCACACCGCTTTCCTTGAATTCTTCATTAGCCTTAACTCTCTCCAAAGAATGCGATTGCAAATCTACTAACGCTTGTAACACTGTACTACATTCCATGGATAAAGTATGCGCATACTTTTGGGCCAATTCCTGCATGAGAATATTTGTCTTAAAATATGTTAAAACAGATGCTCAATTAGAAAAGTAATAAAGAATGAAATTCCTTTAAGATGCTATTAATAAAACACAGGTCATCTGAAAATATCCAAGTCTTTAAAAAAGACACGAATGGTCTTCCACCGTGTAATGCTGATGAATTGGAAAAGTGACTATTAATATTGACAGAGTGATATATAAGTAGAACTATTCCTAAACTTTCCAATACTATTTCTATTTAGGCATAAAAGAGAAACTATAATGACCTGTTTTAGGATTTACTTATTCTTATCGATTGAAAGTGCTATCATCGACTTAATTATCCCACCCCATATGCTGCAAACACAGCAAACTTCATCTCTCAACCTTTTACTATATTTGTTTTTATTCTTAATAAACTATATGCTAACAATACATAAATATTTTGTATGAAGAATAAATATTTATCTATTTAAATAAAAATGAATCATAAAAATGTATGCTTCTGAACATTGGCACTAAATTGAATAATTCTTTTTTTGTTGTGTTCGTTATTGAGACAAGTTTTGTATAAAAGGAAATAACCCTATGTCTTTCTGTTTGTCCAAGGTATCTTTGGAAGAGCTGACTAGATCATGATGCAACTTTCACTAGCAGGAAGAGAACCTTACTAAGCTACATTAAAGGTCCTTTTATCATGGTAATTTTTAGGGTCCTACATGGAAAAAAAAATTGATAATGAGATAATTTATTGGAATTGAATCAAGCGGAACCTGAATCAAAATCGGGAGCAAAACTAGAATCATGATGGACAGAGCATAATCAACCAATACAAAAAATGTAGAAAATCATTTTATGTTTATAACAGAGAAGTCACAAACAATAACTATCTATATATATAAAAATCAATGAAGTATGTTTGTCATATATGCATGCATAATTCATCGATTCGATCGTGGATATCACTTTGTTGCAGAATGCCCAGGTAGATTTTTAAAAAAGAAATTAGCATTTGTCCCCAGTTTCATCATGGTGTTTGTATTATTAAACCGAACTAATGAACTATATTCTACAAATTTATCCACTCATAGAAAACTACACTATCTGCAAGTTATATTGCCTATATTTTATTTTGAGGCTAACCCCGCGCTTCATTCAAATCAGAACTGCGACTGATAGCAGAATTGAAATTGCAAGCGGGGTGGAGGGCAAAATTTAGAATGGAATCAGGATCAGAATCAAAAGCGACACCGGGACCAAAATTGAAAATGGTACTAGAGTTGAAACGAAATGTGGGGCAGGATCAGAATCAAAAATGTGACTGGTATTAAAATAGAAAACTAAAATGACATTGAAATTGACATCAATCAATAGAAAAGAAGAAAATATTCATTGTACATCCATGCTGACAAAACTACAGGCATTTACTATACGAACCAGCCAAACACAAAAAAGTGTAGAACATTTACCCAGCCAATTTCGCAACAATCATTCGCAATATGAATTCTTATTATCTTCCCCAAATTGATCCCCAAATTTACTAAAACATAAATGTTATCATGTTTGGTGCACAAAATAAAGTTGAAAAACCCTTCAATAAAAACATAGGGAAGCCCTGAACTACTTGGGTAAAGAATGTCCAGAGCCATAAAAAGTTAGACTTGTTTGCCATTGCATTGCATCACATTGTGACAACACATTCGCCAACAAAATGAAATGGTGATTCAAGATTAGGAATTTGCATGAAGACATAATAATGTCATTGAGAGACAAGGAACCCCCAGGAGATAGATTTAGAATCATTTAGTTATGACTATATGAAAACAATAATAAAGTAAGTCCACTTGTTTTGAAAAGGGGTAACTTGGGTTTCTGCACTTTTAAAACATTAGACTTTAGTAACTATCCTCCTACACTAAAAATTAATAGCACTTCGATGCATGCCCATATCTAAAACTATTTTTAAGGAAATATGACAATTTTTCGCTGATGGGGGATATGGACTTCAATAATATTTAAAACTCTTGTTTCCTCTCCTCCGCCCCTTTGTGAATATGAAATTTTCCCTGTGTATACCTAATGTCTCTAATGAACTTATTAAAATTTTAAACGTGTATTAAACTCACCTCCAATTCTTTAGTTATTTTTCCGTCTGAAGTCTGCCCATAATAAGGGGATTCCCATAGTTTTATTTTTTCCTCGTTTAGTTTTGCTCTTAGTTTAATGAGCAAATCCTCATGTTGAAGATCTGAAGCCATTGCTATTAGAAGAAGAAGCGCACTCGTAAAGAAATGTAAAAGAAAGAAAAACTGTATAGCAAAACTATAACAATGATATTTCGATCATGACAATGCTGATTTTCGTTGACGGGAAAACAAAAACCTTTTGTGCAAGTTTTCTACTATTCCGGAAATATTCACAAATAAAACAATTATAATATTATTTTAGAATAATATTTAAAACACAAGTTTGCCAAAACTCAACACCACTATTTAATAGTCAACCAAACAAATCGACGAACCTAAATAGAATTCAGTCGGTTTAACCAAAACATCTACAACCCATAAATTGTGCACAGTGTTGCCAAAATAACTAAAATAAAATTTTCTAAAGTACTGTTAAATTTTATCAAATCTACGCTGATTTTTGTATGTTGCTAAAATTTATAGTAATATTTTTCAATGTCAAAAAAAAGTTAATTTATTTTATGTGTTTATCAATCAACAATATTTTGTTTTATGTTTTTTAATCGACTATGTTATCGAATAAAATGTTAATATTTTGGCATTCATCAGCATCTGATGTAACCTTATTGTCAAGACTTTAATTCTCCATGGCAAATACAGAGTGTACGTTATTCAGAATTGTGTACAATATAATACACGAAACTCTGCCGCTCTGAATTGCCTGCGAATGATACAATGCACTAATGTAACCCTAGAGAATCTTAATTATAAATATAGATCTAACGCTCCTCAATCCTTCCTTCGTTTCTCCTTTGTTTATATTTTACGCCAAAGCAGTGTCGCTTTCTTCATCACTTTGGCGTAAATCTTTGCCTGATTAGACATTTTTTACACCCTCCACGTCGCAAGTGGGAAACCAAGAAAAAAAAAAATTTGCGCCTAAGGTGAGCTCCCGCAAGGACGCGCTTCCAATATCCAATCGCATTTTTGTTATTTTGTCTGTTTTATACACATAAACAATTCGTCATTGATTACGTGAGAGAGAGTCACATTTGTCACACCAACAGCGATCCTACGAGAGAGAACAAACGCTCGAGCGTTAGCGATCAACAGTCGCTCTCTGTTATCGGTGTCCGATCCAATTCCAATTTAATATCAGTAATGTTATATTACGTTTTTACATAACTTCTATAGGTAATTTTTAAATCTTAAATTTAAATTCAGTGATTTTTAGGACTTACAGCCTTCAACCGGAACCGTTAGTTTTTAACAGCCTTTCGCAGTTTTTGCTGCCCCGTTCCATTATATACTTACAAACATCTCAATGTGAAATAATATATTATACATTATAATCAATATTGAGTTAATTATTATGCCTCTTCCTGGGGCACCCTTTCTCCTATGGCATTATTACGTTGTGGTAAACTAGAAGCATTTTAAACACTATTTCGTGCCGTTGGCACCTCTGTGTGCCTTCTGGCCGTCTCAGGATGAAGCTGTAAAAGCCTTCGCGCTAACGGCAAGGCCGTATTATGTTTTAGGGGGTCTTTAGTCCGTGCGAGTCGGACACACCCTATGAGCCCGAGCGCACAGACTGCCTATAGTGAGTTTTTACCTTCTTCTCCGTCGTAAGGGGAGAAGTACTAATAAAAAACTTACAAAAAATGTAAAAAAAATAAAATAATAATGGAATTCATATAAAATTTAAATTTGCCATCATTCGTTTAATAAATTACTAACTGCATTGAGATTAGGCGGAAGTAACATGAAGATAACATAGCAAAATTATTGGTTACCCGTCTAAATTTATTTTACACAGTAAATTGATATAAACTTAAAAGTGTTTCGAAAATAATTATAAAATGTAAATCATTAAGTAATTAACAGTAGCTTTACGACAACAAAAATATTTATTATGATTCGTAACCAAAAAATTATGCTAGATCGTAGCACAATCTAGCGTTTATAAGTACGACTCAATATGTATCTTAAATATATATATAGACTTCTCTATGAGTTTTGACTAAACTACGGCAAATTTCCACATATTCATACTTTTCTATTATTCCCACAAGAGAGATAAAATTCAGTTATAATTTCTTTAGATACAACCGCATTCAAAAAGTTTATATCTATAAGCCAGTTTTTTTTTTTTTGTTTCCCTCTTGCGACGAGGAGGAGGTAAAAAATGTCTATCCTGCACACCCTCGCGCCCGTACGCGTGGGTAGTGTGGGACTGAAACCCACTAAAAAATTCCTCCTGAAAGTGAAGTAATTGGGTCGGCTATGCTATTTAGTCGGTCGAGACGAGTCGGATGACAAGTCAGACGACTTTGATAGCACGGCACATGCGAGTGCCGACGGCGCGTGGCATTCGCTATGGACGACGCCTGGAGGAAGTCGTCTCGGCATAGGATGTCGCAGGAAACCGTCACGGGTCGGTTCCCTTCCCTCCTGCCCGGCCGGAGGCGGTTAGCGGCGGCCGGGTGGAGTAAGGGAGCTTAGGTCGATGACCTGACTAACGGATAGGCCTACTCTAAGTCAGTCATGCGTGTCGTTGACGTCATTAAGGCTTTCAACTGCCGCTGTAAGAGCGTCAGGTGGATCGGTAAGTACGTTTCGTGGCCTACGGATAAGGTGGGTGGGATGCGGCGGTTGATAGTCAACCGCCGCGCGAAGGAGCGCATTGGGATGTGATCCCGCGATGTCGAAGAATCGCTTCGATGCGTCCTTCATATATTTGGAAATAGTGGGAGTTCTAAGTCCCTATGGAGAATTGAATTACGAACACACCAATGTGCATCCGTTGCGGCTCTGCAGAATTTATTCTGTATTACCTGTAGTCTATGTAGTGCTTTCGGAGCGGCGTGAGCGAAGACGGGAGACGCGTATGTCATCACCGTCCTAATGCACATTTTGTATATGGTACGTTTATTACGTCTAGATAGTTTACTTTTTCTACCGAGCACGGCCCCGAGCCTTGCTTTGTAGAAAAGTGCAGTATTTCTAACACGCTCGATATGATCTCGGAAGTGTAGATTTTATCGAGCGTGACTCCTAAGTATTTGTAGTTCCGTTGCCACGGAATGTTCGCATCCAACATTTTAAGATTGGGAGTGTTTTGTCGACAATGAGTCGACTCTAATCTTACCATACTTGAATTGTATGGCTGCTGATTTGTCGGGTTTACTTCTATCCTCCACTTCCGGAACCATTGACCTAGCTCGTCAATGGCCCTCTGGAGGGGAAGGAGAGTGAATCGGGTGCTCCTATTCCTACTTCCGTAAAAGAGCGCGGTATCGTCCGCGAATAACGCGAGTTGGACGCCAGACGACGACGGTCGCGGTACATCGTTTGTGTACGCGGAAGCAGAGGAGAGAGGGTGGAGCCTTGAGGAACTCCTGCTCTGATAAGACGTCTTGTCGAGTGAGTGCGCTCATGCCTAAATGTGAAATGTCTGTTTGCTAAATAATTTTGAATAGTGATTATGAGGCGATCTGGTACTTGGAGAGAATATAACTTATAAATCAGACCTGCGTACCCTATCGAAGGCCTTGGCTACATCAAAGAAGACAGCTACGGTGCTACGTTCGGTTTCAAAGCCCTCCGAGACATACTCTACTAAGCGGAGGACTTGCTGTGGACAAGAATGGGCTGGGCGAAAGCCGAACTGTTCATCTATGATAAGGCCTTTCCCTAGGAGGTGATCGCTAAGGCGAGTTTTGAGAATTTTTCGAAAGTTTGCCCAGACCGCTCAGGAGGCTGATCGGTCTGTAGCTGGCAGGGAGGTCGCGTGGTTTCCTGGCTTGTGGATGCCTATAACCTCCGCCTCCTTCCAGGCGGGAGGAAAATAGCAATTTTATGCACGCGTTAAAAATCGCGACCAGTAAGCTTAACAACGGTATAGAAAAGCATTTGATTGCTTTATTACTAATACCATCGAGGCCCGGTGCCTTTCTGGTATTAAGTGATTTCACTAGCGTTTGGACTTCGCTGAGTGAGACGGAGCCAGATCGTCTTTAGGTTCGAGGGAGGTTTTGGAGAACCTCTTCCTCGATGCGACTGATATGAGCGATGTCGTGCGGAGGGGAAGCGTGAGAGCATTGAGTCTCTATAGAGTCTGCAAGGCACTCTGCTATCTCCGCGTCGTCTATGGCCACTGAATTATCAGTTTTTGAGTGGGGTATAGGGTATATCCTCGGTTTTGAGCGCTTTGGTAACTGCCCAAAACGCTTTGTGGGATGGTTTGATTTCCTCCATGAGGTCGCTCCAACTCTCATTTCGGAATTCCCGAACGCGAGCTTTCACTGCGTTGGAGAGCTCGCGCTCTGGATCTGTACTCGGGAGTGGGATATGCGCTCGCGCGGCGCAAAGCTGCGTTTTTTGCTCTTATCAATTCGAGAATATCGGGCGGAAACTTCCGGCGATCCGAGGATGCCGGAACCTCCCGCTCGCTCTCCTCGACCACTGTCCTGACGTGGTTGGTAAGAGCACCTATGGCAAAGTCAATCTCGTCTGTAGACGCGATGTCATTGGGAATGCTGTTGAGGTTTGGAGTGTCGATTTTCTCAAGCGCGGTCGACACTCTTTCCAATTAGTAATTTTGCGGATGGAATAGGCCTCCCGCCGTCGGGAGGTCCCATTTTAATATAACCGGCGGTGGTCAGACGTGAGACCGTGTATTGTCTCAATACTATTGAAATTAAGTGCAACTCCTTTAGTGAGTGCGATATCTATCGTCGAGGGTCTATGTGTGACGACATGGGAAAACATGTCGACGTAGAGGGCGCGATGATTCCGAAGTCTAGTCTGTCCTCGAGTTCGTCGAGTTTAATTCCGTTATAATTGTTAGATGGGCAGCCCCATCTTATGTTTTACAATTGAAATCACCGAAGAGGATGACGGCATCCCCTAAGGCAAAGAGGGCTCTTAGGTCGCGCCGGAGCAACCGTTTTGGAGACGGGAGATAGACCGAGACTATGACGAGTGTACTATGGCCCGTCATAGCGAGTCTACAACCCGTGGCTTCCATATTTGTAAGTGGAGGAATATTAATAGGCCGCAATGTAGGGAGCGTCTGTAGTACAGAGCGGTACCCCTTACTACTGTATGTCCTGTCCGTTCGTAGTTGGACATAGCCTGCGATGCTGCAGGCTTTAGGCCTATTCGGTTTAAGATATGTTTCTTGTACGAGAGCGATATCGATGCTGTTCTCCGACATACATTTTTTTAACTCTAAAACGTTCGAAGTTAGACCGCAAGCGTTGAATGATAATAATCTAATATTTTTTGGTTTGAGGCGCCCAACTGAGGGAGGAAAGCTACTACACCCGGGTGCAGACATTTATATGGACTCTAATTTAACCATCAGGTGATGGTATCTGACGAGAACCATGAGTTTCTCTTCGACGTTACTGCACGCTCGGAAATCTCGGGCGAATTCCGAAATCTCTGAGCTCTTAACGGCGCGAAGGATGGACATCACCGTTTGGATGTCGTCTCCAAACGATGAGGTGCCCGCGGTCGCGGAAGCGGGGAGCGACACGGGTGCGGCGGACAGCTTCTCGGACGGTCCCGGAGCGGCCCTCGGTGGCAGCGTGGGCTTTGGTTTACCCCACGGGTTGGAGGTGGGCGAGAGGCGGCAGCCGAGGGGGTTGGTTTGTTTCCCGCAAGATCGGGGAAGTTATTTAGATCCCGAGGTGGAGCTACGGGCCTACTTTTAGGCCTATTGGGATTAGGCCTATTATAAGAAATAAATTTAGGGGCTTTCGGACATCCCCATAGTTGGCCGTATGCTGCTGGAGACAATTCACGCAGGAGGGTTTCTCTCCTGACTCACGAGTACGCGGGCACTCTCTGGTCCAATGTGGGACCAAACATTTCACGCAGCGCGGGTCCGCATGACAGTTGGCGGCCGCGTGGCGTACAACTGGCAGCGGTGGCACTGCCCTGGACCTCCTTTCTTGTGCGGGGCCTCTACTCGGATACCCGAGAGGCCACACACCATGTTCAGATTATTGAATATATTCTTGGCTTCCTCGGTCCTGGGAAGGACGGCGAGAACTAGCCATAATGGTGAGCCGTCTCTGCGGCAAAGTCTGTGCACCGAGTGCACAGGGCCCCTGGCCGCAGAGGTCGGCTTGGATTTCGTCTACCGGGAAGTCGGTAGGAATGCCGCGGATAACGGCCTTTAGTTTACGCTCCTCTCGAGGGCGTACGTGTGAAATTGACTTTGAAGTCCACGAGATATTTATTGAGACTGCGGAAAGTCTCAACGTCTGGGCAGTGAATTTTAATGCCGTCGTCGGCGGTGCGGACGGCTTTACTGTAGTTTATCCGCAGACGGGTGCAGTCTGCGGATATTTGAGGAAGTTAGCGCCTTTGCGCAAAAAATGGGTGGAGGCAGTTTAGGCCTAGGAGGTGCGGTGGGCTTGGCACCCGTCCTAGGAGCGGTTTGGCGGTCACCGCCTGCGTGGAAGCGGAGACTGGATTTCGGGTTGACTCAACCGGGCGGTACTCGTAGTCTGAGTCTGTTGGACCGCGGCGGGGAGGGCTTTGCATCGTTTGCATCGGGATGTGGGCGCCGATGATGGGTCTATGTCCATCTCCGGCTGGTCGCGAGCCACCTTCGCTTTTGAGCGCTTTTCTTAGCGCTCGTTTATTTTACCTCTACGAGGGTAAATGAGGTGTTACTGTTTTCGGACTCGCTGTCCGAACCGACGACTGTGCTGTCGGAGCACGTCGCTCCTTCGTCGGACGATGAGCTCGCCTGGCGTTTATTTTATTTTATTCGTCTTCATTGGTGATGTTGCGGTTCGAGGCGCGCTCGAGACGGGGTCACTCTCGCGATTAGTTTTTACTACGTCCTGAGGCGCTTCGTATCCTATTTCGGACAGCGCTTTGGTTAGGACCTGTTGTATGAATTCTAACGTGATGGGAGTTTTGGGCCAGACCCTCCCGCCCCAGGAGCAGGGGAATCTTGGTCCATGGTAGGCTAATTTTAAATTAAATTAAATTATTATTTATGTTTATGCGTTGTATAGCGTTAATACAGGTGTATTAATGCTAACGGTATATATACTTGAGTGATACCGTGCGCGTTTGATCGTACAGTTGCCGGCTGTCGCGCAGGTGTCTAATTAACCGTCTATTGTCGTCGGGGCGAACAATAGACGACGCGGGTCGGCCGGCCGAATTCTCCGGAGCTCGACGGGCAGGTATGCGAACACACAATGGGATGCTCAGCTATGTTTGCGCGGTATGTCGTCTAGTAAGTCTTTTTAATATTGAGGTTTTAAATTCGAAATAAGGGGCGCGGGTTTTGACCTAGCGGCCTAACAGCTCCGTATCCGAGCTAGGTCTGCTATAGACCTAGCAAACGGGGTACGGAGGATGGAGTGAGGGATGATGGAGGGTGGGGGGCGACACCTGGTATCGGCGAGGAGCACCTCCAGGCCGGTGGTCCCAGGTCCGTCCGGTTTGCCGTTCCCTGAAGGAAAGGCCAGCGCCCGGGCTCGCTGCAAATCACCTCGTTGACACCGTTAGGTAGCCAGCGATTTGACCTTAAGGGTTTTCGAAAATGTCGCTTTATTTGTGAAAGCTTAATTAAAAGCTTTCAAAAATTCAGCGTGTTAAAAACTTGAAATAATAAATTATTATTAGTTGTGAAGCGTGGTGGCCGGCGGCGCCGCGGACTCTCGATCGGCAGGGCCGGGAGGGTCGCGGGGCGGCGATCTGCACAAAAAGCGAATAGCTTAGTTAGAGCGCTGGGAGCGGGCGCGCGGTAGCGTCCGTTCGGGGCGGGCGATCGAACTGAACAGATCGAACTGAACTACTCAATGCGATATACTTATAGAAAGTGAGAAAGTCGAACAAGTGAAAGAGTTTGCATACAATTAAATTATTAATAAAAAAAAATTTTTTTCGGTAACTACTAAGAAAAGTTAAATATGATTTTTAAAGAGCAAATAATTAGGTAAATAATTATTTAAACAATAAAAATATAAACAAAAATGGTTTTAAATAATCAAAAACTTTTTTAAGAATTTTTTTTAATCATTATTTTACCATGACAACAAAATAGTAACAAAATTTTTTTTCAAAATATGAAACTACTCTATTTGTTTATTAAAAAAATGATAAACAAATGCCGGAAAAAAATTTTTTTCTAGGTGGAATAATAACTCTATAAATTACAAAAATAGCCATAACCAAAAATTTTTTTTAAAACATTGTTGAGAATTTTCATTTTTTGTTAACTTAAAAAAAAATTATAAACAAAAAACACAAATTTTAGATAAATTTATAACGTGGTCTTGTTAAGTATATATATAAAAAGATCTCCAAGAAGCTAAAAATTTATAGGCCAATTATTTCAACTTTTAAACCGTATTTTGTAAAAATAATAGCCCATGAAAAAATACTTAGTTAACAATTGTTTAACTTTTTGAAAAATGAACAAAAAAAAAAATTTTTCCCACAGGACTTCATTCTTTGAAATGTTCTTATGACACCATAATTATTTTAAATTTTAGTATTGATATTTAATCCTGTAAAAACACATTTTAAGTGATAACCTCTGTTGAGCGGCAGCGCGATCATGCTGTATCGGCCGCGCGGGGACTTATTTTCAGCAGTAAATTAAAATTATAAATAATGGAGCTACAATTACGGGAGTTATGACTTTTTTCTTGGAAATTCCCACCTGTTTATGAATTTTTTTTTTAATTTCTTAAATATTAATAGTTTTTGAGTAATTGCCAAAAAACGAAATATTTTCTTTTTTCTACTTAATTTGTTAATAACTTTTGCAATTTTTATCGTGCAGTAAAATCCTTCGAACACATTTTTCTAGACGTCATTCCGAATCCAATGCGCTATCACACATATTTTTAGGACCTTTATCAAGAATTAACACGATTTTGAACTTGTCGACTAGACTAGTTGCAGATATCCACGAGCGGCAATGACATCTTTAGTGACTTGCAAGCTCGTTTGCCCTTCAAAAATGCTATATTAAAACACCTAAATATTAAAAGTTTATGTTTCTACGCAAGCTAAGATGAGAAGCGTGATGACAGAATGATAAATATGAGATAAAAAAAATATGTTGTAATTCTCATCTCAGAGTATCGGGTGCAACCCTATGATAAATAGCGTCGTCCTGCTGCGTTAAATATTGTGGAAAGGTTGGCCTACTATCAAAGGAGACCCGGTAATTTGGTATGCACCGTGGGCCTAATAATGATTATAAATGGCAGTCACATAGAAAAAAAAGGGAAAAAATTGTGCAGTGGAACTGAATATTTTTCAAACGTTTTGTGACCCAAAGAACAAGGATATAATGAAATAAATTTTAAATACACGTGGTATACTTTTTAATATATTAGTAATACTGGTCGTTACATCGTTTTGCAACTACAAAAATAAATACAAGCTTATACTAATCGCAAGTCTTATCTGACCAATACAATTTGCCGTCTAACATATTCAGAACTTCAGTAAAAAATTAATTACGTTTTTTCTAAAGAATGACATAAACAATACTAAAACTACTGTTTTAGGGAATCACTAGCTAATGTAATAATATTCCAATTTTTTTTATGTCTTTTTAAAATGCATTGAAGTAAATTATTTTAAAATGTGTATTTTTTTTTCTCTTCATATTCATTATAGTTTTTGTTACCTCTGATTTTACAATAAAAATAAATTCTAATTTACCTACTACAATAATAGTCAAAACAGTACACAAAAAAATGGTTTTAATTGTGTGTCGTATCTCTATATATATTATTCTAAGCAGATGGATAATAAACAAAGGTAATCCTACTATACAAAGGTACTCTGTGGCACTAAGCAGATGCTATTAGTGAGACAGCGATTGTCAACACTGTCAATAGAAGTGACTTAAATACAAATCTTGTAGGTTTTTTTACATGAAATATATATTGTTTTAGAAATAATTTCCCTGTCTCTAAAAACGTGAAAGAGCCCACATTTTCATATGTACTAATTTTATATATATGTCAAATTCCCAGCGACGATTAGGTTCATTTTATCGATCTCCTTTACAATAATCCGAGATGGCAATACTGCTTGTATCTTACTCCAACAACACAAAAAAATTTGTGTCAAATTACTAAATTTGACAAGTTGGCATATCAACTTCTGTCAGAATAAAGTGAATGTAATTTACCATATAAACTTGTATGTGTCTAATTCTCAAGTTGAATTTAGATTTGTGAGGAGAATCTAAAAACTGCAATTGGCATTTTTATTAAAATTATTTACGGTGACATATATAACTTTGAAAAAAATTTACTACACTAGTGGGATATAGTTTCACAATGTCGTAAGTACTTTTAACCTGCACAATTTTTATGTAATTTTTTTATATACTCACGCCTATTTTTCAGAAAGATAGGCACAGAGCACACATTTCACGTGGTACTATACTTATATACATCTGCTTCACAGATGTCCATCAGTCGTTTTATGTAGCTCGTAGGTTTCCGATGCTTAAAATTTGGTTTTTCTTTAATATGCCGTCAATTTAATATCCATTTTCATTCATCATTCATCCTTTCCATATGGCCAAACAACTGCATCAATACTTTCTATACTCTTAGTCATGAAGTAATTTTTCAAACCACACTTCTTTGACATCACTATTCCTATGAGTATTTTTCAAATATACTCTACACATTTCGCATGGAGATCATATGTCCATTACATTGATTCTACATATTTTACCGCACTCATCTTTCACTACTGTACATAAATGTAGGGACCAGAACTCTGTTATGGTTTGCCAAATGTATCTATCGTGAGACATTTTTACTTTATATATATATATATATATATATATATATGCCATTTTGTTTAATAACTTGTTGCTATTTTGTAGGTAGTGACATAATCCCATTGCTCTAAAAATTTTGGGACTTCTAATTAAAAAATAGTTTTAACAGTCCTCTCGTGATGTTAACCTAACATTATCTAAAGAATCCTGAAGAGACCAAAACAGGCGAAAATCTGAGGGTACAAGTTTATGGCTGTATGGTGGATGCATTAACACTTCCCAACAAAACTCTCAACATTTAACGAGTGGCTAAAAATGTGTGTGGTTTGGTATTATCATGATGAAAAACCACACCCTTTCTGTTGATCAATTATAGCTGTTTTCTCTCTATATCATGCTTCAATCTCATCAGCTGTTGGCAGTAGAGATCTGAATGATGGTTTTGCTCGGCAGTAAAAAGCTCATAATTAATAATGCCCTTTCATTCCCATCACACATATAACATCTACTTATTGCGAGTTAATCCAAGTTTTGCTATAGTCTGTGGAGCTTGCTTGCCTTTTGACCTTGATTTTTTTCACATATTCTTGTAGTAATCCATTTTTCATCACCAGTGATCAATCTGTTCATGATATGGTTACATTATTTTCAATAGATAATCATAAATGAGTACACGATTAGATTTCTTTCATTGAGCTAATGTGAGACCCAAGTATCAAGCTTTTTTGTATATCCAGATTTTTATGAAATTGGTTTAAACTGTTTTGTGGTTGGTCCCTGTAAGTCATAAGAACTAATATGCAGATCTTGCTCTACTTTTTCCAAAATGGCATCAAGTTTCTGCTTAATAGGTTGATCAGACGAAGGTTCATCTTTGACATCAAAATTACCATACTGAAAACACTTGAACCAGTTTTGTGTTAATTTTACTGACACTGTATTAGGTTCATAAACATTATAATTATGTTTTGTGGCTGGTCACATTTTTCTCTTTTTTTGTAATAAAACTTCAAATTGTATCAAATTTCTACATTATTTTACTCATTTTGGTGAACAGAAAAACAATAAAAAAATGGCAGGACGTTTTTACCTTTTTAAAGTATCATCTATTAATGGTATCAAAATTAGCCAGATAAAAAGAGCACAATAAAAGAGATTTTACTGTGACTTTAAAATATAAAAAACCTTTTGCATTCAGTCATGCTGTCACTTCTTTCAAACATCATGAATTCAGTTTTGCTAACATTTGTTATTATTTTTTGAATGTATTTATTTATGTATTGAATGTATTAATTTAGCCATTATTTCAAATCTGTAAATGATTTTACTATACTTTTTATCTCTTTTATGTTTCAGGTCAAAGGTTTCTTTTAAAATCACCTTGACATCAGATCCAAAACTTCCGTTCAAAGTGTAAGTAGGCATTGAATTTCATATTATGATTGTGTTATAACTTCAGCTGGGAATGATATAATATTGTTCTAATTCAAATATATTTCATTTTTACTTAACAGATGCTGATATATAGCAAGTTGGCAAGCAATAAGTTGAAGTTATGACACAACCATGGAAAATGATATACTATTACAATTCATCAATTATTTTAATGATTTTTTATCAATATGTCAATCAGAGCATTGGCCTTCAGATGGAGTTCCTCAAATAGAAATAAAAAATGCATTTGAAATATCAAAACATATTGAAAAATATCTGAATGTATTACAAAAGCGGGGTTTCTTGGAACAATTTTTATCTCACCTAAATCACAGTCAAACTGTATCAGCAATGCTGGTAAAGAAATGTTGTTTAGATCCTCCCAGACAGATACTTGAGAAAATATTGTGTTCTAAATTACAGAATGAAACCGTTAATCTGGCATTCAATATTTTCATGCAAGTCTTTGGGGAGAGTAAATTAGAGGATTGTTTGACTAATATTTTGACTGAAACTGCATCCATAGAGGTACTGTGGAAGAACTTACCAAGCGAATTGTGTAAAGAGTCTTTAGTCGAAGTGAAAACTAGGTTGTTTCTATCAATTTGTGATGTCAATAATGCTGATAATTTTTTGTTAAGCATATTGAGAAACAGTAATGGAAGTACTATAGAATTAGTATTTTTATGCCTGTTGGATAATGATTCAACAACAGAAACTTTAAGGAATAAAGTTAAAAGTGCAGTAATAAAGGTGATGTCAAGTAAGGATATTGTTTATAAAGAATTTTGGCAAAAATTATTCAAGATTGATATTACATATTTAAAAGAGGTATGTTTAGAGCATGGGGAAATTTTTCAAGTTATAATTAAAGCCTTAATTGATTGCAGTAAAATTATTCAGGAAGACATGTGTGGAGAATTTTTTTATATGGACTTATCACATTCAGAATTAGCTGAGATTGTGCAGAAACTATGTACCAATAGTGATTTAAAAGATATTCTATTTTGTTCAGTTCTGGAAAGCAATCAAAGTATTGAATTCTGGGATAGTCTTTTAAAAAAGTAATAGGTTTAGTTTTATATTTGATTACTCATTTTATCTTTTTATTTGATTGTATTATAAAAACTTCCTATATTAAAATAATGAAAATTAATTATTATGTTTTTGTGACAATTAGAATATTATACTGTGATATTTATTAAAAGTTGAATAACTTGTGATCATAATTTTTTTAATGAACCCCTTTATCATCCATATGTGAACAGGTATAATAAAAATCTGACAAAATATTCATTTCTACGATTATTAAAATATTGTAGATATGTTTGTAGACCGGATACATAGATTTTAATAGCTACCTTTTTTGGAATACTTTAAGAATGTACACGTTTTATTATTTTTCATTTGTATATAGTTACTGTTGACCATTTAAAGAAGTAATCTTCATTTGATAACAAAGAACTTGGGGTTCTTCTACTTGGCTAGAAATTTCATTTAGACAGCATAGCTACAGCTTTTCCATAACTGGATTTTATTCTTTTTTACAATTTAAAAAATTACGCACAAAAACAATTGTAAAAGCTTGCATTTATTAGATATAATACCAAAAATCTCATAATAAATATTAACTTGACATTAAGCACAGTCAGACCAATCACAGAGTATAAACAATGGGTAGTTTGAAAGATTAGCTAAAATAAGCTGAATTGACTGACAAACTTGCAAATATGAGAGCTAAAGATTGTAAAAGAAGAGATAAATTGACTACGATAGGAGATTCTTACACATTTACCTAGCAAACAAAAATCTTTCTAAAATAGGAGGGCAAAGAACCCTGTCTTGAGGTCTTGAGAAAAATTTAGAGACGTCATTATAAATACGATTAGAGATGATGATAATGCATATTAGGGTGGTCATTAAAAATTAAATTTTTAACACATGTGCCTCTAGACGATCTAAGTTAATTTTTGGGTATAATCATTTTTTCTCATTTTTTTGAATTTAAATTTTTGTTTATTGTTATTTTGATCAATTATTGTTGTTTTTATTGAATTGAGTTCTATAATTTTTTATATTACGAATAAAATTATATTTTTCATGGAAAATTCCAAAAAAAGATGATTATACGTAAAAATTAACTTAGATTATATAGAGGTATGTGTTGTTTTGAATCAAAAAAAAATTCTCAGTGTTTTTTCATCAAAAAGATTTTAGGGGGCGTCGCAAAAAAAAAATTAAGGACCACCCTAATGCATATATATTGACTGAAGAAAATCATGTCAAAGGACATAAAACAATAATTTCTCATATTTTTACACATGAGGATTCTGTTGCATATAACAATGCTACTGTAACAATATATTTGTATGATGGTAAAAATTAAATTAGCATAGAAGACATTATGACACACTGTCATTTCTGTCGAAAGCTGATGAATATGATAGGGGAAATGCTGAAGAACACTTTAATAAATGCTGAAAACGCAGTAGGCTAATTAATTGCTGCAAAGCTGTCATTGTCTCTATGAAAGGAAAGATGGCATGTATGCGGAAATTACTGCCCTGTAAGTCTCATTGTCATTGGCAAATTGTGTATGACAATTAAAAGAGATATGAATGAAATTAAAATAATAATAATAATGTGATATAAAGTCATGCCTATTTCCCAGAAGGGTAGGCAGAGACTAGATTTCCAAGTAATGCAATCAATCAATCAATCTTTTCATGCAAGCTTTGTCAGTTGTTTGTCAGTCAAAACATTAATACTAATATTTTGCATTCATTATTTTATTCCTATATTAAGAATTATTTTTCACTTTTTACAGTAATAACTTGATTATCCGGCCCTCAGTTATATGGATTCGCGATTATCCAGACTACCAACCATGACCAATGTATTAAATACCTACAAGTTAAAATGTGTGCAAGCATGAACATGGCAGAACTGACATTACCCCCGCCCGCGCCCCGCGGGATCGCTGTCTACGCGTTTTGTTATTGTTTTAGTTAGTTAGCAATTGTTATTCTGTCTACACATTTAAAAATGTCAAAGCATAAGAAAGTGGTGTTATCGCTTAAAGACAAAATAAATATTATTGATTCATTAAAAAATAACTCTCAAGTGGTTTGAAAAACAAACAGAGAGTGACACTGCCAGTTTTCGATTATCTGAATGCCTAACGACAACAATTGATCCGGTTTATCGAGTTTCTACTGTAGTTAGAATTATTGTTAAACCATGTTTTAGTTTTTAAACTAAATTTTACAAGTTTGAGAAAAATTATGTTGTTCTGTGGATAAGTAAATTTATCTATTCTGAGCTGTTCATTTACAAATGACTCTAAAGTCATAGATATTATGAAAGGAAAGTAAATGCAGGAATAAAGTGGATGGTGGTTATGAACAAGTGTCTCACGACAAGCAATTGTGTCTATTTGGAATGAAGCCCTGGTCCCTACACTTATGTAAGGCAGTAAAAGTTACATGTAATAAAAGAACATAAAAATAGAATTAATGCAGTATAAATGTGATTCCCACATATTATGTGTTCTCAAACACTAGGGATGGAATTAGTGGTGTGACAGTAAGGTGTAATTTGAAAGAGGATGTAGTTAGAATAGAACAACATATGTTGCATTGGCTTGGCCATCGGGAAAGAGTGAATAAAATTAGACTAATGAAAGAAATCTAGTGTGAATGTATGTGATAGAAGTCACCAATGGGCACCCTAGAAAATCTTATACAAATCAAACTGATGACATAGTAAAAAAGCAAGAGGGATATGCAAGGATTGTGCCATGAGGAAGTTTGTGGTCTCTGCATAACTTATTGGAAAAGTAGGTATGACATTCAAATGTACAGCTTCATCATAAAAGTAGAAGAAATATATCATTTTGGTCATATATTCATCGAGTTTGTTCTGGGTTCAATGCATGAAGTATATTATCTAATAGTCTAAGATCCGGAATTAGAAAAATGTACTACAGTGGCAGAAATTTTCATATATTTTTTTTAATATTGTTAACTGCCTTTATAATATTTGATTTTATTACAAATGAGGGTATATTTTTCGAATACTAGATTTTAGACTGTAAGATCCAAATTTGCCAAAACAGATTTCGTAATCTGTATTCAGTGGCATAGAAATCAAAGAGTTTATTAAACTATAATTTTTAAGACATTCATGTATGTAATGTATTAAAAATATGGGTTGCACCAAAAATTGACAATGTGTAAATCATTAAAACAAAACAAAAACAATTTTATATTAAATACTTTTAAGTTTTAGGTAGATAAGTTTACATTTCTTATAGGAATAGATCCCTCATTGTTTAAGTCCATATCACCCTTGGCTCTTTTTTAAAATATTAGTGTCATTAATCTTCTATTTTAAAAGTCAAAACATACCATTCGATATTTATAGTTTGAGTGTACCGGAATCAACACCTTTCACTGCAGTCCTGAAGTTCGCTGCTGAAGAGTTCAGAGTAGACCCAGCCACGAGTGCTGTCATCACTGATGATGGCATTGGCATCAATCCACAACAGACAGCCGGTAATTTAATTTTCATTTTATTCCTTTTTAGCTTGTGATAATTTCTTATTGACATGTATACTGATTATTTTTTTTTGTTATAAACATTTGTGATTTTCTATGTTTATTAATTTCTTTAAACATTTTCATACATCTTTTAAAGAAATGTAATTAATATATCAAATTCAACTTACAGTTTGGCTGATGAATAGATTTTAATGAAAATCGAATATGGGACAGATTGTCCTTTAAAATATATTTTAATCTGTCTGTTTGTCTATGTATATATTATAATGTGACCATAGCATAACCAAATTTAATGTTTACTGTTATAAGTTATTGTTGTATATATAGATTACTGTTTGGTTATACATCAAGTATAATGAGAATTAAAGAAATTCATTAAATTAATAAACACAACTTTGCGTGAAACATCAATTTTAATCAACTTTAGTACTAGATAAAACTCATTGTCGTGTAAAATATAAACAATATAATATTTTTATACATATTATAGAAAAATGATTAAATGATGGCATTATTTTTATACCAAGAAAATTTATTTGCTTGCTTCGAAAGGGAAGCAGGGCAGGAGGGTAATAAGGATTGAGAGCAATGGGCAGAAGAGAGATATGAAGAAGATAAGGAAAAGTGAAAAGGCTAGAGTAAGAGGGAGGGATGAAAGAATAAGATCAAAGTCAGGATTGGTAGTTGAGATTTTACTGATGATTAAGTGCTTTTGCCATTGTAGAAACATCGTCTGCATGGGAAAATACTAATATATAGAATGAAAAGAATGGTTTAATCTTTTAAATTTTTTAATACAAATTATTTTTCATATAAACCACATTAAAAATGCGAGTTTCAGTATCTGTTGAGCCAATTGAAACTAAAATGATTTTAGATTAAAGCAACTGTTAGTAGACAAAAGGATAGTTTTTTTCCCTTCCCCAGAAAGCGATTACTTTCTGCCCTCTTTATGAAGTCGCAATCATTTTAGTTCTATTTTCAATCCTGTCAGAGCAGCTTTTATTTTAAGCCTCTATAAATCTCATTCTAATCAGACATATATTATAGTTTCACAAATGAAATAAATAAAAATAAAATGTTAAAAGTCTCAGTTCTATAATAGGTTATATGAAAAATATAGTATGTGGCACAGGATAAAACATGATTATGGGTGAACTTCACCCAAAATCTGTAGAGGATGAAACAAGAGGATTTCCTCTTGTTTCATCCTCTGCCACACAATATATTTTTAGCCTGTTTTTTTATTTTTCTAATAACTGCTCTGAATTTCTGATTTAAAAAGAAATTCCATTAAAAAGCAAATATTTAAAAATTCAAACTGTCAAATGTATATTTAATAGTGCTGTAAACAAGTTTTCCTTTTTTTTCAGGGAATGTATTTTTGAAGCACGGATCGGAATTGCGATTGATACCTCGCGACCGAGTCGGCCAGAAATGACAAGTCACTAGACGTACTTAGGTTTACATTCCTTGTGTATAAAAAATTTACATACATATATTAAGTTTTTATTTACATCAAATGAATTAATATATGTTTTCCTTTTCATATTAAGGTAATTGTTTTATTTTCAAGATCATATTATTTTTCCTACATTATGGTGAAATCCCAGTGAATAGATATTAAATGTGTATTTGGAATGTAGCATGGATGATTAGAAGCCTGTTTGTGACGATATTTTTTTTATTTTGTTCTTGTTTTAGCCTGTGGCTCTCTCCATGTGGACATCAAATTATTTCTTTCATCTTTTACATCGACTGATCCAGCTGTTAATCACGAACCTGACATTGTTTCTTATTTTGATTTCAGATCTGGCTCCACATTTGATTCCGATTCATCCCTTTTAGATAGCGGTTTTGTGCGAATTATACATAGTTCGTTCGCGACTCCGCCCGTGGGGATATAAAAAGAATTCTCTCATTTTTATATCTATTAATAACATTATCAACCAGGATCTCAATCTTGGTCCCATTCCTGATTCCAAAAGCGACCACATTCTTACACCGAAAATACATGTATTTTCGCTATTATAAAACAATCTGCTTTATACACTTGTTTCTCATCCCGGTTCTCTTGAGATTTCGATCACGAATGAATGTTTTGAATCGAACCTCTTTTGAACTTTGTTTTTACAAATAACCGATAGCCATAAGTAAAGAATTTATTCTATGCAAGTGAAGCCATGAGCAAAATTTAGTATCTTTATAAATTATAACCTACTAGCTGTTACGCTCGCTTTGCTGGGTAATTTTTATTTATAAATAAAATGGCGAAAGGTTTACGGAATTCGAAAAATGAGTAGCCTAGAACCATCTACAAATCATTCCGCATCAAATGGTGCCAGTCCCATGTCTATATGTTTAGTATTTTTTACGTGATTGGTGAACAAAGACAACCTATTTTCATTATATATATATAAATATGCTATTCCAATGTATATGCAATATTACTGAAGTTTTGACTAATTCTGTTCAGCAGTTATAATGTGATTGAGTGACATACATCCAAACATAAAAACTTTCACATTTATATTAATTATTATTATTTATATTAATTAATTAAAATTCTGTAATAGGATTATGCTATTTTTTAAATAATAAATAGACACGCAACACACACTACATACAAAAAATTAGCATCATCTCCTCCAACCAGATACGATAGTAGCCAAATTAGAAGGCTAGGTTTGGTCCACGGGCAAAGAAATAATAGTTTTCAGTTCTTCCAAAAAATGGATGCTTTTCACAAACTTAATGTGTCACTTCGAAGTTACTATCCTTTGGTTTTCAAACAATACTATAGTGTAAAGTTCTCATATGCTGAAAAAAGAAGCAACCATTTTCTTACCAATACTTTAACATTTTTTAATTCTTACAAATCTTCAAATGGAAAGACCAATTCTATCAATTAGCTTTTTCTTTTAGGTTCAAAGCAGTACACCTGGCTCTCGTCGCCTTTGACTATGTTATGTACAGTCAATAACCGTCCTTCATTATACTCTTTTATCATTTCATGACACTTTATATGCAGTAGATTCTGGTTATTTGTTAAAAAGTGCGATATCCATTTAGTGCAAAGCTTCCAAATTTCCAGATGTACATGCAAAACCTTTTACCCTTTGCTCATACCAATACTAATATCTAGTATAGTACGAATTTGCTCAAGTAATTTTTTTAGTAGTTCCAATTGTCTTGTTACACAGTCAGTTTCAGAAATTGTCCATATGGCTTATGAAACTACACTTGAAATGTCATTGAATTCTTGTGAGAATAACATTACCACCAATACCAAAAGCTGATATGTCCTGAGAAGAATAGCCAAGAGAAACTCAAGGGTTGCTTCTTTTGTTCAAAGATGCAAAATATTGAATAGTCAATAAGATTAGCACAACATAGAAATAAAACAATCTGATAGCCCATCAGTTCAATCTCATGGGTTTTTCCATTAAATAATGGAATAATTTTACATTGCTTCATTAGATCTGAAAACACACCACTATCAACACAAGCGCTAAAAATCATGACTAAATATGGAGCAATGCAGTCTATTACTGAATCAACTTTTTTTGCAAAAAGACCATTAAGATAGTTTTTTTTATTCTTATACATTTAAATATTTAAAAATTAATATATTGATCATTATGATTGAGTAAATTTAAATGCAATGCCATAAACATGTTGTTTCAATAAAGATTCGATGAGAATGGGTGATGACTTCAAAGTGTTAAAGAGTGGGCTATTACTAGAAAAATTACAATACCATTAAAGGATTTTTCAAAAGCAATGGCAATGTCTGTCTTTATATTAAATTTTATCATCTATCTTTAATTGAAATTCTAAATGACGAGATGTGTGTTTTCCTGTTTCATTATTTATTGTATTCTAAGTCACGGTTTCTTAAAGTGGGGTCCAGGGACTTCTTAGAGGTCCATAGCATGCATAGCATGTGTATCAGGGGTCCGCAATAGGTCAGTCTGTAAACATATTTATTAGGAAATTGTGTACTAAACTTGACGAGATGCATTGTCGTTGTCGGGTGGAGAATTCTATAGTATTCAATACGTAATAATCACTTTGCGCTGTTTTAATATCGGCCACAAGTTAATTAAAAAATCTTAGTGAAATTAAAAAGTAGGTAACAAAACAATAAGTATTTTTTAAAATATATGAACATACTCAATTGTGTAACTGTAATAGAGTGATTGTATAATTACATTGTTTCAGCTTGTTCAATAAAATGTCAACATTAATGAAGCCTTGTGCACTGGATATAGTGAAATTTGTGTGTGGTAAGGATGAAAGAAAGAAGGCTGAAGCTATTCCCTTATCAAATGATGTTATTCATTCTAGAATTGTTGAAATGTCGTCAAATGTTTTAAAGCAGATTAATAAAGGATTGAATATTCACTGTTTCCATTCAGTATGTGATTGGATGTAAGCACCAATGTATCACAATGCAGCCAACTCTTAGTGTTGGTCCATTACGTAAAACATGACACGTGAAGTTTAGAGGAGTTTCATTTTTGCAACTCACTTTTAGAAACTAAGAGGGCTTCAGATGTCTGAAATGATAAAGATCATCAAACAAAATGTAGACTGGAAGATTAAACTTGGTAACAAATCTGGTTTTGCGGCTTTGATCAAGAAAGAGATCCCTCATATCATAATCACTCATTGTATCTTACACCGATATGTCTTGGCTTCACGAACTATGCTTACTTTTTTCAAGGGAGTTATGTCTACATGTCTCAAAATAACTTCATTAGAGCAAGAGCCTTAAATCACCACCTGTTAAAAGGCTTTGTCAAGAAATGGGATTAGAACATGAAGTACTGCTTTACTACACAGAAGTTCCTTGGCTGTCAAGGGAACAAGTCTTGAAGCGTTTGTTTAAGTTGCGAGTAGAAGTGTTACTTTTTCTAAAAGACAAAGTAAATTCATTGTATGAATATCTTGAGAGTGAAGATTTTGTACAAGGGCTAGCATAATTGGTAGATATATTTACTCACTTGAATAAGATTAATTTGTCTCTTCAGGGTCCTGTAGTCACTATCATAGATATGTATGAACACAACAACAACAAATTGATAACACAAGGTGACAGGAACACAACTTAAAAAATGGTACAGAAAGAAGTGTCTATGCATCTGGAAACATTGCAAAGCTCTTTTGGTTATTTTAGCTCAGAATCGCTTGAAAAAGAAATGTGGGTGTGGAGTCCATTTTTAATCGATGCTGATAATATCAGCGATGAAGATCTTATTAAAGATGACATAATTGATACGAGATCTAAAGAAGTTTTGAAAGCTGAATTTTATGCAAAAGATCTTGGCGAGTTTTGGTATTCCTCAAGTTAAGCTTACCCTCTTCTTGTCAAGCGAGCTATATCCATTTTGATACTATTTGCTACTATGTTATCTTTGCGAGGTAGGGTTCTCGGATCTAGTGTCAATAAAATCAAAAAGTTAATAGATTGAAAGTCGCAGATAACAAGCGTCCTGCCTTGTTCAAGAAAATCCCACAATTTAACATTCTCATTAAGGCCAAACAGCAGCACCCTACTTATTAATAATGAGAATTTTTTTTTTTTTTTGTTTGTTTATTCTGCTCAACACAGCAATCTGTTTGGGAACATTTAGCTGCTATCTTTGTTTGACAGGTGTCTGCAATCTGTCTTATTTTCAGTGAGGAAAATCCCATTGGCCTCTCTCACCATTCCTTTGTAAATCTTAGTGATAGATTAGGTACACTATTCCTCCTCAGCCTAGTGTGTTGTGTACTTCCAGTACCTGACAATTCGGAAGCTAGAGTATTCACGTGTTTGGCTAGTTTGAGTTGATAGCTTAGGCTACGTATGGCGATTTCTTGCTTAACGGTTTTAAGCCTTAGGTCTTGCAAAATATACTTATTTTGGATGCATTTTGGTATGTTGAACATAGATCGGATAGCTTTGGTTTGAAACCTTTCTAGGATCTCTATGTTGCTGTTACTTGCTGTCCCCCAGAGCTCAATACCATAAGTCCAAACTGGTTTTAATATTGACTTGTAAATTGCCATTTTGCTTTCGTTGTTTGATTGTGACTTCCCACCGATCAACCAATACATTTCTCGTAGCTTTGTGCCCAAACATTTTCTTTTACTCCATATGTGCTTTTTCCAAGTTAATCTCCTGTCAAGGTGCATACCCAGGTACTTAGCAGCGTCACTGTGAGGGATCTGTTCTCCGTTTAGTGTAATTGGCGGACAGTCGCCTTTCCTTAGGGTAAAGGTAACATGTGCAGATTTGCTCTGGTTGGCTTTTATTCTCCAAGTCTTCATCCATTTTTCCACTTCAGTTATGTGCTTTTGTAAATTTGATGAAGAAATAGCTGCATTTTCGTGTACAGACATTATTGCTGTGTCATCTGCGTATGTAGCGATGAAAGTTTTGTTGTCTGTAGGGATGTCGGCTGTGAATATGAGATACAGCACTGGTCCCAGGATGCTACCCTGAGGCACACCTGACCTGATTTTGTACAAGTCTGATCTTATATTATTTAATTTGACTTCAAAGCACCTTTCACTCAGATAGCTCTTCATTATGAAGTAGAAGGAATGTGGTAAGTATTTTTTAATCTTAAACAAAAGACCGTCATGCCACACCCTGTCAAAAGCCTGACTTATGTCCAGAAAAACTGCTGAGCAATATTTCTTGGTTTCCAGTGCATGGCTGATAGTGTCGGTAAGCCTGTGTATCTGTTCAATGGTGGCATGTTTTTGTCTGAAGCCAAATTGGTGCTCAGGTAGTATGGTATCCAAATGAGGACGCAATCTGTTCAGGATAACCCTTTCAAATAGTTTGCCGATCAGAGGGAGAAGACTAATTGGTCTGTAGGATGACACTTCCTCTATCTGTTTGCCAGGTTTGAGGATCATTACAATCTGAGCAATTTTCCACTGTGTTGGATAGTGGCAGAGTCTCAAGCACGCGTTAAAAAGTATTACCAGGAACATTATGCCTTTTTTTGGTAAATTTCTGAGCAGTGTAGAGTCTAACAGATCGTAGCCTGGAGCCTTCTTTTTGGAAGCGCTTTAATTTCTCCAGCAATCTCTGAAAGTTTTACGGCTTTTAAGGGAAAGCATAACAGATTTGGTGATTGCAGGTAGCTTGCGATTACATCATCCTTTGCAAGATCATTACTAGTCAGAGGTGTAAAGACTTTGTGTAGATGCTCGGCAAAAGCAGTTGCTTTGTCATAGTCAGATCTAGCCCAGGCTCCCTCTTGTCTCCTCAAAGGCGGAACATGATTTTTAGGTCGTTTGAAGTTTTTCGTCGCACGCCATAGCGAGTAGTTAGTGTCTTTATCAGCAGTGAGGTGGGACAGATGACTTTGAAGGCAAGAGTTCTCATGTTCTTTAATCATGTCTTTGAGTTGTTTTGTTGCTTTATAATAATGAGAATGTGCTGTTTTACTAAGTCTTAGTAGTAAGTGTAATAAAAGTACTTTTATTAATATACATAAGGCTTATTTTTTCATTTTCAAAAATATTATCCCTAATAAATATATGCCTAACTACTTAGAATCAAAGTTGTTGTTGGGCATATATGTGTAAAATATAGTCAAACACTTACATGCACGTGCGTACACACACACAAACAGGCACACATAGATATCTACATTAAAACTGAAGTATGCACTTACACATTTATAAATAAAACTATGCACTTCTATTTTCAAGTATTCCATATAAAAAATGACAGTAAGCGCATAGCGTCAGCGATCGCACAGTGACGTTCATAAATATAGATATTAGCCTATCTCAAAGATTTGAAATAGATTTTCAAGATATTTTTCAGCAAACAACAACGCGTAGCACATATTTCGGCAGTTGTTTTAAAAACACTGAGGTTTCTAAACAATTTATTTGATTAATTGCGTATTTTCGGAGATATTCACTCTGAAACTATCATAAATTGTGTCCCCGCCCTTTATTTTTTATGTATGTCTAGAATGTATAAAAAAATTGCAAAGGTAACACTTAATAAATACTTTCAATGAAAATTATTGTGAACGTAATCGGATTACATTGCTTTTGAGTTATTGCTTAAAAACTGCACTTTTCAACGAAAGGACATAGTACCATGAAGATCAGCTCTGTTGCTGGTGCACTTTAGCTTACACTAGTTTAAAACTAATAGTTAACATACCTACTTGTTTCTCTAGTTATAGGCAATGAACAGTATATCTATTCTGTGTGGGAAAATTCGAATAAAAGTGCAACTTTTTTTTAACTGCAGTACATTTCCTTGTAGTAATGGTTTCAGAACCCTACATTGAGCATGATCCAACATGCTCTTCGTTGATTTTTTTAAATAATTGCTTCCTTAATATACAGTATGAAATATGTGTACCATAAAAGGATATTGAAAAAAAAAAGAAAGAGCTTTGACAAGTTTAATCTTAATTACAATACTTAAATCTAATGGAATTTACTGATGATTAGGAATTTCCATCAAAGGCTCTATGGCTCTGATGAAGGACTTTTCAAATTCCTTTTCAGAAAACCGATCCACTGAAGACCTAGAAATAAAGAACATTTTATTTATTTACTAGATTATTGACAGACAGACATCTTTCCTACATTTTGTACTTTTTTTTTATTCTGTACACTAACTAATTTGACTATGCTGAAAAACATTTATTAAGACTTATGTAGTTTGACTCTGTATTTCTCAGTAGCCTGATGTTAGTATAAAATGGCTTCTGCCTCGTTCCTCTCCTTTTAACAAGTCACGATGTTTAAGAATACTCCTTTTACGTTTCTATGATTTAATACATATGTGTCCATAAATTTATACATTTAATTCTATAGTTTTTTTGTCAAAGTAATTTTTAACTAGAAATTTTTGAAGGCACAATTGTGACTGATGAAGTTACAAATGATCTTTCTTTTTTTGATATTATCAAACTCAAAAGCTAGAAAACCTAAGCTTAATATTATATCAGAAAAAATAATGAGAAAAATAAGGTTTATCTCTCAAGAATATTTTGTTTTATGGTGTTTTTTGAAATTTATTTTTATAAATCATCCTTACTGTGATTTAGTTGCCTAACACTATTTAATCACTAGGGCTCTGTGTTTTTAGTTTATAAAATGTCTCAGTTTTTAGGGTTCCATAAGGATGTTTATTATCAAGCCAGTGGTATTGTCTGTCTGTCTTTTTTTTTCAGTTGTACTTTCCACACGTAAATTGAGATGATTATAATGCATACTAAAGCATAAAAACAAATAGTAAAAAGTGGCAGTGTGAATTAAAGATCCTGTACTAGATTTTTTTCATAAACACAACATAAATATATTATGTAATGGTATGAAATCATTACTCACATATACTAAGGAAACACAGGGCAAGTGTTAAGAGAAGCATCAAGTTGTAGTAGCAAATTTTTGTTGCAAAAGAAACACAAATATGGTTTGGGGTAAAATAAAAAGGGTAATATACCTAGCAGCTTCTATCATCTCTTTCTTTCGCTCAGGGGGCAAAGCGATTGCCTCCAACAGCGCCCGCGCATACTCCAAAGGCTCTGTAGCTAAGAACCCAGTATTCGGCAGCACAATGTCAGCATGGGGTCCACCAGATCTGTGTGCTACCACTATGAGCCCTGCCGCCATGCACTCTACGATACCTAAAAATTAAAAATTATATCATTTAGAAATACACACAATTATTAATTTAATTAATTAAGATTGATAAAGATTACAAAATTTCAATGTTTTGGAGATTTATAATATTGTTATAATAGATCCCTGTTAGAGTTCTAAGATTAACACATGAAAAATAAAAAGTGAACACTCAGAAAAACAGGTATTTATTCAGCAACACTAAGATATAGAAATACAGAATGAAATCATTTTAACTTAGTGAGCTAGGGTTAAAATGTGGAACAAGAGGCAGACACAGATTTGCAACCTCTCATTTGGGCTGATTTCATACATTCACCATTCTATGTTCATAATGATATACCTATGTGTTGTTTAAAACCATTGTTTTACTTTAAGAAACAATATTTAAATTCTGTTATTTAATTTAACTTGAGACATCTTCATCATCTTACATACATATATGCTTAAGCATAAACCTATTTCCTAGAGGAATAGGCTGATACCCAATCTCCTCTTGGCATTATCCTTATGACACTACCTCTACTGACATTCAATCAATGGAAGTAGTACTTCTATACAGCATGTTTTATTGTCATCGGTCTTATCATTTGCAAAAAATATTGCATACGTCAGGTCTGTAATATAATAATGTAATAAAATATTTTAAACCTGCAATTACGGATGCCATTATGAGCATGTTAAATGAAAATTAGGTAAGCTATGCTATAATAAACACTTTTCAATTTATGGAGAATTTCACATGTGGTGTATAAGCCATTGCCATTCCATTATTAAGCAAAAATAAAACTTACAAGCAATGTACTAATATTATTATGAATATTTTCTACAAATGGTTACTGAACCTCACAGTGTACATAGTCCGATACCCAATCGGCCAGTTTTTCAAATATAAATGATTACAAAATGTAAAAGAGACTAACTAATTCCAAAATGTTCATTCCACATAGCGTGTAGGCCAATGACACTGGTTTGATAGAGTTGCAGTAGCTGGGCATAAGATGCATTCACAACGAACTGCACGCTGTCCTCGAGAGCCAGGTGTTTGGCAAGATCTTTTAGGTTCCGGACGCGCTCTTCATCGTCAGCATTCCTACAGGAACCTACCAGCACTAGTTTTATCTACAAAATTAAATACATAGATAGCAACAATAAAATACACTTTAAATTAATAATAGCATCATATATGCCTTTAAAACTAGTGCGCCCTGACAAGTCCATCAAGTTGTAGCTTCTTCCACGGAGGAAAAAGTAGTGTTGCTAAGCAAAAGCTGAAGTATTCAACAGCAGTGGGCTAAATAGATGGAGCTCATTCATATTTAAGTATACAGAGACTCATGTAAAGAACATTTTACCTAATTTTTTTCCATAAATTAAAATACTGTTATTACTGTATATTTTTGGAAAATTATCACTGCTTTCTGATATTGAGTACATCATCAATAGAAACATATCTAACACAATGACAATCATGCATCTGATGATATTGTCAGCATTACAAGACTTACTAAATGTGAATGAATGTTTAGGGCTTTTATGTATTATAGTGAGCTGACTCATTTTAGGGGTATTTATAGTTACTACAGCAATACCCCAACAGTTCACTTTTTGTATTTATATGTCCTTCATTAAAATATTTTATTACGAACATTTAAATAATGACAATTTAATTTATATTAATTAATAAAAAATTACAAAAATGAAAAGTTAACATGGAAAATAAAACAATGACAGCCTAGCGATTATGTACTGATATTCAATGTTGAAAAATAAAATTTAAATGATAAGCTTGCACAACCAAGCATGTGCATAAATCAACATGGAGTATCCAAAAACAAATACTGATCTAATTTTTTTAAATAATAAAAATGTATAATATTATATCAATTTTTTTTTTCTCAATCAATTCCAGTCCTACAGATAATTACTAAATGGATTTTTGGTGATGACTCGACAGTTGGGAAGAACCTATCTAGAGATGCTCCATTTTTTGATTTAGAAGTTGACTTGTTACATGAAGACTACAATAACGAATTGATAAAATTATAATATTACTTTGAAGCTTACTATTTACTCTAAATTACAATAAATAAGCTTAATTTATATATGAATTTGTTTTACGATTTGCAGGATGTACAACATCTTTCTTACAAAAAAGGGTAAGAAAAAAATTCAAGAAGCTAGATAGCACAAAAGAAAAGAAAATACAGATGATATTTCAAAAAAGTTCTTATATCAAAATTTCTGCCTTATGGCCCAGTAAATAAAGCTTTTTCTCAGATCGGGTCATCTGGTCATTTTGCTGGTACGGACTTAAGTAGTAAGCATGTAACACATAATTAAGCCAATGAGGCAGATATTAATTATGTTAAAGGGCATATAGTTTTCCTTCAATGGAATCCCATTATTGTAGAAAAAGTTCTTCAGAACAATGTTTAGATAGATCACTATCTATTACAAAAATGTTGTTTATTATATAAAGAAAAATGTACACTAAATTCAAAGAAACCAGTATCCGATTATGTACATATAAACATTTTTACTACAAATTACAATCTAGATTAATATACAGTGCTAGTACTAAAAGTTATTTTTATTTGAAATTTTAGCTTAAAAATATATTTAATATTTCTATTATTCCTTTCATGACAATTGCTTTCCCTTTTACATAAATATTCATAAAGACAAAACAATTTCTTTAATTCTTAATATCTCGAAAACTTAATTCTGTTAGTTAATGATTTCTTGCACTAAGCCAATGACCATAATAGTCAGCTACCAAAGTAGCATGTTTGGTAGTTTATCAACGGAGTACTCTCTAACCTTATTCCACAAAAGTTCATTTTTGATAAGAAGATTTCTCAACTCATACATGGCCTGCAACATCAACGGATGATCCTTTTCAGGTCTGAACTGTGCCACTGACAATATTCTAATGGGATCCGTTTCTTTCACCAAAGATCGAAGTTGCTTGAGTTCCATTACCTAAATATTGTGAGAAGGAATTGAATTACTGGATTGATTTCATAAAACGGAATAGAAAAATAATAAAAACATTCTTAAGAAAACATGAAACTGCATTGTGGAGAGCACTAACACTTATCTCAAATAATACAGTTTATTTTTGAAATTTTAATTTAAATCTCACTAGATTTTACAATTAATGGAAATATAGATGAACTTATTGTCATTCATCACTGTCCAAAGAAAAAAAATCAAAATGAGAATAGCAATTTCCTTGAGAATTATGGAGATTAATTATAAAATTAATGAACTTATTGAATTTATATAAGAATTTTTGTATTCTGTATGCAGCTGTAAAAGAGGAGTATACACATGTTACATACCTAACATTTATAATAACCATTCCATTATATATTGCATAATTAGAGATAAACAAATGGAAAGCAAAAATATTTTCTGTAGCTTATCTAAGTAAAATGGCTTGCCCTCTACCATGTTTATGCACACTTTAAAATTACTAATGACATAGAGGGGTGTCTCAATTCACTTCAGACGAGTTCTAAATGAAAATAGTTATGTTAGAGTTTATTATTATACAAACATTTCAACTTTTGAATATTTTCAAGATAGCAAGCATATTTTCAACCTTCACACAGATATGCTTCTATATATTAGCTTAATCAGTCAAAGAACTGACTTAAAAAAAAAAGTGTAGATTTAAACACCTCACATGGGGGGAAAACTTTGTACATTTTGTGTTCAACTTTCCATAGGTCTTTAATATGATCTTCTGTCCAAGTCCCATTCACCATAACAACATCGGCACAGCAACCCACCAATGCATATAGCTGCAAATAGTATAGCAAGGATAATAACATTAAACATCAATTCCCACCCAAAAACAAAAAGATTGTAATAAATGAATATACTAATAGACAACATTGCAAAAAAAATGTCATTCACATCAAACTTATTGACATATTATGAGTCTGACCACTGAGCCTAAAATAAATTAAAATTATCAATGAAGATAATCGGCACTGCTAATGTCCATTACAATTAAATTTTTTTGGCTTTGTTTGTTGACAGTGCAAGAATAGGTCCTTCGAAAGAAAAAATTGTCCAACTAACAAAAGCACATAATTAAAGGTTTTGATATTAAAATCCTTCATCAACTTTATGACCACAAGTAAACTTTCAATGTAGAGCATATTATCATATATACTTAAATTTGACAATAATCTCATCAGCTTTACTTTAAATACATAAATTTCCTACTGCTTTCATTTTAACAGAAGTCCCCTGATTATGCACTATCCAATAGAAATTTAACTAATGTGTACACCGTTATTGAAGAAATTAATATTATTATTACATGAAAATTAATAATGAAATAATTCATGATGAATGGAATACAGCAAGTCCAACTTTGTTCAATTCTTTTATTTGTTTGTGGAACGGTATAGATAACATTTAGTATATATTTTAATGAATATCATAAAGTTTTAAAATATTGGAAAATAAAATTTTGACTGCTTAGTTAATTTTTTTTGTAAATGCTAAAGTAATACTCTAATTATTTAAACTATCTTCAGAAGAATAATTAAATAACTCAGATAGACAATAAAAACTTTAGGCACATTAAAAAAAATCACATTTTTTTTAGTGAACACTTGTGAAAATTGTTCACTAAATACAAGTGACAAGTAATTGGAAATCCAATGGTATAGAACTAATAAAAAGATATCAAACATTTTGAAAATTTAAAAAAACAATGTCCAATTTTATTTTGATGAAAAATAGGATTTGAAAAATTGTATACATGCATGATTAATTTTAATATATAAAAGTAAATTTTGACACACTCACCCACCCAAATAATTTATAATATAACAGTTTTATCCATGTGAACAGCGGGTTTCTCGCTATAATGCTGGAGTTGTTGTAAGCAACCGTTCTGTGTTTAACTCTATTCATCATTGCCTTTGTGATAGTTGGATAGTGAGTATAACAACCGACTGGACAGGATGCTAAATACTTAAATATTGGATATGTGAAAGCGTGACCCGTAGTGTCTATATAGACATCTAAAACATAAAATTTATGGGTACATAATTATGTTTCAATCAAAATAAAAGTTAAAAAACTATAATTTGATAATGCAAAAAAAAAAAGAATTATAAACGAAAGACAACTGCAAAACTGGTAGTTAAGTGTTGTATAGATACAAGTCATTAGATATTGTTTATTGCCAGGCATTGTCCAGTCTTAAACTTAATCAATTCACAAACAACAGTCCACTTTTTACTTTAAAAAACATAATTATAAAACAGTTTTCGGTTGATACTTTGTTACCAAACACATTTGTGTATTTTTGAAATAGTTCTTTAAATCTACCGAGTTTGATGTATATCATATAATAGAATCTCAATATACCTAACTTTATCTGATTTCATTAGAAATTAAAAAAGATATAATGTTGGGTGTGCTAATAATAACAAACATATTGTATTAAAAAAATTGGACATAATTTCTGGACATAACAAGAAAAGTCAAATAGAAGCAAAGATAAATAAACATACATAAAATGATACGACATTATATTTATGTACATTTTCTGAAAGATAGCAAGAGACCATCAGCTTTCAAACAAGGCCATGGTTTGATTTTAATCAAAGGCAAATATACAAACGTTTTGATTTAAATCAAATTCAGCCACTCGGTCTTTCCCTAGGAGAGCACTTGAAGCTTATGGTCCCCAACATAGTCATTATATTTGTAACCGTGGTCATTAGCAATCACCAATCCACACCGAGCCAATATCACTATATCGGGACTTAATTTATGTGATAACTTAGCCCTCTAGCCAAGTCACAACCTGACAATAAGTCACAATGCGAAAGAATTTTTTTTTAGTATTCTATTATGTTTTAGTGAACCCACTACTGAAGCATGTTCTTCCACAATATTTACATTTCAGGTTGCCAGCCTTGAACGTTATGTACTTTACGCTGCCTCAGTGCAGGTTAGCGGCCGCTAATGATAGGCTTCGTCAACGCGATGGCAATGTTTAGGACTGAGGGCTTAATACGCTCTCCCAGGCACAAAGTGAGTGGTTTAATGTAAATTAAGTTGAAAACTCATTGGTCAATTTGCCTGGGGTCAGGATCCAACCCAGTACTTCCTGGTTCTAAGGCAACACTCTTAACTACAAAGCCATCGCTGCTCTAAATAAACATGGCAATAAGATATTCTAAAATGCTGACATATTAAAATCTTTACAGTATTTAACAGAAAAAGCCCATAAAGTGATGCAACTAACCAGGATTTAATTTCATAAATGCTTGAAGCCCCAAAACCATAGACCCTAAACTTTGCATCAACAGAGTGAAGTATGGATAAGTTTTCGCTTCAATGAGACTCTTTAATCCAAGTTTTATAAAACTAATTTTCTCTGAACGGAGCTTAACATTGAAAGTATTCTGCACTTTCATTAATATGGTTTTAGGATCTGTTTCTTCAACAGTATAAATATAGATATTTGTGTCTGGAAACCTGGCAACAAAAGTATAACTTTGTGAGTCATCAAATTTTATTTTAACCATATTGCCACAAATACAAATTGCATGATTTAATAATCTTTAATTAAATTAAGAGCATTCCAAAAGTTATTCATAAATATTACTATTATGTACTTTTTACATTCTCTATCATAAATCTGCAATTTAGTGACATGTTCCAAATTTTATATTGTAGGTCCAAATATATCAAGAATAATATATTATCTAAGCACTACATATACTGTATTGAAGATGCTAAAAAATGAAGGTCTTGAAAAATTTTAGGTTAAAAATCATTAACTTTAATTGAACATTCACCAGGATTTTTTTTTCATTATAGAAGCTATGTATCCTGGGCGAAATACTACAGAGAACAATTTTTAAGTTCTGATAATTAAAAAACTAACCTTGCCAGAATACCTTTAATCGCAATCCACAATACTCTTTCACCGCCTCCACCAGAATTACAATACGGATGAAAGAATGCAACATTCGCTCCGTCTTTCTTTCTTCGTTGTGATTTACGTTCTTTAATCCTCATGTACCAAGATGCAAATATAAACGCAAAGGGTACAAAAATGAACATACTTAACAATAACATGCAAACAAATGCCACCGGAAGAATCACAATTGGCCTAAAAGAAAATTTTTAGTAAAATAATTAAGACAGTTGTGTATCGTATATAATGAAACTAACAAACTACTCCTTATGTTAAGGAGACGGTGGTAATTTAACAAGTTACAGGTTATCCAAAAAAAAATTAATAACAAATAACTCACTAAACTTACACAAAATAATAAAACAAAGTCATGTTTTTGTCGAAAGTATCTAAAACAAATCTGAAATAAATAAAGCCAGATTTTCAGTTCATAAGGAACGTATAAAAAAACCTTCTAAAAGTTTGAGTGATTGAGTACAGTGTTGCCAAAATACAAAATTTTAGTACAAAGTTTAAAAAAGCCGAAATATAATAACATTAATCTCTAAGAAAAATTTTACAGCTAGATACTTATACTTAAATTAAATCAAATAGAATATAAAACGGCAACTGAAATTGACGCTTGTTTGGTAATAATAACAAGAAGTGAATGGCGGTTTTGATAAAAGAGCAGTAGAAAATTCATTTAAATCCAAAGTTCATCTCTAAAAGAGGTCGTTCAAGTATTACGTAAGCATAATTTTCGTTATTTTTACCTTCTTCCTCCTCTTTGTTAACAAAAGTAAGCAAATTACCTCTCCCCTATGCTTACGTAAACACTAGTATGTTTTTTTACGAAATCTGTTAAAGTTTTTTTAGTGTTATTTACGAACGAGTATCCATCACAGTTAATAAGTTTATGACAATTAAATAAGTCATTTAGAATAGTTAAATAAATTTGATGCGCATTTAATACTTATTCATGCAAAACAATCACATTACATTTGAATGTTAAATTATTGATATATAAGCGATATTTATTTATTTTGTTTTATTTAAAAATTTGGTAAATTGATATTAATCGTCATTAGTCAATAATTAAGAAATATTAATTTATACACATGTCAAATTCAATGTTACTCGAACAAAGAAATTCAGATGAGTAAATAGCGCTCACGGCACTTTCCATACTAAGCCATTCTTAATACTACGTAAGAGTGAGTAAGCAATAAATAATTATTTTGTAGAAAACCTAAAGATCCTTTCCGTTTTAGAGCTATTATTAAGTTTTGAAAAACATAAAAAAAAAATTTTGCTCACTTAATCGAAATTAAGACCATCCTCCAGCTCAAGGTTTCCAAAAATAAGCAAAGCATCCTTCATATCCTTTTAGTGCATATGTAACGTGACCATGCGTCCCGGCTTAGGCGGGACAGTTTCGGTTTCAGGCAGTCTGTCCCGATGACCCCAGCGAAGCCAAAATAGTTCCGGTTTTGCAAGCAGACCCAAAGATAATTTAAATTTATTTTTTCCGCTCAAAATGCGTGGCCCGACGCCCCACACTGGGAGGCAGATGACGACAGTGCGCGCCGCCCGCCCGCGCGATACTGCACCAACGCGTGTGAGTAGGACAGATAAATCCCTTCCACCCAAATTCTTGTAAAACAATACAAACTTTTTTTTATTATATATTTTCGTTGATGTGTCTCGGTCTGACATAATAAATAAATGGTCATGTTAAGCATATGTAATACTTGAACGACCCAAAGTCACCACTCCTACATTATAAAAAAAAATTGCTAGAAATCTTTAACTAATATTTTGTTGCTAAATTATGTTATTAAAATATTCATTTTTATCGTTAACCACTAATATAATTCTTTAAACGTTGTGATAAAACTTTAAATTTACTAATAATATCCAAGGTCATTTTTATGCCAAAAAATGCTTTTAGCGTTTAATAACTTGTTCCATATTTAAGAAAAGCTTTTTTTTTTATCGAAACTCAGAATATGATAATATTTATTAAACATTTAAGAACGATATATACTAATGATGATATAGTAAACAACTATCAGGTAATATACCACGGCACTGACAATAAAAGAAATTAAGTGGTAACCGTTTTGGATAATAATTAAAACTTTAGATGACAAACATATAAAAAATATTGTATCAGCTAAACTGGCTGTTACTTAGACAAATCGTAGTTTTGGAAACACATGAACGATTTAATCTACCTTTTACATTTAAATTAATAGTGACGAATAGAATATGTTATTTCCGATCTAGCTTCAAAGAAAAATTCACAAATAGCTTTAATATCGAAACAATCCTTAGCAATACAATACCGCATACTCATTGCTGTCTACACTTTACTATAGCCTATTAAAAGGGTGGTTGATAACTCCGGTTTAAATGCTTTAGAACTAAATGGAACTAAGAATTAGAATTAAAACAAATAAGACGATAAAAAAATAATATCGGAGAGAACTACAAATTTACCGAAGATATGTGATATAAGTTTGCAGCTTAACGAAAAACAATGGCAGTAGAGATCTTGAGATTTTTGTATTTCGTCTGCAAGAAGGGCGGGAGGGGCAAAAATCCATTATGGACAAGTCCAAAGTTTTCGACGCACGGGTGTGTCCGACTCTCACGGATTAAAACCCCAGCATTACGGTTTGCCATTAACGAAGGCTGTTAAGTCTGTGGACTTTCAGGTTTTATCTAAGGGCTGATGGCAATAGTGCCAACGGTGCGAAGGTCAGGAACCTTCTGGGTTACCCCGACGTAATAATAAACGTCCGGTTAGTTGTTGTAAGCCAGGCCATTGCCCGGAAGAGGCAAAATAGCTAAACTATCTATTACGTGTATAATAGATATTAAAATAGACGACAATTTGAAAAGCGATTAGTAGAGGGGGTGGCAAACCGCGAAAGGCGGTTATAAAACTAACGGTTCCGGTTGATGCGCATGCCCTTAAATCACTGAATTTAAAAATTAAAATTCAAAAATGACCCAAACGTTACGTAAAACGCGTAACAAACATAACTGAATTTAAATTCGAAATGGATTAACCATCACTAACAGAGTTTGACCGCTAACCGTGACGCTGAGCGAAGCCCGTCCCCAAAGGGCCGTTGGTACAACATGCGGTCGCATTCACGCAGTTAATGGAAAAACCATTTACGCGCGTAAAAACACGCGAAATAACTAAAATAGCGATCGGCATCGGAGTGTGAAAACTACTGGAGCCAGTGGCGTAACTATACCATCTGTGGCCCGTGGCAAATTCTTTGGGCGGGGCCCTATCATTAAAAATCGTCACGTTGTACTTGACGAACTTGAGTACCTACTTAGTTTAATTTTAATAAACCACTCATGTAGTTACCCAACTAATTAAATTTTATTTTCAAGAGCATAGGTTTATACATTAACAATGAAATAACAATTTAATTTCAATAAGATATTTATTAAGAAAAATCTTTTCTCCGAGCTTTTTGTTCCGCAAAAGTATCTATGACATCATCAAAGTTTAAAGATCGGGCCATAGAATTTTCAATAGATAGAATAGCCAAGTTACGTAATCTGTCTTGTCCCATAAAGTTTCTTAAATAAGTTTTTATTTATTTTAGTTTTGAAAATCATCGTTCAGCACTAGCTGTAGTCACAGGAATCGTAACAAATAACATTAATGCAGTGCATACTTCAGGAAAGCTGCAGGACATAAAATGATTCTTTATTATTAATAAATCAACAAGGTCTCTAATACACGAAGATTTTTCTAATTCGTCTCTGAAAGTGGACCGAAAACTGAGAATTTCCCTGGCAAATGATTCAGATATGTCTTTTTTATATATATCAACAAATTCTAGAGCTTTTTATAATAGATCAGTGCCATCTAAAATTTGAAAAGTCGAAGGTTGCAAAACACTGAAATTGGAAACAATTTCATTCATCGGCAGGAAACGCGATTTCAGTTGATTAATAATGATGTCCAATACTTGATAAAATATGTTCACTTTGAACAAACTTTCGTAAGCGCTGGACGACTTCAACAAACCGAACTTTTAAAGCATAAACAGCATCATAACGTCCAGCCCGTCTAGTAGGGTTTAATGTTTTAATGTTATTGAAGTTGAAGACTCCGTTTCTTTATTAGATATAAAACTTTGTATATTCCATCTTTGATACTATGTCCAAAAAATTATAAATTTGTTGAACTGTATCAAAAAATTTTGCATATCGCTAACCTCCCTACTGCATCATTAAGTACTAGATTTAAATTATGAGCAGCGCAGTGAACACATACGGCATTTGGCTCGATATCTTTAATGAGTTTTTGAACTCCACCTGTCCCTTCCATTGTATTAGCACCATCATATCCTTGTCCTCGACACTTATTTAGAGGAATATTTTTGTCATTTATGGATTTAATAATTTGTTTCATTGCTAAAGCAGTTTGATCCTTAGCTTCATGAAATCCTAAAAATGACTCATTAATGACGAGTGCCTTTGGGGATTCCATTATCATCTTTCTCGATCATACAATAACGGTAAAGTTCACACATTTGATCAATTTTTGAAATATCTTGAGTTGTATCGAATATGATAGAGTAAAATGGTGCGGCATTTATTTCATTTATGAGTGCATTTTCTATTTTTAGAACCAGAACAGAAATTAGCTCATTTTGTATTTTTGGACTTAAATATTTTATCTAGCTTTTTGGTTTGCTTAGCAATTCTTGTAAAATCGGGTCGTATTTTCTTAATAACTCAATAATACTCAAAAAGTTTCCTAGGGAGCTCGGATCATTGCTATCTGCCTTTTCTCTGTGGCCACGGAAGGCTAAATTACACGTTGAAAGTATCAGAGTAACTTCAAGTAGTCTAGAAAGTACTTGGCGCCAGAAAGATTTTTTGTAGCCGCCACTGTTGATAAGACAAGAATCCAGATGAATTTTCGACGTCTCGTGTCTTTCTATGGCGTCTACAATATGTTTCCAGTCGTCATAGCCCTCCATCCAAACATTTTGTATTTTTTTAGATGCCGGATTTGCGAATAACCAACACGGTTCACAATACGCCTTCTGAAGTATTAAAAAATATGATAGCCATGTACGTTCAAGTTTCACGCTCATACTTGGAAACAATATAGTAATGTTTTTCTAGAAAAGATCTATTGTCACTATCTTTAAGAAAGGGCCCTTAGGTTTACAATGTCCGTTTTCGATCACGAACCGTTTTAATTGATCAGTTAGCTCTTTAAAATTACCCTTATCAGTAACATATGGTGAAGATGCAATATTGTTCACACTAAAATATGGTTCACTTTGATTTTGCTAGTTCCTTGTTGTGGTTGTTCTGGATCTGATAGACACTGGTGTCGGGTGCTGCATCTGCTAATTCTGGTATACTTTTAGTAAAGTCCAATTCTTCACTTTTGAGCACTGTCCACTCGCATTTTACTAATAAAATCATCATATTTCAAGTACCGGCTAATTTTAGGTAACTTTTATTTTTTCTTCAGTCTCCTTTCTCTTTCGTTTTTCACTCCCACTTAGATATTTTCTAGAACTAGACATTTTAATATGTAACTTTCACAATTACTTGCTTTAATAAAGCAGCAACTACGAAAAGATTCAAACAAAGAATGCGCAGTAGACCTCCATATGTAAAATAGCAAATCCGGGATTCCCTAACATAGTCTTGCTAGCTCGCTCTAACGCCAACGCCACGAAAAAGTACTTTCTTGGTTAACAAAATGAGGGCAATTCCCCGACCGTCAATACTCACCCGTGCTACCAACGTACCGCGACAAAAATGGAGTAAACAATAGATGCGTTTTAAAATTGATTAACATCTTATTGTATAGGATGTGATGTGTTGAAATCTTAATGCTTAGTTTGAATTTGTATTATGGTATATAGCTGTTTCACTTAAATATATGTTTTAAGTAAAATAAAATTATATAATATAAATAAATAAAAAATAATAAAACAAGTACCTACCTACTTAGATACAAAGTTAAAAAAAATATTTCTGAGCTCGCGGCCTCTTGGGCCGGGGCCCTCTTGGGTCGGGGGCCCGTGGCATTTTGCCAGCCCTGCCGCCCTATAGTTACGCCACTGACTGGAGCGCACCCTAGGCGCAGAAACCGTGTGCGGGCTCGGCGTGCAGACGGCAGGGTAGCCGGAGCTTCTCGCCAGGATGGACGCCCGTGGCTTAACCGCCGCTGTGCGACTTACACTGCGCTGGCACCCTACACACTCGTACACGCGCGGGAGCTCCCGACTACGGAACGCGGCTCGAAGGAACACCGCCACGCAGTAACACTAAACTAAACGGGTGGTCCAGGGACTGAACCGAAAGCGACCGATCGCAACGGAGGAACAACTGGAACTGGCTTGAGATTCTCCAAAGGATTTACAGGAATAAAACCCAAACTATTCGAATGATAAAAAGTGTTACTGTCAAAAAAAAATCTTTTAAAAAAATGCTAAACTTCGCAACTGGATGAAGGCATAAACTAATACAAAGAAACAAAAATCTCGCAAAGAAATACACTGCGACAAAAAGAGCAAATAGTCATTAAAATTTTCACTATAATTTAGAAAAAGCCAAAAACTTAAACGAAATTTTTAAGATAGTATATTGCAGATAGGCTAAGAATATATAAACTTATAAATACATAAAAACTAAATACCAAAAATTAATAGCAGACAACACACAAATAAATAATAGATGGCACGATATTAGGAAGAGTTACTTAATGAAGATTTTATTAAATGAAAATTCCATTCCTTGTTGATCATTATATTGACTAATACTCTAAGTAGGTAATTTAGATATCAGGCAAGCAGTGGCTAAAATGAAAAGTCACAAATCTACAAGACCAGACGAGATATTAGCATATCTATAGAAAAACCGACGTCCAATAATTATTGCCCGGCTAACCAGCCTTTTGACTATTATCGTAGTTGCCAAATGAACTACTAACTCTTGTTGGCAATGCTATCACTTCTTTCCTACAAAAATAAGGATAGTGTGATACAGTGAGAAAACTATAGAGGTATAAAATTGACCTCACATACACTTGAAACATGGAAACGAATAATTATTAAACGCCTTACCAGCATTTGTAAAATATGTCTAAATAAATTTGATTTCACAGCATCCAAGTAAACTACTGACGTCATGTAGACGATCAGAATCCTGTTGAAAAAAATATGAAAACATCAAAAAAAGACTGAAATCTGACTTTTATTGATCTTAAAAAAGCTTCCGATAGAATAGCACGCAAGCTTGTATGGTAAGTTCTTCGTGACCAAATTATTATATAAATCTTATAAAAAATAAATACAATAATGCTAGAATAAAAGTTTGAAGACAAGCAGACATGAGCAAAGCATTTGAAGTCAGAGTAGCATGTTCCAGATTTCTTTGAATTTGGTGAAACAAAAGTGAAACGGAGGCCATCTGCCGTTAACTTGGTGGTCGAATATAAAAATACATCTTAAGCTCTACTGTCAAAACTAACAACGCAACATAGAACAACTTAATGTAAAAAAGTGAAGAGAATTGATCACATTTAAATTGTGACACACTGATCGCAAAAAAAAAACAGACCCGTCATCGAAATTACTTGCCAAATTCTGGGAGAGTGGTTTTGAACTTAAGTATAAACAGCAATAAACCATTTATAAAAACAACGATGTAAATAAGTTACTTCCAACGTAACTAAATGAAATTTACTGTACTATGATACATTTCTAACTAATCAAAATGCTTTAAAAATGTAAATGGTGTCAACGCATTTTGAGAATTCTCTAATATTTTTAGAAGAGTTATTCTGACATTGAATTATTCTCTTTATAAAGGTAGTTCTCAATAATATACAGAAGACGTTTTTCATTTTTTGTTATTTAAAATAATAAAAATAAAAAACTAAATAAATCTAATAGGATAATATTAACTATAAAATATTTATGTGCATATATTTTATTTATAACCTTATTAAAATTGAAAGTAATTTTTTGTAGAATGGTGTAAGAAATCTCGCTCATACCGGATATCGCTCGTAACTACTACCATTGGTTTATGACAAACCATTTTTTTAGTATTTACGAAATTTTCCGTATTATATTCTATATCCATTTTATATTGCTCACTGATACAGAATTAAATTCTAAAAAAAATCATAATTTATTATATGATTTTATTAAATTACAATGAATTTTTTTAGTAATAGTTTTAATAAGGTCATCATCATTAGACTTTTTTTTATAAACATGGAAAAAGTGTACTATGTTAAAGGCGTATTTGTCAATTATATTAGTGTCCTGTTTATTTTTACAGACGTCATAAGAAAAACAAGTCCAAGTAGAAAGGAATGAGTTGTTAATTTATCGCTCCCTCTAAGTTATTTTTACTTTTATGCCTAAATTAATTTTATTGCAATGACCATAGGCCAATAAGTAGAAAATCCTTGTTCTCTGTGAGATGTGTATAAGCCTATATAATACTGTTCTGTGGAAACGTAATCAATCTGTATAGGTATAATCTAAAAATAAGTAGTCTGTGATGATAATTTTGCTAAGTGGTTTGTGTAGTAAGGTTAGATGGTTTTTATAGTTTTGTATTTTTATGATAATTTTAAATCTACCAAAAAGCTTTAGTACATATTGTTTATGTAGGATTCAGTATTTTTTATCGGTTAAATTCAAATTAAAACGTGTCATTATCTTGAAAATCAGATTCTGTGATTACACTAGGAGTACAAGTTAAACTGTCAAATTACGCGTTAGATTGCACAGGCCAACAAAAAAAATTTTTGTAAAAACTTTTTAAACTAGTTTACCTAAATCGTATATATATTTTAATGCTGAAGCCGTATTCTATATCAGTCTTTTTCCACCCATAGTTTTTTCGCAATATATATAAAAAAAGAAATATTGTATGTTTGATAAATATGAAATGAAAATTCAGTATTTTATTTAGATTACATTTTTACTTTCAACAATCATTGATTCCTAATTTTATTAGATGCATATTTTTTGTATTCTCTCTCTCTCTCTTTGTAAAATTTCTTATATAGCTTTTGCTTCGATGTGATGCATTTTGTTGTTCTCTGTGAAGTGACCTGTAGCAATCGTCCATCATGTTGATATCTCACCGTTCTTGGTATTATTTCGCCCATTTCTTTTGTCTTGATGAAAGCGTTCCCCTTGCTCTTGATTTACATCACCTAAGTTTTCAGGAAAAAAAAAAAATCAAGATGATTGTGCAAGAAGTAGGCTTTAAGGGGTTGTACGCCTTTGCGAGGCTCTAAAAACATGTCTTATGAATTTTTTACAGAATCAGTTTTTATTTATCAATTACAAGTAATGGTAATTCAAATAGAGCCCACTTTTAAGACTACCATAGCATGTGGATCATATACAAATATTGATGTACACCGTTCCTGTAGATGATGTCCCGAAGGACTTTCTAAAAAAGTAGCTTGACGGTGATCTCGGTGATTTCAGTGATTTGATTATCTGAAATCAAAAAATATGGTAGATTCTTTTAAAAGATGGCTTAATACAGGCATTGAATGAAGGAATAATAAAAATGTTGATTTTTGACTGAAGTTTTTCCTCTAAATTGTTAAAAAAAAAATAAGTAATTTTTAAAAATGTTATTTCTTCATTCAATACCTGAGGAATATATCAAAAAAGATTATGTAAAAATTTGAGAGTAATTGGTTGAGCCATTTCCCAGAAATCGAGATCAACTTTGAAAATACACTTTTGAGAAAAAGCGTCTAAAGTTTCAGAAGTAGTTTACATATAGTTAAATTTTTTTTTCTTCATCTTGAATGGTATCGTCTATAGTAAGGCCATAAGAGAGACCTTCTGCAGTATTCTTAGCTTCTAATAAGTTCAGCTGTTAGTGTTGTTGTGCAATTCTTCCTTCTCACATGTTCCCATGTCTCTCGCCTCGGACATCGTCACACGCTGTGCACTCTCTTTTTTGACATAAGCATAAACTGCAGTGCCTAATGAAACTCCTAATGGACTCATAAAGTACAATAATGTTTTTGTATCTTCATTAAACATTCCAGCTGCAATGTAAGCCGCTATTTCAACAACTTTACTGCTTCATGGAACAATTTCTGTAGTTATTTTCCATATTAACTGATTATAACTCTCATTATTGTTTTGTGTAAATCCACCAACACACCTTTCCAATAATTTTATGTCGTTAAGGTCTTCATAAATTGGATGTATAGCTTCAGCAACATCAGCTGTTAAAGTTGCATAATCATGGGTGTAAGAAAATAATGTGTCTGTTGCTAGCGCTTTCTGCTGACAACACCATGTACCTTCACCACCTGTGCACATTTATTGTTGAGGCTTCTCATCAAGCGAACAATAGTGATCATAATATGTTCCCCAAATTCCATTGTTCATGTTATCCACACAAGTTTGAACTGAATGCACTACTTTATTACGTGGCAGAACTTTTTAGACCGATGAAATACTTTTATTTTAGGCTTTAATAGCCAAATGTAACCTTGAAGTAGATAGTGGAATTATTATACATGACCTCTATGAAAAAAAACAATAGAAAAAGGAACTTCAGATAGCACGTTCAGTGAATGCAGCTGCTACTCCAGTTCTTACTCTACCTTCTTTCTAACACTTTGAGGTGACCTTACAAATTTAAGTATACCTCTGAAAATATTAATCGGATTGGTTTAAAATTTTCAGAGAATATACTTAAATATATGCACATTCTGAAAATGCAAAAAAAAAAGGTTTTTTAAATTTGTTTATCATGTTAGCTACAATAAGGTCATAGTGAGGAGCTTTCACATTGCCTAAAAATTATGTCACAACTTCCTTTAACCCTTTGCAATCGAGAAAAAAAACAAAAAATTTTGACATCCAGCATGAAATATTTTGTTTTGTTAGACCCCAGAAAAAATGTTTGAGAAAATCCCTCTATTGTAAGTATGGTATGAACCTAACTGCATGTTCGTACGCCTTTGGAATAAATCTCAAATGCACGATCGTACAAATCAATATTGTTTATGATAATATACACAATGAAATGCAAAACTTATCAAAAGTGTTTAATTTTAATTATAGTTTATAATCAGTTTTCTTAGTTTCATTATTGACATAAAAATCACCGTGGAACTAAGTTCCAAAAACCAAAAAGGTACATTTAACGATATAATCTTTTACGTAATAAAGTAGGAACTAACTAGATCTATGTTCAAAAAATAAAATTAAAATTATTATTTTTGTGATACTCCTGGAGGCATTTTGGTTTCGTGCGATGTATAGGTAAACATTGCATATGATGCATCTAGTCTGCGTGACTAATACAGTTTTCCATCTGACAAGCCCTCAGTGATTTGATGTCACGAAAATTTGGTAAATGGTCGTACTCATCAAATCTTAAGGAAACCGAAGTCTTACAGCCCTTTTGATACTTTCGTGGCATGACTACTGGTTCTTCTTCTTCATCTTGAAGTAGTCTTTTTTCAGATGTTTTGATCAAAACTTCATGAATTTCTAGGTGGAATTTCAGGAGGTCCATGGTTTAATTACGAGGGTGTTTGTTTGCCTCACAATCTATTTTATATGCTCTCAAGGCTTTAACTATAGCCAGATCCAAAAAATGTATCAAGACTTTAAGAGTTCATTTCTTTGTTTTCAAGAAGGTTCTACAATATTCCATTTGATGATCAAGGATGTCGACACTTATATTTTTATTGTATCTTGTCACAATATTTGTTGCTGTCACGACGACGTAATTGTTATTTTTCTTATTCCACCGCTTCACCAGCATGTTAATCTCACAACCAGTACAGTTTGAAGCTAGCAGCACACTTTTACGACTTTCCATTTGACCATGTGATTACTATCATCTCGAACCATTTTTTTATCATCTTTTAATTTTAAGGAAGAACGATCGGGAATCCTATTTAGCATGATTGAACCAGTGCTGGGAAGACCACGGTTATGCATTTTTTCAATTAGTGGCATTGTTGTCAAATACTGGTTGTGATAAACTATATTCTCTCGAACTTGAGTATTGGTCAGTTGGGACGTCATTACAAACTCTTCTGGAAGAAATATTCCTTGATCTAGTTCTGTTGGCAGTTGACATGGATCTGGACGTGGCTTGTCTGGCAACGACTTCGTGTTCAGAACTGGTAACTGGTGTTGCTGGAGCACAAAAATTATTTTTTGATTCTTGCTGTACATCTGTATTTTGTTCTGAGAGGGGAATCCAGGAACGTAAAATCAAAAGTTTAAGGTTTGATGTCTTCATTGTTTATTCGTTCAATCTCAGAGTTATTTCCGTCTCCCAAAGCAGCATAAATCTCTTCTTCGCATAGATAAGTGCCTAAAATGAAACCATTATACAATTAAAATCAAAAGAAATAAAAATACCAATCTAGAATCCAGGTTACAAAATTACGATCAGCAATCGAAAGCACACAATTGTGCAACTTATTTTTCCAGACAGATATACTGTAATGAAAACACGTAGTTTGAATAAAAAAACATAACACAACACTTTGGCATATATTTGTAAACATAATAGAAATGCAAAATCATCATGTTTTGAATAAAATAGATTGATAGTGAGTACTTATTTGACGCGCAGTTCCCGTCAAAATATGCAGCCATCTCGGACAACGGCTAGCGGGCCACTAGGTCTTGAAAGGTTACTCGGACTCCTAGCTAGCGTTTGTAGGTAAAATAGATAAATGCACGATCGATCGATGTCGGTTGCGTGCCAAAAAGTTGATTTTTGTGTAGACAAGATTTTTTTAAAGTTATTTGCACAATTATTGTAGCTCAGTTGCAAAGGGTTAATGATATCCAAGTCTCTTTTTTCTTTTGTACTCAACGTTGCTTAGTTAGAATCAACATCAATTTATGAATATTAGATCCAACGAATATCCCTTCTTTCAATTTAGCTGCTGATAAATTAAGTTTTTTATGCAAATATGTAAAGCAATTACCATCTTTAGGCAAAGCTTTTAGAAATTGTTTTTTAAGTCTAATTTAGTGTGTAGTGATGGTAGAAGAATTTTTTTAGGATCAACTAAAGTTACATGTAAAATATTTTTTTCGCCGGGAGTCAAAGTTGTTCTTAAGGGTCATTGTTTTTTGGACCAATGCTGATTTCTTGTTCTGCTCTCCCACTCATATATAAAGCATGGGAACTTACTTTGTAAATCCTTTTTGTTGACCAAGGAGCATGGAGACAACTTTTAAATCTCCACACAACATCCAATTGTGAGCTATATAGTTAATGTTCTCCAAAATTATATTAAGATTTTCATAAATTTCTTTCATATGGATCGAATGAACAATCAGCAGTGAGGCATAAGTATTTCCATTGTGTAATAATACACCTTTTAAACTTGTTTTTGATGAGTCTATAAAAAGTTTCCAATCTTCCTTTATATTCTCAATGCCAAATTCATTCACTAGACCATCAATATTATGGCAGTAAACCAAATCCTCTTCCTGATTAATTTATTGTGCAAACTGTTTATCTCTTGTTCTAAAATGGTAGATAGATGTTCAAGATTCCAATAATTTTTTTTCTTTTAGTCTAGAGCCAAGCAATTCTGATTTTTCCGTAGTTAAATCCAAATCTCGCTCTAAATCATTTAATTCAGCCTTTGTAAACAACTGTGGTTTTAAATTTTCTTGAGACCATTCAAACTCGCTTTCAGTCGATTTACTTTTCTCAGATACTCGGGACACTGATAATGGCATCCTAGAAAATCGAGAGGATCCTTCAAAAATCGTAGTGGCGATTATTGCGTTTGTTATTTTTATTTAAGTATTTTAAAGCACTACTATTTAATGAAGGTTTTGGAGTCGATCTGATAATGGAGCCTAAAGATAGTCGAGGAAACTCCTTAACGATTTATAGCAATTACCTGGTGTTTGCACTTGATTAATTTGTATTGATGAGAACTTTACACATAGATGGGTTGTAACTATCATTAGGGATCTGACGATGAAGACAAAGGATAGTCAAGGGAACTCCTCGACGTTTTACAGTAGCTATCTTGTGCTTGGACTTAATTCATTTTTATTGATGAGAACTTTGTACCTATATGGGTTATAAGTGCTATTACAGGTCTGATGATGGAGACCATAAACAGTCAAGAGAATTCCTCAATGATTTATAGCAATTACCTTTTGTTGGGCTTAATTCATATGGTTCAATATGCCAAAATGTTCAGTTCGTACAAAAATAATCCTAATTAAGATCGAAATTTTATATAGAAATGCCATTACTTAGTAGGCATGCTGATACGTCAGTTTGATACTGAATTTAAGTTGCGTAATCGTGTCATCTCTAGCAATGCTTTTTTGTCGTGTGGCCTACTCAATAATTTGTTTGAATCTAAGTCAAACAACACTATTTCTTCCAGGTTTTAAAATTACTCAAAGCAACATACACCTGTCATTTAGCGAAATTTTTCTTGCCTAGATCAATAACGGCATTTTCTAGTGTAGTTCACTGTAACTTGTGAACTGTAACTGCCCAACTTAAAATTAAAAGTAACATTCGGCGTTCGACATCTCCGTAGCCTTTTGTTGCTTGAAATGTTGCAACAATAACCGGTACCCAGCCATTTTCATCTTTAATTCTACTTTACAATCGTATCATCATCAAATTTAACTAACACATATTCCAGTAATTCCCTTTCTTCAATTTGTTCTCTCTCAAGGGCAGACCATTTAAATTATTTAACAATACCCATTGCTTCATTTACAAAGCCATCTGAAACCGATATATTTTGTCTTAGTATAACGCGAGATTCTTCAGCTAACTTTAGCGTCGATAATAACCCTCCACATTTATTTAAATCCTTCGGTACTACGTTGGGCGGTGGCATCTTTTCATAAATGGCGACCTCACGAGACTCGTCTAAAGCAATTATGATGTAAACTTTATGTATTTTAGATTTTTTTTTCTGTCATCAAGTAATTATAATCGTCAACTTATTTAACGGTGGGAACAATTCGCATAACAGCTCCGTCAGTTAAGTCCCCTGTCAAAGGTATTCTGCGTTGTTCACATAGTAATTCAAGTTGACTCGCAGTTTTCAAGTTATTTAGTAAGTCCATGAATTCGACATCATTTTGTTGGCCCATGTTTATTGTTAGTTCGCAAAACGAAAATCGATGCCTACAAATTAATGTCGGCTGCAAACCATGATGGTTGCAAAAAACATTAGTTTCTTTTGATCGGGAGCAGTTATATTACCAAACAGTAGTAAGTTGATTCAGTCATATGACTTATCATTGTTTTTGTATTCCTTTCTGTAAATGTAAACGTGTGATACGCAAGTTTTCATACGACACTATCGATATTTCATCAATTATGAGCCAGTGGATTTGTGTCTATGTCTTTCTTGTTCTAGTTTATTTCCACTTACACGGTTATAGAACATGGTGTCGCCTTTCTCAATGGGTACTAAAAATACGGAATGCAGAGTGCAAATATTTGCAAATACAAATATTTATCGAGCAGCGAGCCCTGTTAAAGATGCTACTTTCACAAATTTGGGTTAAAGCAGACTATCAACAGTCGGACTGTAACAACGTACGACGTGTTCTACAAGTAATCATAACAAGTATGACTTGCCGCTGCCGGCATTTTTCGTGACAAAAAGCAGTAATTGATCTTCGGCGCCATTTGAATCGGCTTTGACCGCAGCAGACCTTTTAGAACAAATTTTGTTGGATATTAAGTCCACGTATGGTATTGATGGATAGATCATTAGGCATCATTATTCTTTCACAATTATCATCGCGATTGTCATTAATATTATTAATAACTTCTTCATCTGCACATAGTAGTCCTTCATTGTCGGTGGCAAGCGTTTGTCTAGTGGTATTTAATGCAGTTGCTTGAGCTAATGCTTGTTGTATTATTTACTCAACGTGAGTAAATTTTTCAGGATTAATATTAGCTTACAAAGGTCGTAATTCAGTTTGCCGTCTCAAAAAGCAAGATTCTGCAGTTTCATCATATAGTAAAAGTGTAGTATCTAGTACGAAGAACTGCGTGCTTATTCCGTATTCGAGTGTTGTCTTTTAATTTAATAAAACGTGGGGCTCAATATGTGTTTTTCTCAACTCCTCGTCGGCATCTTCATCTCATGACGGGTGTGAAACTGTTTCAAAACGTACAGCAAATTCCGCCAAGCCTGTACGTAACGGTCAAAAATGTTATAAATTGATGACTCATTGTTTTCAACTCTTAAAATGCTAAATCTTTCATTTGGTTTGCAACTGTTAAAAATACCTTTCTGAGACCCAAGACTAAAATATGTAATCCACAATTAAGATTGCTTCTGTTTATAGTTAGGTACCACTTATCGTTAATAAGTCACAAGAGAAAAAAAAATCAACCCCCTCCCCTTTTGGCATGGGAGATGGTACCACAGGTGATACCTTGGGACTGCATTAGTTTAAAACAAGGTTATTATTCATATTATTTTTATTTTCAACTTACATTTAAAAATGGCACATTAATCAAACTTTATATTAAAAAAGCTACTAGGAAGTGTGATAATCAAAAAAGCAGTTCCTATTCACATTAACTCTTAACCATCTGACCCCTATATCAGTTACGTAACCACCTGAGCGCGGTCACAGTGACCGCATGGGATACACGTGAGTTTTCTTAGGACAGTAAGGTTTCATTATAAGAATAAATTAATAAAACTCTGATATTTATTAAATTATTTATTTAAGCGAAAAAAAGTAACAATAACAAAACATATGCTTCTCATAAATGTGAACAGTTAAGTTGCTGGCACATTTTAACTGAAAATATAATCATGCTTACATAATGAGGTCTATCAACATAGGAACAAAATATTATATCAAATTTGGACTTTCTTTAAAGAATCTAATAATATTCTAATGACATAAAAAAATAAAAGTATAAAAAAAATCAAAACTTCGAGAAAATTGCAGAAGGTAAAGTATTACAATTTTTCACGACAATTTTTGCACATTTTGTTAGAACATTTCACACAGATTGGTTTTATACATATAAAGCACAGATGAAATGTTTTTCGCTTCTTCTTGGGATTACATGTTGAACAAGTTTTACGTGTTTCAAGATAATCAGGTCCAGAAACAGTAGGCAATTCGTCTGCTATTTTCAAGATCTGGCGAATAGAAGTTTTGATGTCACGAGGAGTATGCTCGTTATTTTCTCGACGTTTCATGTGTGGCCTAGTCAATTCTTCTGCTAGTTGTTTAATAAATTTAAATCTACTTCCAGTTTTCTGTGCCTGGTTTTGTAAGCTCATGACGTAAGTATTGGAAGCTGACATATCTAACAGCCGATAAAAAATGCACAAAGGCCATCTTTGCGTTCGTCGCGCCGTGGTATAGTTGGAACACCTTTGATCCAGTAAATCAACGCCAATTTTCGTGTTATTGTAGTATAATATTATTTCGGGCTTTTTTGTATTATCATCTACGTTTGCTGTATGGTGCATGCTGGAAATTAACACCACAGCACTGTTTTTTTTCGGCACAAAAGATGTCAAAGTAATATTTTTAGTAAAACCGAAAAGCGAGGTTCCAATTTCTCGTCGCCGATTTGGTTTGAATTCTGGCGGAATTTCTTTCTTATTTTTTTTTAAAGTACCCACAAGAGATAACTTTTTATCTTTTAAAACATCGACTAATTCAACTGAACAAAACCAATTATCAGCAGTGACGTTTCTATTCGACCCTTCAATTGGGATATGAGTCGTAAAACTGCTTGAGTTGGTTTTGAAAATCGAGTTTGTTCTGGGGTCAAATTGATCCCGTCCGAGTCTTTACCTAAATATAAGTATGCATTGAGTAAATAACCATTTCGGGCATCTGTAGCACATAATTTTTAAGCCATATTTAGCGGGCTTCTTTGGCATGAACATCCTAAAACGACAACGACCTCGGAAAGCTACCAACATCTCATCGATACAGGCACAGGTTCCAATGCTGTAAACCTTTTGGCAATTTTGAATAAAAGAGCTGAATAGCTCGGCGATCGGTGCAGAAATATCAGTCTCCGCCGTTGCGCTCTTGTTTCAGCATCATCGAAACGAATTGCTTTCATCAAAATCTCGAATCGATTTTACTTAGAATGCAACGATATATCTCTTCCTGAGCCATCAGAACTATACCATGACGTATAATGCTCCCGGTTTTCTTTAAAAATAGCTGTATAGAATAAAAATCAATAAATGCTTTTAACTCTATGAGATCAACATCATGAACACAGCCTTGCTTTTTATATTTTGGTCGTAACTGCCTTATTTTGTCGTTAGTATGTATAACTATGTTTTCGAGCATCTCATCTGTAAATAAAAGGCTCCAAAGATCAAGAGGTGTTGTAGAATCATTGAGAACGTGATGATAGGCCGATTGAAGTCCTTGAGCTTGCGATACAATGTTATGCTGAGTTCTAGTACGACTAGCAATTGGTACAGAAGACCATCGAAAACGATTTTTCCAAAATAGTTTCGATTTCTAGTCTGAGCTGTGACAAGGGTACTTCGTCTTCTGAAGAAAATTCCTCAACTGACATCCTACTCACAGAAAAGCGCTGCGTAGAAAGACCACCCTCAGGCTGCCCAACGGCACTTTGTTCATCAGAAGACGACACTTGCAGGCAGTCATCAGATTCACAGTCTTCTAAAATCACAGGAACTTCCAAATCCTCAGGTTCTACATCACTGCAACTCTCATCAAGGGTATCCTCCACATCCGACAGTTCCTCCTCTAACCATCTCACAATATTTTCGTTGTTTACATCCATTATTACCCTAAAACAATAAACATGAATGTAATACACAATAGTCACATAACTACCTGCACGCGGTCACCATGACCGCTTACAAAATATTTTTACTTACCCAAGCCAAACGCGCGCACGTTTATCCCTGCCGAGTGCACACACGACACTAAACCACCAACATAAAAGGTACACAGACGCACACTAACACGCGATAACGGATTTCGACGAAATTCAAATTCAAAAAGTCGTTGCGGTCACCATGACCGCTGGCAGGTGGTTAAGGGTTAAAGCAGAGAAAAATATTACATTCGGAATATTTTACAAACGTCAAGTTTCTACAACCTTTATTTCGACATTTTGATCTGTTGTTTTGGGCTCCCTTAGCACAAGTTGGCAGGTGTTTCGCTTCTTTCTTCCTTTTTGCAATGTGAGGTATAGGTTCAACGAGTCTCTGTTTTCTAGTAGAAGTAGAAGGTCTTTCATTCATAATGGGAGTAGGACTGTCAGGAATGCAACTGGAACGAGGGCTTTGGTGTGGGGTATTGCGTGGCACGCGTGCAAGTTGTGGGCTCGAAATATGTGGCTGTGATTGTCCAGGACCTGAGTATATTAATTGTTTCGCCAAATCCAGCTTGAAATCTAAGTACTGGTCTATATCTTTCCTCTGGAGACCAGATTTTGCAGCATCGTCACGGTATTGCACCCAACCTGCTGCTGCAGCAAAATCAAAAAAGTGAAATATTGTTCTAATAGTCCACTTACCAGTTCTTCCTCTCATGGGATATTTGCCAATAATACGATCCAGCAAGTCAATGCCTCCCATATACTTGTTATAATTTTTTATAGCTGCGGGTTGTGGCACTTCAATGTAGCCATTCTGCGACATGTTCTTAATAGCTGGACAGCCGCATCAGTTGACGCAACATGGATTGGTTTACTGTCTAACCACTTTATGACAGCTAACTTGTCTCCCCTTACAACACAATTGTAACTGCCTCTTCCAGCTTTTTGTAATGCAGCATCTGCCCTAAACAAATTCTTTTTATCTTTTTTCTTTGAATTCGGCCGCCGGTACTCTGGCACTCTATTTTTCATTATTACATTATTTAAGACTTTGTGGAGTTTGTTCTCCCTGAACTTGACACATTCTACATGACACAGAAAACGTGTGTCATTAGACCTTATTCGGCTCTGAAAGTAATCTAATGGGGTATAGGTATATTTTTTTCTCATTCATTTTTACCACCTGGGAAAAGAAAATACCAGGCCAGCTCTTCGAATCGACGCTCTCGTTCCAAATTTAGTTGCGGAGCGTTTTCTCTTAATTTCGGCTAATTTCAAGTCGGTTACTGAATTTGCATTATTGTTGAAATGAACAACACGTTACAACGCGTGCATTGATTCCTCAACCCTGCAAAGCATACTCGTAGTGTCTATTATCATTTTAGAATCAAAATTTCGTCCTCGTTGTAATGCATGTTTATCGATCTCAGTTGTAGAGTTTGATATGGGTACGCTATTATCTGTATTAGTAAGAGGTTGATTGTCATCAAATGGTACTCATGTTAATATAAGTTAGGCAATGAATAAACATTCAATGTGTATTGAGTAGAAAAGTTTTCGACTGTCAAATTCCTTTATAAAACGTTATAAAAATCATCAATATTTTTGAATCTTATACAAGAAGCTGCACCGTGCAATGGTGCCTTAAAACCTTTTGCGCCACGTGCATGAGATTCAAACAAAAAGTACGTAACAGTTTCTTATTGACGTTTGTAATGCACGTCTACTCTTGTGAACTTAGCGGTTATCAAACCATACGAATGTTCAATAAAAAATCTATTGAACGCATTCTTTAAATTAGAGAAAGAATTTTCGTTGTCGTCATTTACTAAATGACCGTTATAAATAGGTTGCTCATTACCGCTAATGTTAACCTGTTGTCTATCATATGTTATACATAGCAAAAGTTCTGTAGCTGCTAAATATCCTGAGTTTAAATAATCGATGGCAGGTTCAGGTCGAGCTGCTATGCAATCACAATAATATTTGTCACATTATAATCAAAATGTAGTTAATGTTACTTTGGCACAATGAGTTGGGATCATTAGATGAAAAACCACTCAGGAAATTGTTGCAATAACAGTACATTGTCTGCTATTGCAACTGAATCGGAACTGAATCTTGCATTACCTTAATGATATGAACCGTGCAAAATACTTATGTCCTTATTTAAAAGCTTAAAAAGTTCAATAGTTCTATTTATTTTCGTTATAACCTCAGTTCCTTCTTCATGATTGAGTAGTTCACTTGTTACCTGTATTGATTCCGAAGTATCAGTTGCATCGCTAAAATGAGGTCAAACGTCCCTATAAAGGATATTATTAGATATTAATCGACTTAATGCAATTTTTGATTTTTCATAATTAACCAATATGAATTCTTTAGAACGTTGAATGTTTTCTAGACTTTCTACAATGAGTATTAGTCCAGTTTGGTTTGGGTAAAGTGGTAATATAAAACTATTTGACCTTTACACCAATCTTGGCTAAATCGGTTCTGTAGTTTCACTATTTTAATAAATGATACCACTCTGCAAAGAAATCTTTTTCTCTCGGTTTCAGTTAAATCGGATAATTCATGTGGCATAGTAGCAACAACCATATTCCAATAGGCTTGAGATGGGATTTTTCGATTTTTTACAGTATTAGAGCGTCGAGAATACGCTATTATCATATTACCTGTGATTAATTCTACAGGTAAGATAAAGCTGTATGCTGCCGTCTGTAAATTAATAAGGTGTTGTGGATAAAGTAATTATCCTATTATTACATATAGAACATGGTGCATTGCAAAAATCAACCGCTGCTCGAAATTGTTCAACTCCTAATACACGAGTATTTCTTAAGCAATATAACACTTGTCTTAGAATGGCCAATCGACTGGCTCTTTCTTCTGGACTTTCATTAAGCCCTTTCTGTGTAGAACGATTACGTAAGTAACTTAATCGTTGAGATTGCTGTGTAGCAGATTCATTTTGCTCTCATACCCGTCAATCTATTTTTGCGCCTCTCTGGTGTTTCATTTTTTTTTCATTACTTTTAATTTTTTTTTTTTTTTTTAGTGCTTCCGTCTATCATTTTCTGTCTCAAGTAGCCGTCGTTTCCTCATTCGAGAAGCATCCTTGTTAGGTCTACCCATTTTGATGTAGTTAATCAAAAATGATTAAATAAGTATTTTATAATCTTCAAGTCGGTGCAATTTGATGGCTGGTGTTGCGCTTGAGATCGTGGAAGGCACTTCACTATCTCTTTCAATGCCGTGACTATTCCCTCTATTTCCGTGTTCTTTGACTCTCTATTTGTGCACACTTCCGCGCCGGTTTCGTCACGCAACACTGTGGTATTCTCTTCCGGTCGTGACGGTGATTCTTTCCTCGGGCACGGTGGTGATCGTCCTCTGATTTCCGGCCACATGTCGCGTGAGTCGACAGCCGTTGTTTTCCGCTCCGGCGCGGAAGAGCCTCCGGACGGTGATTCATCTCTGGGCGGCTGAGTCTCCAACCACGATCTCACGCGTTCCCTCGAACGTTCCGTTACAGATGCGGCTTCACTTTCTTCCTCGGAACTGATGCCCGCTTCTATTCTGGCCTTAACCGCGCGCGCCAGGCGTTCTTTAGCTTTCGCTGCTTCATATAGCGCTCTCGCGCACTCTTCTTTGGCGCGCGCCAGCTCCCGACGCCTAGACGTCTTCGACTTCACAGTGGGAGCTCGCTTCGACGATGTAGAGACGGCGCTCTTCGATGGCTCGGCGACGGTCGCTTCTCTATGTGTCATCTGACCGGTCGTGGTATTCTCTGTGACAGAGGGGCTCTCGGGCGAGTCTCGGGGTTCCACCCTCATTTCTCCTTGTGGCTGGTCGTCGGCCTTCTTGCTGCGACATCCCGTCGATCTCGTCTCAACCATCTCGGAGCGCCGACTGTCTACGACTGCGACGAAACAACGATTGATACGTACAGTGGAGGACGAATATTCCTCTCCTATGAAGCGACCCTTAAGCGGACTCTTCTATTCTTCGATGAGTGACGACCCAATTCGATGATGCACGTTTAAAACGCGTATATGGACAAACGATGTCCTCTTCCTGCGAACACGGATTCCCGGTTTGGCCCCGGGCGGCGCGATGCCTCACCACTGCCACGCGCGGGTGTCCGCAGCGAGACAGCCGGAAAGGTTCTGCGGCGTGGGTGAGCGATTTAAATTTCGAAAAAACACCCGCGGCGTATGGTGCTATCGAACAACTAAATTTAAACGAAAAAAACGCGCGACACACGAAACGATAACAATAAAAATTTTAAAAGGGTAACGTCGACCGGCGCACACACACGCGACCAACAATGCTACTTCACAATACGGCACGATGCGAGGTCGTGATGAACACGATACGGAATCGCAATGCGCGGGAGGCGACCGACGCGGCACGAATGGATGTACACAGCCGCTGCGTAGCGGGCGCGGGGGAGGCGGTACAATGCCCGACGCCGATGCATGCGAGCATGTCCGTCGCGGTGCGGGAGGGGCGGCAGATGACGCGAGACGCCGGACCGTGCGTGAGGGCGGTATATGAAGCGACGCGGCGCTCCACGCACTCGATGCGGTGCGCAGCGCGGGGAAACGACGCGGCGCGACGACACGTGTAGCGCTGATGAACGCGCCACGTGTACCCGGAGCTATGCGAGCTCACGACGGGCGGAAAGCGAGCAGCCTGCACGCGGGCGGCGCTTTATTAGAAACTATATCGCCGTGAAAACGGCGTTTCGTATGTCGTTACATGTGACGTATGGCGTTTCAAAACAAATATAGGAATGAAAATTCCTTTTTCGGCACCCACGCCGGAGCAACTATTCATGTGCGCGGTTACTCGACGCGCGACCCACGCTCGAAGCTAATTCGCTTGTGGACGCTCCGAACGTCAGGGCAGCCCGAGTGCAGCGGCCGACGGGGAAGCAACAAGAAGAAAGGAAGCAGCCCGCCGCAGGGGGTGAAGCTCAGTTCAGTACAACTAAATACTACAACTACCTTACTACAATAACAAATTACTTAGTACACAAAATATTATTAGATGTGTCAAAACAATAACAGACTAATAATAGTATTAGAAACAAAATATAGAAATAGGTGCCTACTTACTATTAAATCAACTTTTCAGATATTATGTACTGGCTTACAAACTAATATTCAATGAAAACAAAATATGAAAGAACACTGAATACAACTTAGACCTATAGTAACTATGGCTCATAGAAATACTCAAAATTCAATCCATTGATATTTAAATATTAATAACAATCTTATCTATAATAAGATTATTGTTATAACCAGTTAATACGCTATTACCTACGTAGTTACTTAATTTGAAAGTACACCTATAGCATGAACGTATTAAATTACAGAAATCACAAAATCTGTTAGTAAAACAAGGATAATAACGAAGAATGAAAACAAAATCACCTAAACCATACTATAAGCAATACGAGTATTTAACCTAACCTAACACGCGTCTGCTCGCTAGGTCGCGCTCTCTAGTACGTCTCAACTCCCGCACCACGCATTGTGTGCCGTAATTGTACTATATCCACCGTGTTTGTGAACTTTTGCCGTGCGCGGTCTCCGAATATTTGGAATATCATTACCTCAGGACAGATATTCCGTGATAATTATTTACTAATATTAGCTTGAGTTGTGAGAAAGATTGCTAACATCTATACCTAGTTATTGTTTTATTTGGTACTGACTTCAAAATTATAAAACACTTAATTAATAATTTTTGATTAACTAAATCATAATACGGATTACTTTGTGCTAAGTAAATTTATTTTTTACTTTTTTTAGTTTCCTGTTTGAAGTCTGTTTTTTGTTAAAAAATATTTTTTCCTGTACGTTCATGGCGTAGTCCGCAATGGCGTTGTAAACAATCCTCTGTATGATCAATTGCCTGATAGTCTAGTTTCAATCGAAACTCTTGATTCAAGAGGCACTCCGTAATTGGTGTCTTTAGTTAGGGTTTTGCCGTATTTTTGTAAATACGATATTATTACAGCCCTCGGAAATTCGTAGTAAATCTAGTTATTTCCACGCTTTCTTTGGATCAGCCAAGCATTTTGACAAGATGCATCCAGTCCGAAAGCGAACAATGGAAACCACCATTTCCTTCCTCGTAAACCTATCCTCATAGAATCAATATTCTCATTAATGCTATCTACGCCACCCATGTATTTTTTGTACATTTTTATAAGCGATGGGCAGTCAACTTGTATTTTTGTTCGTTTTTTATTTGTTACACTAATCCGAGTCACTTGTGTTATTGGTGACAATCCGTGACAATTGAAGGCCATATTCACGACACTAACCAAGATTTTCGGTTAACCTGGAATGTAATTCTAAAATGACAGCTGCACCTAAACTATAACCAGTCATCATATATCATCATTTCAGATGCCAGAAACACCAGAGCAATGGCTGGTTGTAGCAAATGACTATGATTCTTTGTGGAATTTTCCACATTGCTTAGGCGCAATCGACGGTAAACATATTTTACTGTAGTCACCGATCAACAGTGGAAGTGAATTTTATAATTACAAGGGTTTCTTTAGCATCGTATTGCTGGCAGTTGTTGACGCGACATATAACTTTTTGTATGTAAACATTGGATGTCAAGGAAGAATATCTGATGGAGGAGTTTTTAACAACTGTGAATTAAACGAAAAACTAAAAAAATATGCACTAAACATCCCTCAACCCACTGCGTTGCCAGCAAGAACAGAAGAAATTCCGTTTTACTTTGTGGACGATGAAGCTTTTGCGCTTTCCGAAAATATGATGAAAGTATATGCAGGATATCATGAACGTGGTTCAAAGGAAAGAATATATAACTACCGACTTTGCAGAGCTCGTAGAGTGGAAATGTGTTCGGCATATTGTCTGCAGTGTTTAGAGTTTTGCGGAAACCTATGTTGTTAGAACTGAAAACCACGACATCTGTCGTAACAGCAATAACATGCCTTCACAATTTTTAAGAAAAGGTAATAATGCTCATATATACCCCTGCAGGTAGCTTTGACGAAGAATCGAACGGCCACGTCAGATTAGGAAATTGGAGAGAAGGTAACAATGACATGACTAGTATGTTACCCTTGCAAATAAGACCGCGAAGGGCTACAAGATCTGCTCACAATATTCGTAATGAAGTTGCTGAATACTGCATACAGCAAGGGTCTGTAAGCTGGCAAGAAAATTATGCTTAAAATGGACTTACAGTATCTGTTGTAGCACGAGGTGTATTTCTATCCAGTAGAAATATCATAGCTTTGTATGCAAACCAAGTACTATGGTATACTTCATCTGCACCTGAAATTGAAGTTGAAATTAACAAACGTCGACCCAAAGTAGTATATTTCGTGAATATCGTAATCTATGCTAGAAAAATAATTGTAAAAAAAAATAAATAAAACCAAATTGTATCTGTTACCTTACCTTACTTGTGGGCCTATGTAATTTAAAACTTAATAAATAATTACGTACTTTTTCCTGTACTAGTTGATTGTTTAGTTTTGTTTTTCCTCCTCAATGATGCCAGTAAACTTGTCATTTTATTTTTACATGTTTGTCTTTCGCTGTCGAGTAACGAAGCCAATCTATTCCAAGCGTCTTCTTTTGAGTTTGTTATAATGCTCTGATGAGCTGGGTTCCAACATCTCTCTCTGTATTTTCTATAAAATACAGAGTTTTTTCTTTGTGCCACTCTATGTTTTAAGAAATAAATACGAGAGGAACGACGTGTGATTACTCGCGACGCACGTGCGCTCGGGACGACTTGCAAGAGCGTACTGACCGAACCGCGTAACACTCAAAGGATTCGCCAAAAAACCGACAGCTGGGTGGAGCACTCAAAGCGAGCAACGAGCGGCTCGTTGCTCGCTGGTTTCCCCGTAACACGACGTACTGACTGCACGAATGCTCGCGGTGTAACACGTTACATTATGCCCCGTAACGCCGGTCAGTACCCACCTTTAGACGTCCACGTCGCTGTTTATAATTATGATGGCGGCTTTGACGGGTCCCCTTTGTCGTCATTTGGACGACTCTGCACCCCGGGTACCGTCTCAGTTCGCCGATATTCCTAATGTAGGGTTCCTGAACAAGGGCTACTGCAATTTTTCGCCTATCAGCCTCAACGAGCAGCTTATTCGTGGCAAGTTTACAGCGCTGCAAGTTGGACTGTATGAACCGCGGAGATACGCGGTCAGTGCACCTTTCGGTCGATGATCCCTTGGCCGTGTATGTGCGGGCGACGCCAGCCAGGGCGCCTGCTGCTAGCAATACGATACCTTCGACCGAGCCATACCATCCCAGTTTGCTCGGACTTCGCATTCGGAGCTAAATACCCCATGCACGGTGTCCTCGCAGCCGGCCTTTATGCAGTTTATGCACTTTGGGGGCTCTCCTTCCTTTTGGACCCGGCTTGTTAAGCCAGTATGCTCCGCGCACCTCTCGGACACGTCTTCGCAGAATCGCTTGCCGTGTCCGTAGCCGAGGCAGCGTGAATACTGCACTAACGGGAATTTGTCCCCGTACACAAAGCCGGTTTTAATCAGGCGCTGGTACAGCTCTGCGCTGACCTCAAGCACTGGGTGGTACTCAAGATTATTACGCGCTCGTCTTCGGTAGCATACTCTGGCCCTGACTTTGTTCCAAACGAGACCCTCTGCCAGGTGCCGATTTTGGGTCCTCAACGAAGCCACTATTTCCTCGTCCGAGTTGATCTTCAGTACGTCCCGGATTATCACAGTTGCGAGTCGCTTTTCAGGTTTGGCGACTTTTCAGTCGGCACCGTGTATTTTGAGTTGCTCCTCTATTTTTTTTTGCCTCTTCAACAGAGGACCAATTCAACACTACCTTTTGTCCTCTGGCTTTCCTTATTTGGTCCACAGCCACCCCCATTTCTCTGGCATCTATCACACCACGAACTTTTGTAATAACTTGCTCCGCGGTGTGGTTTTCAAATTTTGACGCCATGATAAGGGTATGGCTGGTCCCCGGTCTTACAATAGGGCCAGAGGTCTTTCGCGGCGGCGACCTTGACTTGACTTCGGTTTCGTCGCCGCTTCGGCGTAGTTCATAGGACGCGGTGCCGGCTTCGCCACAACCTTGCGGATCTCCTCTAACTTCTCCGGGACGTCCATTTGTCCCAAGATTTCTTTGTCGCGGAGACTTCGACCAGGAGTTTTCCTATTTTTTCCTCCATTTGTGAGAACCTGTCGAGGTTCTCCTGGTTTATCTTATTAAACCTCCTTTCCGCGACCTCGAATTCCATGGCCCTCCTCACTTTCTCCCGTTCCAACTCCACCACATATCTTGGGCGGGACTCATCGAGGTGAAGAGCGAGCTCGCTAACATTTGTAATTTCATTATTACGGACTCTTTTATGTCCTTGCTTATGTTTTTTAAAGCCTCGAGCTCGTTCTTCGCCCCTATAGCGAGGTTGTATATTCTGGATGCCACCCTATTTATCGGTTGGATACCCACAGGCGTGGACCCCGGGACTCGCTCCGCGGAGTTCCCCACGACAGGTCACCCAGCTTTGGTCCCCCCGAACCGGGCAGCGACGGGCGGCCTATCTCTTCCTTCAGGCTCGCCCGTCTAGCGAAGTCCCCGTCAGCTTGAATCGCTGTGAACACTCCCGCATCGGTCTCTCTGCCCTGCACCGTAATTCCGTCTGTCGGCTCCACCTCCACCAACATCTTTGGTGGACTTATTGTTAGGGGAACCGACGTACGCTCGTTTGCGGCTTTCGTCTTGGCCGATGGGGTGGCTGCTGCCGAAATCTCCGCCCTGTCCAAAGTTTGTTGAGGCGCTTTCTCCGATGTTGGTGTCGTTTCTGCTTTTTGCTGTTTTGCAAATTTTTTAGACACCACCATCAATTTTTGTGCCCCTTTCGTCAGTGTTGGGACTCCATTATCTTTATCGGACTTGGACGATGACGTCGCTTTTGTGACCCGTCTTGTTGACATTTTCCGGACGCGAGAATTCCCAAAAATCCAATTCTATAACTTTATTAACGAATAAAATGTATAACATAAAAATATAAATTAAAATCAACAAGGTAAAATGTATAAATTCAAAATAAACGTCAAATGTACAAAAGGTGTAAAATTTTAAATTTAAAATGAAATTGTATGAAGTTGTTAAAAGTAATGTCGATAAAAATAAAATGTAAAATATAAAAAGAAAAAGTAAAACAAATGCCCATACATACTATCCTTAAAGTTACAAACCTATAATAATTTTATTTTTAGGATTGTGTCCTATTTCAAGCAAAATAGGTAAAATAATTGTAATAAAACTAAATACAATCTACAGTCAGTTAAAATGTAAATTAAAATTTAAATGTAGAATAAAAGTAAAACAGAATTTAAAACTTAAAATCAAATTAAAAATTAAAATTGGAGTAAAATTAAACGCAAAATAAAATAAATCAATTAAAATCGAAACTAATAAAATAAGACAAAATATAATCAAATCAAACAAATTAATGAAAAATAAAATCAAATTAAAACAAATGAAATCAAATTAAATCAACTAAAATTCAAAATACAAATTAATATTTTAATAATAAAAACATAAAATTAAAGTAAGATAATTTACAATCAAATTAAATCCAAAAACAAGAAGAAATACAGTAAAACAAAATAAAATTATATTTCTCAGATGTAGATATTTAACAATCAATTATTAATGCGGAAGTCATGCGCGGAACCCCACAAACGAAGACCGATAACTCCGGAAGTAAGCCTCAGAAAAATCCGGGACCCATGGCCAGCTATCGGGAATAGTGTTCTCTAGACGAAAATAAGGTTTTTCAAAAAAATTAAAAATTTTTGAGAGTCGGTAGTTTTGTAAAAACTAAAATTCGCGATGTCTCAAAAATGGCTGGGGATACCGCGAAAATAACAAAATTTGGGTTTTCTTACGAGAAGCGGATTAGATACTAGGCTACCGATGGAGGCTACCCTCAATATCCTACGATGACTTTTTTTTTAATGAAAAAAAAAATTAATCGAAAATTCTCCGTTCGTTGTTTCTGTTCTTGGGCTGAGTGCCGGGGGTCCCAGACAGTCGAAACTGATGCTAAGTCCCCCAAACTCACTCTACGCCGAGATACAGGCCGAAACAAAACCGGCCCAGATCTTTCCAGAGACCCCTCCCGAAGCGATCCAGAACCATTTTTTTTAAAAACTTAAATAATTTTGAAAAGACGCTTTAACCGAAAAAATGACCCTCATAGGGGAACTCGGGAGGCCAAAATGCGTCCACCTATCCACTTTTTGGAAAAAATTAATTGTCGGTTTGAGGGTAGTTTTTTAATTTTTTTTTCAAATGCGATATATCGGAAACGGTTCGAGATATCGAAAAAATAATTGGAATTTCGCTTCACTAAAGGCAAGCGGCTTCTGGAGTTTTTAGCCTTAAGAGCCCACTAACACTCCAACACTTTAAATTAAAAAAAAATCCAAAAATTTTTTTATAATTTTTTTTTTAAATTTTAATAATCTAAAGGACACAATCCCTGTTATTACTTAAAACTATTACAATGTAAATAAAATATGGCAAACATATTTAAAAAGATTTCAGTGTGAATAGAATTTTTTCTATAAGTCTAATAAATTTTCTGAAAACACCGCCCAAGTCGCCTTTGCCGGAGCCTCAATTTGATGTGCTCCGCGAGCGTTTAGGTCCTCCCTTTCGAGGACCTCGTGGCAACGTGATTTTGGGTTTTTTCAAAATTTTTCCGGATTGGGCCACGAGAAAATTCGGGGAGTTTTTTCAGTCGCAGCTCCGACTAGCGCGTGTCGAACGCATAAATAAAATCTTGGTGTCGTCGATCTCCTTTGCGAGACAGACCCAAATGTAAATCGGGACTAACCTCAAAATGGTTTTTTCGTTGTTACTCGGGAACCAGAAGTCGTAGAGGTCAGCCCGATAAGTCAATCTGTTCGACCTCACGGGGCGCAGATTATAAAGTCGCAAACCCAAGATATTCTGCGACTTCGGGAACTGGGACCTCGTGGCCACATGGTTTTGATATTTTTCCCGATTTCTCGAGAACGGGCCACGAGAAAAATCTTGAAGTCAGCAGGCAGACGCCACTCCGTGAAGCGCTCCAAACGACGCCTTGAAATAGGGGAGTCGTGGATCGCTTTTTGGAGATAGCGACACTTTCACTTTTGCGTGTTTGTGCAATTTAGTTTATTCGGTATAAAATTTTTTCCAACGGAATGATTTTTTAATTTTACCACTTATAAGCAGGTTTTGTCGTCCTGCATCCACTGATACCACTATTACTGCAATCCAACACTTTCGCTTATTTAACTGATTTTTCTCTCGTGCGGAGCGCGCGTTTTCAGTGAGTTTCGAGCGGCGGTTGGCTTTCCACTGTTATGTTACAACCACTGTGTTTGATTGGCTGGACTAATCGTTTTACAATGTCATCTGGGGAATTAGATGTCTGATACTCTCCATCTGACCATACCAGACGATCTCCATACCAGAGCATACCTTAAACTTACATAAGTGACATGTTTTTGAGTCTATCATGGCTTGCATTTTTATGCAGTCCTTGTTCGATTTCTTATGCTTGTAGACTTTCCCTCTAAAGCGACCACGAAATACAACCAACTTTCCATCTATAGTTAAATTCTCACCAGGGGTATAACCCGCAAAAAATATGTTCTCTAAAATTTGACAGATCTTATCGTTGCTAAATCATTATTTTTCAGTCTTTTCTCTCGAACTGAAGTTTTGTCAAACCGCAGACATCTCAATAAAAATAAAAATAAAAATAAAAATTGGTTATAAGATATTGTTAGCCCAAACATTTTTACACCTGATTAATCTTGAGCCCATAAATCAATAAAGTTCGTGTGAAGCTGTCGGAGTTCCAGCCATAATCGATAAGCCCAAAAATGCGTTTATTTCCTCAACATCATGATCTCGTTGGAGCTAATCTTTTATTTTATCATTATATAAGTTGGTATTTGTGACAAGAAGTTCAATAACGCCACAGTCGAAGAACAATTGGAAGCATTATACAGAAGATTTAACGTTTCTTGGCAGTCGACACCCTCGCCACCCCTAGAGTGCTGTTCAACGCGGTGGTCGTTGATCTACCCCTAATAAAACCATGTTGGTTGGTGTTCAAGTTGTCCATAAGTTTGTTAGTTAATTTTAAAAGTATCCGTTCAAGTATTTTCCTCTAGACTCAGAGCAGCGTGATTGGTCGATAGGCCTTAGGATCGGTTATCAGTTTGCCATTCCCTTTGGGTATGACAAGCAGGCGACCGCGCCTCCATACTTCCGGAAAAACACCTTTCACACATCTCTCATTAACGCTTATAAACTCCGGCCTAGCTGCCTTCCATGTCGCACAATTCTTAACTTAACTGGAACTTATACCATCCATACCCGGTGCCGTATTGGGCAAGGATCCGACTATGCCGCCCAGCACGTCGCGAGGGATAGGCTCCAAGTCCCTACTTGTCGGCATTAGCGTCGCCGCCACTCTGACTAGCCTGTGGTGTTGCACATTTCTAGATGGATCATCATCGGGGCACAGGGCCCGCAGTATCCCAGACATGGCCTCATTGACGCCCACAGCATGACCCTCCGAAAAAAGCAGTCCGCTGACCACGTTCTTAGAAGCCCGACAGCGTCCCGAGGCGGCCCTATAGCCATCCCCCAGGGATCCTCGTTACCACTTTCTGCGATCTCCTTGTAGTACTTAGTTTGGGTTTCGTACATACTTCGCCTAAACCGCTATCTCATCATAATGAATTCCGATCTCGCTAGTACCTCTCGCTCCTCCCAACCGGTCTGGATTTCTGCCATAATTTCCTGTTCTTAGCCGTCGTTCGTCTAAGCTGTTCTAATTTAGCGTTCCACCATTCATAACCATGGTACTCACTCACCTTTCTCTCGCCCAGACATTTCTTAGATGAGTGTATGATTACATCCGTGAATGACTCGGCCACCACCACAGCCGGGACGCCCTACGGAATACAACCAACTCTATTGTGCACCACGCTCTCAAAGCTACTCCAATCCACTCCACGATCACGAAAGCGCGCAGGCTCCCCCGCCGGTTGTGCGCGCGACGGACTCCCCAGCGCCGCCCACTCGGTAGGTAATAAATTGGTGGTCACTCGAGCTAGTTCCAACGTGCACTGTTCTGTTCTCGATTTTAACACCTCTGGTCGACAGCGTGAGATCGACGTTTGACTCCTCGCGAACTCCCACTAAGGTCCTCGTCTGGCCCTTCTGGTTGTGGAGAACAAGGCCGAATCCGCAGATGAAGCCTTCCATCCTTTGTCTTCGCTGCTTGGCCTTTGGTCCACGTTCAGTGTACTGGCGCTGCTCGCAGAACCACAGTGGAGAGAGAGTGTTGCTGTCCACTCCGATGATGATTCGATTTCTTCGAAGGGTGTGCAAAGTCCTCTCCAACTGTAATATTTACGTGTCGATGGGATCACTGTATTGAAAATAGCTCGATATGACACATTTCAAAGGCTGGAATGTGGCAAACTAGGCATTGGGAGCTGGACAAGTGGGTCAGGATGGCTACTGCAATGTTCGTTTTAGCTAAGAATATCTTTGCCTTGGATTCCGGTCCCGTCTGCAGGAGATACTGTGCTCGTGCGTATTGCTCCTGTACAAACACCAAGTCGAGCCCTTGACTCCGGGCTATGCTCGCCAGCTTCCTAGTGGCTGTCGCTGAGCCGCCCAGGTTTTTTTTCATCCTCTTCTAGCGCTTTTGTGCGACAGCCCTTTTATAATTTGTTTCTCAGTTTTATTCTTCATGATTTGCGCAGCCTTATATACTTGGGTTGGTAATGGTATTTAAATGATTTAAGCGTGTTTCTCTCTTTTTTTTTCCAACCATATCATTGTTATGTACTATCTTATTACTAATTACATTTGCATCTTAATTATAGGTTGTTAACAATATCAAATTTTTCAATATTATTTGCGTCTTAACTATAGGTTTTTAACATTTGTGATTTTTCAATTATTTACACTTTGTTTCTATTTAGTAATTTAAACATTCGTATATGTTTCTATTCCTATAGCTATCATTCGTTAAATTATTCTACCTTCCCATGTCTGATCTGCAGGGTTAGACAAGTGGCTTTCTACTGTCGTCAACGTTAATAAAATAGTATGGGATTGACATAAGTCAACGACAAGTGACGTATTTCAGCATAACGAACTTTCATTTGGGTAGCCAAGTGTTATTGACTTTCCGTTTAATCGAACGAAACGTGACGTTACGTTACGTCAGCTAAGAACCTTCATACAAAGCGCAGCCAAGTGGCACTTTTGACAAGCGTTATCATGTGAGAGCGGTTAAAATATACGATAACTAAGCGATCATAAACACCCTGCAAATAACGATACAAACGGCATTTGTTTGCTCTAGGAGGTTAAAAGGTGTTACATTAAATTTGTTTTTTTCTGTAAATACACCAAAAAATGCACTTATTAAGACTGCTGTGGGCTGCGCAAAATGAAGAAGTATGGCTTATACGCACATAGGCGAAATGCCGAATGCATTGTTTAGAGAGCAATTTAGGCTCAACAAACAGACGTTCGATGAGCTTAGCCTCGATTTTTGTAATCATACCGCATTAAGAGGAACTAGAGAAATTCCTTTGGAAATTAAGGTAATGACGTTTATATGATAATAATAAAAATTAATATAATTATTTATATACTTAGATTTTATGATTTATGTACATACATATTTTTGTTATCGTAGGTTCTTTGCGCTTTGAGTTCCTTAGCCACACAGGGTCTTACCAGAAGATCGTTGGTATGACACAGCATTTGCCACAGATGACGACTAGTCGTTGCATTAGGCAAGTTGTAGATGCACATAATAGTGATTACACGTCAAGCAAGTGGATAGTGTTTCCACAAACACAATAAGAACGGTCAAGAATAAGATAAGAGTAAGTTGATACATTTAACATTACAATGATAAATAAGATATTACTAAAATAGTAAACAAAACATAGTTTACAAGTTCAATGTTGTAAACATGTATCAGTCTATTTATTCATTTATTGAAAAGCATCAATGAATTTACAGGTTTTAAAGAAGGTTTCATATACCGGGTGTAATAGGTTGCATTGATTGCACCGACATAGCACTAGTATGCCTAAATGAAAATGAGCATCAATTTTATAACAGAAAAGGCTACCACTCATTAAATGTGCAGATGGTAATTTGTATATTGTATTTATTATGGTTCATTATTTATAACTAATAAAATATTTTATTATAATATATGCTGAATAAATATAGAGATGAACTACCAATTCTTAAAAAGCTCTTTGATGATTTCTAAGGCTCGCTTCATTTTTTATTATATTTCATCAGTGCATGTTATTGCATACTCTACATTTGAAACTAAACATGTCAGCAGTACATATAGTCAGAGAAATTACTATTCATTTGGAGATATGTTAATGTAAATAATAATCTTTTATAGAAGTATCTTTTGTTTGACCATTTGTTTTTAATGATACTTAATGTGTTATTAGAAGATAAATACATCATTATTTAGAGCGGCTGCACCAAAGGAAAAATAATTTATAAGTATAATTAATGAGACTTAACAGATAATCGACTATCTACAATCTTACATTTACTTAAACAAATGTCTTTGTATTTTTATTTTTTGATGCAACTTTCTCTTAGTAATTTATCGGTGTCTTGTCAATTAAAATGCTAAATTTTCTTAATAAAGATATTTGATTTTACAGTTTTTACAATATTCGTGCTTTTGCTTGTCCCTTTAGAAAAGATAATAATGTCCCTGAAGATGCAGATTTAACACTCAATTTGATTTTGGTGCTCTATAGCCAGTTCCATTTTTTCCATGAGGGCATGTGGGGCCCCAAGTCCACGATCCATGGTCAGATGGGGGCCCTCGAAAAGACATCATTTTTGTCAACTTGCATGTAAAATTACATTGTATTTTCATTCTTGTATTATTTGGCTTCCTAAAAGGGAGGCCTTTTAGGAAGCCAAATAAGAAGCCCAAAATTCGAAAATTTGTGTATGCAAAGACCAACACTTTTAAGACTACCGTGCCTGTAGTACAGAAATACAAAAAATATAGCTTTTTGAACAATTGTGATCTTCGAATGGCTTACTATAATTATCTTTCTAAAATAAATCAAAATACATCAAAAATATCGCCTTGTGTTAATTACTGGTAACCTTCTTTAAATTTCAATTTTTCGATTCATTTATGACAGGTTTTATTTAAGGACAAATTCAGGCATGGCTAAATTTTTTGGCATTCTTTTTGTTACTCCTAAGCAACTGAATAACGTTTCAATTTTAATGTGTATTGATTTACAGATTTGTGATTACGATTTAAAAATTATTAATGTTAATGCAAAATATGGTGGAGCCACACATGACGCTTTCATATGGGCAGCTAGTCAAGTTCAATCATATATGCGTGAACTACATCAAAATGGTGAACAAACTTGGTTATTAGGTAAGAAATATGATATTGTATACCTTCATAAATTACAAAACTAACAAAAATGTGTTTCTAGGCAAATTAAAGATATAATAATATCCTAATCAACCATTTGTAGAATGTTTTGTCCATTTGATTCTATAGTCATGCATCACCTTAAAACTAATGAAATTAGACTTATTGAAATGAATGGTGGAATAAAATGAATTGAAATAAAACATTTTTCTATTAATAATCCAAATATTTAAAAAAAAAATGCTATTTTTTCTATTGTTATTAATATAAACTATATTATAATGTACTATAAGTTGACTGGAACAAAGTCATGGCCAAAAGTTAGTTTACTCTAAACTTAATAAATACTCATGTTGTAGGATTCTGGTTACCCACAGAGGGCCTGGCTAATGACGCCGATCTCAAATGCTGCACCAGGTTCTCAAGAAGAGATATACACTATACGCCATATCTTGGCGAGAAATTGCATTGAACGTTGTTTTGGATTATTAAAAGCTCGATGGAGGTGTTTACTTAAGCACCGAACTCTCCATTACCGCCCTTATGTTGCCACTAAAATAATAGTTGCATGTTGTGTACTACACAACATTGCATTGGATGCTCGCTTAGCAACACCTAGTGATACAGGTGAGCATCATGATGGTAATGTGGCTGAGCAACATGATGACCATAATGTGAGCGAACAACATGATAATACCAATGTTATTGAAGTCAACTCTTCTAATCCAAACAACCAAGAGGATTTAATATGTGGTAGAACGATGCTCCGTTGTCTGGTGGATAGGATGTAAAACTAAATTAAGGTTTAAAAACATGATTTGTGTACATAAATTCTATATATATACATATATATTGTAGTAGGAGTAGGTGGCATGTGAGATATACGACGTTGGTGCTCGCAAATGAGGGTTCGCGTTCATTTCATCGCGTATATTTTTACCTCTAGTGACATTTTTGTATAATGTAATGGCACAGATCACTACAGGAATGTCTCGGTACGGCAGAGAGCCAACCTTTCCTTTGGATATTGTTCAATTAGGAAATATAAATAGATCGTGCAATAACATACTTCAGAGAAGAGAATTTGTGAATAATATTATTAATAGAGCTCTTGAAAATATTAGAAACGAGCAGTCGAAACAAAAAAATTGTTATGATAGCGTTTGTCATTGCATGACAGCGGCCTGCCTAACGAGGTTGTGTTGGTTGTTTTAACGCTCCTTGCACCCTGGTGGATGTGACTGTCGGCAATTTCCTGAGGATGTGCCTTGTTGGCATGAAACGTACGTAGAATTTACAATTCAACAGTTAGCGGAATTAGATAATTATAATATAAATAACACTTGCTTAGGTGTTCGATATCTGTCAATCCTCTGGAATCAATATTCAATCATTTGGATAGAGATTCGTAGTGGAGGCAGATTCGAGGGTCAGCGGTGGGTTGCATGCTGCATGTTAATACATGTTGCAGGCAAGCGTTAAATAAACTGTAATTGATTTATATTCAGTTAAAGAAAGTACAACTTTAGGTATCTTCATTTAATCAAGTGATCAATACTTGTGTACACCTCTTTAGGGAAAAAACATACAGCACATAACAAAAACAGCTTTGTTAGAACGCAACTTAAAATTACGTAATCTTTTTTCAAATGTGTTTGAAATGATGCTTAATACATACCTCAATACTAGAATAAATAAATTCAGTAATGGCACTGCTACTACTGACTTCATTAGATTTTAATTTTTTAAAGAAATATAATCATTATATGATGATGATCTTAGCATAATAATATCTTTGACGATTCATTTTTACACAGTTTAGTTAGTGCATCTTCTTTATATTTTGTTAACTTAAAATAACTATGTACATATATGATAATAATTGCTTATTTATTATCATATATATACATAGTAATTTTAATTTACAAAGAGACCTCTGAAGGCACTTTGTGATAATCATAGTCTGTCTATCACAAAAGCCTCCAGAAGGCTCTCGATGAGACAATATTTCAAGCACTCTGAGCAATAACACATAACTGCCGAAGTAGTTGATTATGCTCATGAGTTATCTCAATTCGTTGTGATTCTAATTAAAGCCTTTCCATTTCCCGTTCACGAAGATGTCTATCTCTTGCTTCCTCTAAGTCAAGGCGCCTCCGCTCTATAGCTACAAATTCACTAGTCGCTCGGTCAGCCTACCACCTCCCATGGTCCCTCCGACATTTAGGTTATATGGGCTGAATCGCAGAAGCGCCACTGGACACCGAATAATCTAGTCCAGCGGCCTTTTCGTGCTTCTTACAAGTTATTCTCTATTTCTTTTCCTAGTCCCTATATCACAACTCTCCCTTAATAGGGCTTGTACGTCACATGATGATCTTCGTCACCGAGCAGCTCTTCTTTTTTCTCTTCTTAAAGCTACACTTTTGCAAATGGGACCCACACACATCACCTTGATCTCTTTGAGCATCTCACTCCTAATTTCGTCGTATAGAGGACATGACCACAAAACGTGGTGCATGTCCTCGTCAGTCTGTTCACACAGGCACACACTTGATTCATTCAGTCCTAGTTCATACAGTCTCTTTCTAAAGCATCCATAGCCGGTCAATAGCTGAGAGGTTTCATAGTCCGGCTCAACCCAGGATGAGCTGAGTCGAGCTGATACATCCGGGAAATAGCGATACAGTTCTCTGCCATTCATCTCCGTATCCCATCGCCACTGCCATTTCTCAGTCACTTCATCCCTAACCCATTGCGCGAGCACGCCCAACTTAGCCCTGGTTCGTATGTCCCGCTCCCTGTCGACCCTGCCAGCCGTCATAATCTCGAGGGCAGCCGGCAGCACACCGGCCAAGACCGGCAGTGCCGCCGTGCTGGTTGTCCTGTACGCCTTGGTCAGTAGTATGAGTGCTGGTCTTTGAGTTCGAAGTAGGACACTTCGGACCATGCGCAAGTTCGAACGCTCGAACCAGCACCACGTCGCATATGTGATTGTCGCCTTGTAAGTACCGTTATATATTGTCAGGAGGGAGGGAAACCTCATCTTCCACGAGGCCGCCGAAACTCTGGACACCTTTCTGAACAGTCTATATAAATTTGGAGGTAAGCCACCCTGCTTGACCTTAGTAAGTACCATCGGCCATCACGCGTTGTCGAACGCACCGGAGATGTCGAGAAACACGAGCTGCACATATTTGGCAGCCGACTCCCTCGCCACCCCCAGGATGCTGTTCAGCGCGGTGGTCGTTGATCTGCCTCTAATGAATCCGTGCTGGTGTGAGTTTAAATTGTCCGTCAGCTTATGCGTTAATTTTAGTAGTACCCGTTCGAGTATTTTCTCCAGGACTGAGAGCAACGTGATCGGTCGATAGGCCTAAGGATCGGTCATCGGCTTGCCATTCCCTTTGGGTATTACAAGCAGGCGACCACGCTTCCATACTTTCGGGAAAACACTTTCTTTTACGCATCTCTCATACACACTGGTAAACTCCGGCCTAGCCGCCTTCCATACATGTCGCACCATTCTGGAACTGATACCGTCCATACCTGGTGCCGTATTGGGCAAGGACTCGACTATGCCCCCCAGCACGTCGCCGGAGATAGGCTCCGAGTCCCTACCCGTTGGTGTCAGCATCGCCGCCACCCTAGCCAATCTGTGATACTCTTCATCTCTTGATGGATCGTCGTCGGGACACAGAGCCATTAGTATCCCAGACATTGCTCCATGGACGTCCACAGCGTGACCCTCCGAGAAGAGCAGTCCGCTGACCACATTCCCGGGGGCGCGGCAGCGCCCCGATGCGGCCCTATAGGCCATCAGGGATCGTCGTTGCCGCTCTCGGCGATCCTCTTGTAGTAGATGGTCTGGGATTTTCGCATAGTACGCCTATATCTCGATCTCATCACGAGGAACTCCGATCTCGCCGTAGATTCCCGCACCCTCTCGACCGACCTGGACTTCTGCCATACTTTCCTTTTTCTCGCCGTCGTTCGCCTAAGTAGTTCCAGTTCGGCGTTCCACCATTCGTAACCATAATATTCGTTCATCTTTCTTTCGCCCAGACATGCTCTGCCAGACCGTATGATTACATCCGTGAACGACTCGGCCACCACCGCAGCCGGGGCGCCCCACGGAATGCAACCAATCCTGTCGTACACCACGCTTTCAAACTCACTCCAGTCCACCCGGCGATCTCGAAAGCGCGCAGGCTCCCCCGCTGGTTGTGCGCGCGCGACGGGCTTCTCGGCGCCGCCGACCCGGTAGGCAATGAGACGATGGTCACTCGAGCTAGTTCCAACATGCATTGTCCAGTCTTCGATAATGACTCCTCTGGTAGTCAGCGTGAGGTCAACGTTTGACTCCCCGCGAGGTCCTGCGAAAGTCGCCGTCTGGCCCTCCCGGTTGTGGAGGACAAGGCCGAGTCCGCAAATGAAGCCTTCCATTCTTTGTCTTCGTTACTCGGCTTCTGGTCCACGTCCGATGTACTGGCGCGGCTCGCAAAACCATAGCGGGGAGTGGGCATTGCAATCCACACCGACGATGACACGCTCGCCTCGAAGAGTGTGCAGGGTCCTCTCCAGATGTAGTAGATGCGTATCAATGGGGTCACTGTATTGGGAATAGCTCGAGATGACATATGTATCAGCAGCTGATACATGACATACTATACAGTGGGAGTTGGATAAATGGGGCAGGATAGCCACTGCCATATTGGTTTTGGCCAAGAAGATTCCAGCCTTAGATTCAGGTCCGATTTGCATTAAGTATTGAGCTCGCGCGTATTGCTCTTGTACGAGCACCAGATCGAGCCCATTGTTCCGGGCTATGCTCGCTAACTCTTTTGTTACTGTCGCTGAGCCGCCCAGGTTTATCTGATGGAGTCGTAGGCGTTTACAATCAGCCATAGCGGGTGAAAGTAATCCTTCGCTCTTCCGCGAACTTTCGTCGGGGCAGTCTCTCGACGCCGGTTTATGGGTTTCCGCGTTCCGCCAGCCGAAGCGGTGGCAGGTCGCACAACGAGTCATAGCAGCGGCACAATCGTCGGCTCTATGGCCCGCGTCTCCGCACTTCCCGCATATTGTATCCTTTGATCTGCAGTGCGCCTCCAGGTGCCCATATTGTTGGCACTTCCGGCAGCAGGTCACGTTAATGAAATCGCACACTGGGATGGCCTCCCATCCGATGTAGACGCTGTCCAAACCACTCAAGATGTCACGCAGTTCCGATTCACATTCCAGGATGACGGTCGTGATGCCGCTCTCACCCCGCGATTTCTTGAAAGCGACCTGGCATGAGCCTCGGAATCACTCGCTGCTCCAGTTTGAGCATTTTGTTCGCAGGTTTTGCTCAAACAAACTGGAGAGAACGGCGTCGTTCGCCGGATCGCCCATCATGTTGCGCAATGCCACTAGAAGCCGCCTACTCTTCGGTTCTGCCCCGCAGCTCCGGCGGCGTAGCCTTTTTAATCTTCTCTGCCGCCTCGACCGATGTAGTTTAAATAATAACTCCAGCTCTACCGACCTTCCTTACTCCGGACACCTGCACCTGCATGGCGACCGGATCCATTGTGTTTTTTAACACCTTCTTTGTGTCGTCGGCGGTTTTGAGGTGCTCTTCCTGCTCGGTGATCGGATAAAAAGCGAGCACTGGTCCACCCGTCGGGTTTTTGACGCTGTGCGTCGACCTTGCAGCTCCAGACTAGGGATGGCGATTCTCTTCGAAAAAGATCGATTATTAAATCGATTCGAATCGTGACCTAATGAATCGATTCACAAAAAATCGAGGTCTATAAGATCGATTTCCGAAAAATCGATCTTTTTTTCAAGTTTTCGTTTATAATGTAATATTTTATTAAAAACAAGGTACATATTATAATTTAACGATCTCTTATCAGTAAAATCAGGTAATTCGATAATAAAAAATATTTTCATTACCATGTCAAACTAGCAGATGAAGTATAAAATAAGACATTTATTTTCTACATTTAGAAATTTTACAGAGTTAAGAAAATGGTTAAGAAAAATCGTTTACAAAGTTAATAGATAATGTAGCTTATAGTTCCCAATGCTTAATATCTAAACTTTTTAAAAACAACAGTCTATCAAGTCTACAGGGATCCAAGCGGTTTCGCTCATCTGTTGCGATGTTTCCGGCAATTGAGAAAAGGCGCTCACAAGGAACAGATGATCCTACGATACTCATATACATCATGGCTATTGAGTGAACTTGGTGATAAATAGAGTTTTTTTGTTCTTGCCAGTAGAGTATAGGATCATAATTTAGGTGCACAACTGCCTGCGATAAATAGTGTTTAAATTCTTCATTTAAGCCTTCACTTTCCTGTGCATGTGCAGTATATAAAGAGAGTTGCTTTTTCACAAGCAACTTATGAAAATCCCAAATTCCTTTTTTCATATCATTTTCATTACCAGTCTCTTCAATGGCGTCGACTTCTTCGCTATTATTTTGTGGAAGTTTTTGCCGCGTAATATTTAAAATTGAAGTGTTTATTTTATTTATTGCTCGAGAACAGGCGACACGGTCAGTAAAATGAATTTTTAAATCTAGGATCTAAAATGGTCGCAGCAGCTAACAAATGAACTTGTTCGACCATTCCAAATCTTTTTTTAAGGCCGTCCACTATTAAAGTTCGTGTTTTAGCACCAATATCGGTTGAATTTTCCATTGTATTATATGTTTCAGTCAGACAAGATACGATTGGTATAATTTTACTGGCTGTAACATAGTTTTCTCCAGATATTTCCTTAGTTATTACTTCTAATGGTCTCAATATATTTATAAGATCTTTTATGAATTCTAACTGCTGTGCAGTAAGCATTGTTGGAGCTTTAGGATACTTGAGTAATATTGGCGCAATTATTTCGGATAACTCAACAAATCGTTCTAATTGATAAAAAATAGAATTCCATCTGGTACACACAGATTGAATAAGCCCCAAAGGCTTTGTTTGGTGATCCTCAGCTTTCTTTAAAGAGTCAGCAGCATTTGTATTTTGCTTAAAATATGTTGTAATATCTTTAACAGCTGTTAATAATTTCTTGGCTTCGTCTAGTCCATCCTTATTGTCAAATGGTTTTGATGCTACTAGGTTTAATGTATGAGCAAAGCATGGCAAGTGTTTATTTTTGCCATAAACATTTGTGACTGCTTTAACGATATTAGCGCCATTGTCCGTGATAAACGCTACCACTTTGTCACTTGTGATGTCCCATTTTTCTGTCATATTAATAATTACTTGTGCTAAGTAGTCAGCATTGTGTGGTTCTGTTAGAGCAGTTACACCGAAAATTATGCTCATTAATTTATTTTCATATATACAATGACCAGTTAAGCCTAAGTAGATTTGACTATTATGCGTGTCGGTCCAAACATCTGCAGTCAAAGCTAGTGCTTCTACTTCTTGTATTTTTAATTTCAGTTGTGCTGAAAGAACGTTATATTTATCATCAATCATGTGGGTAATTGTTTTTCTAGCTGGAACTTTATATAGCGGTGCCACTACTTTCATCAAATATTGAAATCCTATTTTTTCCACAGTATTTAGAGGCAAGCCATCCTTTGCTATCATGAAGACTATTGCATTGGCTAGTTGACCACTTTTAACACCAGTATCTGAAAATTAAAAAAAAAGTTATAATTTTCGATTCTGTATCTATACATCTCACTTTCATGAAAATTTATTAACAAAAATATTTCAGTTTCTTGTCTTACCTCGAAATGATTTTATATTTGTGAAGCAAGATGTCAATGTTGGCTGTTTTAAGACTGATACAGAGCCAGAAGAAGAAGCCACGCTTTCAGTATCCGAATTATTAACATTTTGAGAATCTGGAACTGGCACGATGCCTAAAGCCATGTCATCAAAAACCTAAAATAAGAAATATATTACTTTGATTTATTGAACATTAATTCTTATTTTGTTCAAACTCAGTATATTGGAAAACAAAGGATGTGATATAAGAAATACAGGCTCCACTCCACTCACTTGTCCATCACCATCTCGTGCATTACTACAATTACCACCACAACTTTCACTCTTCTTTTTGAGACTTACGGTCTGAATTGTTGGATGACGTCTTAATAAATGATTACGCAAGTTTGTTGTGTTTCCCTTAGTTTTTACTTCCTGATGACAATATTTGCATTTGCCTCCTGAGTCTTTTTTTATGAAATGATTCCAAATATCACTTTTACCCGACATGCTGAAAAAATACATTTTTTCCTCATTAAATTTGATAAACAACGAAATTTTTAGTAATTAGTTACCTACTAGTTGTAAGTAATATTCAAAATCCTATTAGCATCAATTCCTAAACAATTTAAAAGAAGACTTTATATGAAAGATTAGTAAAACATTTAAATAGTAAAACAGTTAAATAGAAATAATAGTTTCTTTGTAAAAAAAAACCTTTATAGGTTTATCAGGTTATAATTCGATTTGATTTAAAAAATCGATCTTTTTCGGAAAGAATTGCCCATCCCTAGCCTGGCGTTCTTACCTACCAAATATGTATGTATTGTATGTAACCGCAGACCGATTTTACTTGATAAAAATAAGATTAAAGTAATTTCGGTAGTTTATTTTTAAAAAGATAATCAGGGCTTTACTATTACTTTCTATGTAAATAAAATAAACAATTTGAGGTTATATAGATAAATGGACATAATAGTAGAAGTAAGTATGCACACTTCCCTAAGGAATTCTACATATGACTTACTTATTAGTTATTTCAATGCCCAATATTGATTATTCGTATCTAAACGTAAATGAATTACATACATGGTTAGATTTAATGATCACAACTAATATATTAAACTGAAAATAATAGCACGAAAGTAACAAACAAAATAAAGCGCTTTACTTACCTACTTAGTCTCAATTAGTTATTATTCCGCAACAAACACTACATAAAAATTAGTATTTATATCGCTTTACGAGAATCACTCAATCAATCAACAATAAACAAATGAAATAAATACTAAAAATAAATTATGGCTGGCATGACGCAACTCAGTCCAGTCACAGGTACAAAAACCAAAAGTCAAAGACTACGAACGTAACTTTTTTTATTCAAGAGATGCGAAGGAATCTAAACATACAGCCATCTCGCGAGTTTTTGAATAATTAATTCTTTAACCGGCAGCACTCTTATAATACGGATACATTCAATTAATTGTAAATAGTTTTATGGTTTATACCAAAAAAAATGTCGATTTTCAAGGGTGAAATATCGATTCACCGAATCGATTCATACATATCGATTTAAAAAATCGTTCTTGTTGGCTCCAAAAATCGATTCTTCGATTAATCGATTTCAGATCTCCATCCCTACTCCAGACAGCTTCAATGTGGCCGCATACGAGCGCGGCTGGGCAACTGACGTTACATCCAATCCAGCAGGTGTTACTTAGCCCGTCCTCGAAGCTTCCAGCCTTGCATTCGCAGCCTCCAGCCTGGAGTTTGCCACCTCCAATTCCGCCTCAGCTAAATGCAGATTTAAAGCAGCGACAACTGCCAAGATCTCATGGCCATGGGGCGCAACGCTATTAATGTCCGCCTTATTGAGCTTTGAGCTGGGGCCAACCACCATCAGAGAGATGGCCTTCACCGACTCATGTGCTCTGTTCATGAGCTCCTCTTTGCTAGCGCGCTACCCCGTGCGTTCTGTGCGCTCCGTGTCCGCGTAAAGTTTCCATCCGCGGCTTCGCCGCCGGATTTTCTTCGCCCGGACTTTCGCGCTGCCTTTTACCGGACACAGAAATGTCGGCAAGTCGTCCAGCACCGTAACGCCACTAGGGGGCGTGCGGCACAACGATTGCCTAGGCGTAAATACTGCTGATTCTTCACGGCCGGCCATATTTGGCACTCAACCGTGCTACACACAGCAGGACAAGAAAAAATACACAGAAATACAAGTAAAAATAAATAGAGAGAGAAACTTACCTAACTAAAATTAAACCTATAGTTCCTCAGTGAAATAATTTTAATATACTATATACTTTCTTAGAGTCTCTAGTTCAGCACTTATAGTCTAGACTTATCGCTTAGATGTTGTACGGGACCTGGTACACTTTGTGCGCTGGTCGCAACCGTTGATGTTGATCTTCAGCTGGCAGAGTTTCAATGAAAAACCTTGTAGTTTGCTTATTTCGAGGAGCAGAGTTTCGTTTAACTTGTTATTATTACTATATAAGTATATACCGAACGGAAGAAAGGAAGTGAAGGATATCGGGACCCTATCCTATATTTATATCACTGTTACACGTGTTCCCGATATCCCCACTTAATAACGGTTCTTTAACGGTCAAACGATACCCCGCTCCCCTCCTTTGCTATTTATTTAAATAAATGCCCTATTTAACATATTTTTGTACAAATTTTTATAATTTCAGTTACGTAATCCTATTTTCTAAGTAAATATCCGATATGTTATGATCAGCGACGCGTGAGTCATTTTCACAGAAAGCGTACACTGCCAAAAATATGATTTTTAAAATTAAGGTCATAAAAGTAGTTTTTTTTTAGAAATATTGATTTCGTATTTAATTAACTATATAGAAACAACAGAAATAGTTGCGATTACGCTTTATTTACTGAAATATAGCTGTTTTAATCCAACGAGGCCGCAAACCCTACTCCATTCCGTGACCAAAAGTTCTTAATCATAATAATAAAATAAAACAAAAACAGTATTTTTCAAGTAGTGTGTCTTTAATGACAACTTAAAATCTTTATAATAAAAAAATAAAACTATAATTAACTGTAACAAACACTAAAATCAACGTTATTTATTTCCATTACGTTACTCTTTGGAGAAATAGGAACATTATTTATGTTTTTTTATAATTAAGGTACTACGTAGTAATTATATTCAAATTTAAAAAAAAATACAAATTTTGTAGTCGTATTAAACATTAACAATGAAATAACATTCAATAATACTTTATAATAGAAAAAAAATAAATGAAAAATAAATCTAGTAGGACAGTCACGGAACGGAATATCTCAGTCACGGAATGCAAATCTTAAGACTAGGTCACACAAGACTTATTTAAATTCCGTTACTGGGATTGCCCATTCCGTAACTGACATGACAAGAAAAATGAGATCAATCAAAATATTAACTTAAAAATATTCTTCACCAAGGCATCTGCAACATAAATAATCAAAAGAGTTTTGGCCTTCAGTGCACGTAAGACAAAACCACATCTTACATGCCATACATTTACAAATCCCTGCCGTCGTGAATTTTACTTTTTTCTTACATGCAAAGCACTCTAAATTTCGCGATATAACTGTTTTGATAGAAGGATTATCATTTCGAGCTTTATTTTCTTTATTATCAGCAATTCGTATCTTTTTTAGTTCATTTGTCTTGTACGTAGAAAAAGATTGCCTCTTACTTGTTATATTGTACAAGTATTTTTGCGCACCATTACTTTCATCACTTAAATTAGTTTGCACGCTTACTTCCATTTCTCCGGCGTTCAACGAAATTAAAGGAGTTATCTCTTCATGCCTTTTCTCTGTTAAAGAAGTTGAGTTGGATGGAGAGTTAGTTATTGATGTTTCTATACAATCATTTTTTGCTACACGTTCACAAAATTTAGGACAAGATTCATTAAAAAGTAACATGGACAAATCTGGTATATCTGTGTCTGCTAATTCAGATATGTTTTCAAAATTATAGAGATCTCCTAACTCGTCGTAATTTTCCTGTGTTTTATATATATTCGATACGTCTGGTATCTGTGTCAAATCTACTGTAATAGTATCATGGGGTGGGACCTGTATTAAATCGACTAAAGTGGAATCACGGGGTAATATACAACTAGCTAAATTCTCAGTGTCTACTAAATTTGAGGTGTTGCTGGTTGATGGAATAGGAATTACATTACCGGGCATTTCGTTAACTGAAATGGAATCATGGGATGGAATCTGTGTTAAATCGACTGAATTAGAATCATGGGGTATACAACCAGATATATTTTCAGTGTCTACTAGATTTGAGGTGTTGCTGGTTGATAGAATCACATTATCCGGTATTTTGTTTATTGTTAAATCAGGAAGAAGGTGCTTCTTCAATTCAAAACATTGACAAACTTCACCTTTATCAATTTGGCAAAAACAGCTCAACACTCTGTGTTGTAAATATTGTAAATCAGGAAAAGCTACTACTTGATGCAACTGCAACGTGCCAGGTATTGCTTTTAATAGAACAGGAAGATTACTCTGAACCATTTGAATTTCGGATTCTTCAACGAAAAAAAATTATTCTTTGGAAACAGACTTGAGTATCTCAAACGCTTCATTACCATTTGTTATACTTCGTCCATATGCCACTTGTTTATCAAGAGTTCTTTAACAGATCCTCAATTCCGTCCGCTACGCCTTTTCCGTGCCCGCTTTCAGAAAAATTCCAAGTTAATAAATCCATATTCAATACTTTAGTGTAATGATGCAATAGAAAGAAATTTTTTCTGCCTATATTGGCTACTGGGTCCATCCGAAAAAATGTAAGCGTTTCACCGATAGATTTGTCTGTAGTAAAAATTAATTATGGGTAAGAGGTGAGCCCAAATAGCACCTGGCTCATGACATTTACTATCAGAGACTGAGCAAAATGATTGTGAACCAGAAGCCCAGTAAACCATTCCACAATGCAAAGTTATTTGAGTTTTGGATGCTCGAAATGGGTGGCTTGAACCTCTTCATAAGATTTACATTCATAATTTTGACTAAAATCGCATAGTATTAATGCCTCATCCGGTCCTAAATTTGCAATTTTTCTCTATACTGTAGTTGTTGGTGTTTCCAATTAAATATGTGAATCTTGAATAACGTTATATTCTTTTCAAAAATTTGTAATAATTCTCTAATTGTGCTCTGTTTAGAATTCTTCACTGTTTTTTTTGTCGTCATTGGTATTATTTTTCCTTTTTCCATCTTTTCATATTTGTGATCTACTCTTTCCCATTGATACCAATACACGCGCTTGGATAATGAATCGCCTTCTAGTGCATATGTCAATTTTGATTGGTTACAAGTTATGCATTTTCCATACATACAATCATACGAATTTAAATCGCATGATATTTTCAAAATTACATCAGTTAGGATTTGATATCTTGGGGAAAACTCTGTTTCTTAATAAACTTGAAAAAGCATATCCATATTGCTGTGTTTGATGCATAAGCAGGTATCTCGGTTGTGAATAGTAGGTGACAGTACATATTCCGGTTTGTGTCTATAAAAAGTAGTGAAACTTAGCCGTCCTCCTTCATTCCTATAAATTTGGTACAAATTAAATAACGTATCAGTAAGATAACGAATTTGATATTTTTCTTTATTGACTGTTTTGCATTCTTTCTTCCCACTTGTACTGCGACTTATATCATCTCGAATAAAAAAATGATTTTAAATGTTCTTTAATTTCATCGCTTTGCCTTTTGCGAATCCTTTGAAGAACTCTTATACGACCGTGTAATCCTAAGAGATTTGCAACGTAGGTTTTACATTTATTACTTTTCAATATATCAGTATTAGCAACAGGATACGTTTTCCACTTTGATTTTTGGATTTATAAACTGTACGTAGGGCGCTTTCCATAACTTCTTCTCTTGCTTTCATTTTATTTACTTTATCTTCTAGGTTTTCAGTTTTTTTAGAATAATTTTGCTTCATACGATACATTGTTTTCCTTATTTTTTCTATATTTCTACGCAGCAAAATGTTTTTACTGATGGCAGTTTCGTACGTTCGGCGTAATTTCCTGATCGTAAGTATATGATTTTTGTTTACACATTTAATGGCGGTAGGTGCTTCTGTAGAAGTGGATGGTTTCTTAATTTCAATAACTTTAATTGTACTTTCAGTCTTTTTCTCTTTTTTTCTGCTCTCTCCACTTTTTTCTCTGGTCTGCTTTCTCTTTTTCTGATAGTTCTGTAATTTTTTTTATTCTTAAGCTTAATTCTGATCAAGTCTTTTCTAAACTGAACCGTCGCACTGACACACCTGTTGGTATCGGTTACTGCCGTGAAATGTCAAGAATTGACAATGGCGGCCGGATTTTGCCGCAAGCTTAATGTTGCCACAATGTAAAAATCCTTTTTGTTTAGTAATAATTTTAAACGAAGTTGGGAAAAACGTGGTTTCGGAAGGGAATTTTCCACTGTTACCAATTTGCGTCCTTAAATAATTTAATCAATAAAAACTTCCATAATTACGTAAAATCATTTTAATAACTTGTAAATGAAACGTTATTTACCATATTTACCGGTAAAATAAACATAGCGGTATAAAAATAATTACGCAAACAATTAAATTCCTACCAAATTTTTCGAATGGGTAATGGGACACTGTGAAAGTTGCCACTTTCATTACCTAGAATATTAAAATAAATTAAAGTATTGCTTATATTGAACAACATTCAATAAAAAACTTACTAAATATTGAATATGGATTTTGATTTTTAGTAACACTTTTCAGGAATTTATAAAATAAAATGACTATGCTGGATCAAAGTTATGGGACAACACTAAAATGACATGTACAACTTTTGTGAAAATGACTCGCGTACAGTCGGAGTAAAGCCGATTTTCACTCCAGTGGCTATATATGACCCCCGCTTCATTACTATATATTAAATTTGCGCGGGAAAGGGGCCTTCATTCTTAATGCACGCGTCGCCGATCATACACCCCTCTATGCAATAATGAAAAAACAAGACAGAATATTTTATTTAGTTATTCTACAATTATACAATAAACAATTATTATAATTCGACTTCTGTTATGGCCGTTCCGAACAGATGTGCCGCACGATGTTGGGCACCGACAGGGGCCGCCAGCTGCAGCGACGTCACCACGACAGGCCACGTCCACAGCCGGCTCCGCAACCACCAGGACGGGGAAGAGTAGGACGGGGCGATCTTAAGGGGCGTTTGGCACTTGCACTGAGTAACTGAATATCACACAAAATACGCAAACTAGAATATACGCATCCGCAGCCGAAAGCACGTCCGCACGCGTCGGTGGTGGGCAAAGAGATCACTCTTGGTCGCTCGGTCAAACGGTCTTTGTACGCGATTCCGGCGTGCACCTAATATTACTTGAGGAGGTGGTGAATTCGTAGCCCGTGGAGAAACTGACGCCTGTGACTGAGTATTTGGAAGCGTTCACGATAACGGTGATGGCGGCGGCCGAGGTGGCGGGAGCGAAGTCGGAAGCACGGACAGAGCTGACACTAATGCATAGTAGGCGAACCTTTATGCATCAACGTGCCATTTTTTCTAAAAAATGTTTAGTGGGGTCCTTGACGTGCCATCAAATAATTTTGACTTTCCGATTATTTGGAAAATAATAATAATAAATACTATCAAAACTCTTTATTAAATAAAGTAAACAAAAGAGGTACATTTTGGAATGTTTTTATTACACGCATAAATTAAATTACTGTAAAATTAGTGTGACTTCCGTTGCTGCTGGTTAGATGACAAATAATTTATGTTAGGGTTGTAAGATGTTACTTTTAGCAAAATGCATGCTGAACTGGATTCATCTGTCAAACGGTTTCTAATCGAGTTTTAAATGTTATTCGTCTCTGAAAATAATGCCTCGAAGCCATAGGTAGATGAAAACATAGTTAAAATAGCATGAGCCAGCTTCTTTAAACAGTTAAATGTGTCTGGTAACACATTGCATGTTTCCAGAATTTTGTTATTAGCATTTTTACTTAAATTACTTGTCAATGTTTCAGTTTCAGTTAATTCCAACTCTTTCCTTGTTTCAATAAATTTTTGAATCCATATTGAACTAGATTGGAAATCAATCAGCTGCATTTTAAATTCTTCAATTTCCAACCAATCGAATTGAGAGAAGTTCAGTTCATAAAATGACGTCACATCAGGGTACATAATAAACTTGAGTATTTCCGACAATTCTTTGAACTGGGAAAAATCTTGAAAAATTTCCTTGATTAAAGAATCGATCACATAAATAAATTCTTCAGTAATTTTTTCTTTGTCTGCTGTCTCGTGAATATCAAAATTATTGATATATTTTTTCAAGTTTGGAAAATACTTTTAGTTTCTTGTGATAATATCATTTCTGAAAACTTGCAATTTAGCTTCAAATGAGCGAATGAGATCTATCATGACAATAATTGTTTTGTTTGTCCCTTGAAGCTTTACGTTTAATATATTTAAATGTTGGCATATGTCTGTAAAAAACATCAATTTTGAAAGCCACATAACGTCCAACAACTGTGGGTATTGTTCAATTTTTCCCTCATTTTACAAAAACAGACTGATTTCTTCCAAGCAATCAACAAATCTTTCATTACATTACATTCCCACGACTCAACCAGCGAACATTATTATATATCAGTAAGCCATTATACACCGAGTTGACTTCATCCAAGAAAGCATCGAACTTTCGCTTGTTTAAAGCCTGTGACGAGATGAGGTATTTTTGTAACTACCGCCATTATATTATCAAAGGATATTAAACCACTCTTGGCACACAAGGCTTATTGGTGAATGATGCAGTGGAATTCAAGAATCGAATGTCCTACGTCTGTTTGAAATAAACTTATGAAACCATTTTTTTTCACCCACCATACTTAGAGCACCATCAGTTGCTACAGAAACAATTTCTTTATATCAATTTCTTTTTCAGCAAGCGAATTTTTAACTACCGTACTAATATCTGTTCCCTTTGTAGTTGTTAGCAACGATTTTAACGCAATCAATTCTTCCTTAATGGCGTTTCCTACACAATACCGAGCAAAAACAGATGAACGTGCAGATTTAGTGACGTCAGTGCTTTTGTCAAGACATAGCGATATAAAAGAAGCATCGTTAATGTCAATTTTTTGTTGATCTGTTATATTTTCGGCCAGTTTTAAGATTCTTTCTTTTATTGTGTTTCTTGATAGAGGAGTATCTTTGATGCGCTGAATTATCTTATCTTTATTATCGAAATCATCAAAAAGAGAGGGCGCGCATGCTAACCAGGTTTCTTTCAAAAACTCTCCTTCTTGAAAAGGTTTGCTATGCCGAGTAATGACATTTGCAGCCGCGTACCTTGCCGCGCTCGTATGACAATTTTTGCCAACAAATTTAATCATAGATGTTGACTGTTTATTTCTGTCATTCAATGCACTTGCAATTAATTCCTTTTGCTCTGCTTTGCTTTTTTGACTAACAGATTGTGATTTGTTTCAAAATGCCGTTTAACAGATAATGTTCTACATACCACTGTTCCAGAACATAAAATACACACCACATCACCATGCCATATTTCTCAGTCCACTAAGTTTGAAATTCTCTGATACACTTACTATCTTGCACTTTTTGTTTTTTTGCTGAACTGGCCATATTAAATATCAGTTTAAAATCATAAAAGTCACTCGAATAAACTTAAAGTACAATAATGTCAACAAAACTCACTATTACTTTATGCGTAAGCAAACAACGCGTCATTCGCAACTGAAACCCTCGAACCTTTATGTACGGTTTACATTCAGTCGCTGCCGCTGCCGCTGCTGTTGCTGGGAACGTTGCTCTAAATATTTCCGCGGCAACGTCGACGCGAGCGAGTGTTCACATTCAGCCTTCCTACTTCTTTATTGAATGACTCGCAACAATGGCTGACGTCGAAATTATCGCGGCGGCAGCATATCTGCTCAGTTTAAACAATTATTGATGTATTTTGAAAAGAAAGAAAAGGCGCCGTCGTCAAAGATGGTGGATGAAACAAATTCATCGCAATAGAACGACCAAAAGAAAAAAAAAAACATTAAAATTAATTTTGGGTAGCATCCCAGTATGCTCTTTCAATCATACTCAGGTTGTGAGGTGTCTCTGGGATACTGAGCTGTAGTGATGATTCTGACTCTGTTGGTTGCATTACATACACATCTTGAGGTTGTTGAGTCTGTGGAATGACATGCACTGGAGAGGGTGTTGAAATAATTTGGTAACCCGAATATTGTGATTGAGGTGACGGTGACGATGAATAATGTGAGCCTGCTCTTGATAGTAGATTATCTGGACAAGGATTTCCTAAAAGAAGACCGTCTATTTTGTACATAATTCTTGCTCGCATTGACTCGGGATATTTTCGTAATTTTTTAGCTAAAAGTATCGCATTAATATTGCACTCGTCTTCATCATTTGTATGTTTTTTTTTATCCTTGAAAACTTGGTTTAAAGTGTCTAAAGACTGGGATATTTTGATTTGTGCTTCATCTATGAGGCTACTAGCTTTTCTTTTTTTTTGCCTGATATGTGCTGGTAGTGGCGATGGAAGTAACTGTGATAGCGAAGGGACTGGCTGTGATGGTAGTGGCGATTCTACATCGGGTTGAGATTGTATTTCAACATCTATTTGAGATTGTATTGGCTCATCTTGTAAATTCTGAAAAAATAAATAAATTAATGTTTTTGTTTTAGTTACCACAAGCACCAGATGAATGGTTACATTTAGAAGAGGGACTTAAAAATAAGTTTCCACGGTATGTCGCAGCTATAGACGGGAAGCATATTGTAATTAAATGCCCACCAAACAGTGGCTCACAATATTATAACTATAAGCATACATATAGCATCGTCCTAATGACCTTAGTCGATAGTGAATACCGTTTTATTTTTGCTGATATTGGCGGCCAAGGACGCATCAGTGATGGAGGAATTTTTCATAACTGTCTACTTTGGCAAAAAATTGACACAGGCACAATTAATTTGCCACCAGACGCTCCTTTACCCGGAAGGGAAATGAATATACCTTATGTATTTCTTGGTGATGGAGCTTTTGCGTTACATACACATATAATGAAACCATTTCCTGGTAATCACAATATCAACTCAATAAAACGAACTTTCAATTACAAACTTTCTAGTTCTCGAGTAATCGTTGAAAATGCCTTCGGTGTTCTAACTACTGTTTTTCGAATATTTAAAAAACCAATTGAGATTGATATAAAGAATGTATCAATAGTAACTATGACTTGTATTTTGCTACACAATTTTTTAAGAAACAGTACAGCTTCTCGTGACATTTACGCTCCTCCGGGAACTTTTGATTCCATAGTTGACGGAGTACATGTTGATGGCTCTTGGAGACATAATCAAACCAACCCAGAGACTTCAGCTGTTCGGCCAATAGCAGATGTACCAAGACGCTCACCCAGAAATATTTGTGAAATTCGAACTGAATTTGCGCAATATTTTCATAATTTAAATAGAGGAAATAACTAATGAAGTATGTAATTAATCACCAAATAAAAAATGCTTATTGACAAAAAACAAGTGTTTTAATATTTAAATAAACTTACCTTGTCTTCCGTGTTCATCGTCTCCTCAACATCATAGATTGTGCCTAGAAACCTTTCCATGATTTCAAAGGCAAACCATATTGGCTGGAACACCTCGTCAGTGCCTGCTCCGGATCGAAGAGATCCTTTTTTCTTTGTTAAGAGAGTCCTAAACGTAGCCATGAGAGATTTTTTTTTAATTTCAAATCCTCAATTGGCGTATTATCTAAATTGACACTAATCCGATTCCATGCATCATGTACTTTATGCTTCAATTTGTGATTTTTATTACGTGGATCCCAAATGGTTCGCTCAATTTCGTAGAGCTCCAAAAATTTTATTATTTTATCATTACTCCACTCCATTGGCGGTAGTGGCTTAATGTCGATTGATTTCCAAAAGGAAACGTAGCACAGAATTGATAAAAATAAATTATAAATTTGGCCGTACAGAAAACAACACGTGACGTCCTTTCGCGCTGGAATGCCGGCAGCAAGTGAGTGAGATGGCTGAATGTAAACACTCGCTCGCGTTCGCGTTACCGTCCTTTGACTTCCGCGCGAAAAACCGACAATAGAGGGAGCGCGGGGCAATGTTAACGGCAGCGGCAGCGTCAACGCGAATCACCTGTTTACATTCTCGCGCTTCCCACTTCCCAGCTCACTTCCCGTCCCAACAGGACTGAATGTAAATGATGCATTAAAAACAAAACAAATGAGTGCCGCGCAAGCGCTTCTTGCCTGCCGCCGCGCCGCCCCCAACCCGCGCACCGTTTATTCCGTAGCGTAGGATCACTCGCGTTCGATCGTCATAAAATACCTATTTAACACATTTTTTACACATGTTTTACGATCGGCAACGTGCCCAAAATATTGTGTCGCGTGCTATCAATGGCACGCATGCCATTGGTTCGCATAGCCTGCACTAATGAAAGCTGTGGCGAAGACCGAGACGACCATACCAGTGATTCTGGCAATGAAGAAGCCGGTGGATTTACTGTAAAACAAAAAAAAAATATGTTAAATAGATATTATACACATATAATCACCATATTCCCAATGAGGTTATTATTCCTGTGAGTGCGCAATATGTATATAATTGCTATAACATCTGTAGAGAAGTCATTTATTATTGTTAAAAGTTTTATGAGTGAAATATTGTATTATGTGATCTTATTGTACTTGTGATGTATTGTTCAAATTAATTTGTAATTTTTTACAGTTAATTTTCATTCCTACCTATTTATTCTCAATGACAAACCCATTTCCTTTTGACTTTACTCTTGTAATTTAAAATTTAATTATAATTTATTTTATCAGTCAAATTTGTCCACAGTTTTTCCTATATGGAATATAAAATGAATTTCTTGATCCTGCACATCAATCAATCTTACTGCCAATTCTCATCCAAATTTTGACTTGCTCTAGATTTCAATTATGTCATAAACAAATATCATTTTTACTGATTTCTTTTTGTATAGATTGCCTATGATTTACTTCAGCAAAAAATCTAACTATGCATAATAAAATCATAATGCACCCAGCCATTCAAGCATGATTGAAGGAATAATGGTTAAATATACTTTCACGCTTAAAATATAGAAGTAGGTATGAAATTATATAAGGTGAGTGTAAAAGTTTTTCATCTATTTCCTATTCCATGTTCTTACATTCTGTCCCATGCCACAAACTAAAAATAGTATACTCCCAGATTGAACATGACATAGAAACGTAAATGAAAGAAAGACAAGATGTAATTGTAGATACATAAATTCATAAGAAACGGCTTTGTTTTTTTATGGAAAAATAACAACTTCGGAATCTATGTATCTATTTACAGTACAAAAATAATGTAAGGGCAATAATCCTATTTATTACTGCCTGTGTATTTTGTTTTTCTCATTATCTATATATGATTAGTTTAAATGTATTCATTTTCAATGTCTATGTTTAATACAAAAAAAATGCTAATATATTTGCCCTCGCATCCACTAAAACTATTATTTCTTTGTCTTCTTGGACAGAAAAATGATAGTTTTAGTGGTTAATAATATTTATTAAATACAAAATTTTTTAAAGGTATAATCAAAATTTCTGTCGAAACATTTACCTGTTTACACGAGGAACCTCCAACACAAGTGGTGGTACACTCAATTCTCTTTGAGCCGAGGGTACCTCACTTGGTTGTGATGCTCTCTAGAAAAAAAAAAATAAGTACAAAATTTCTCAAATCATGAAATATTCTTTTCATTATGTAAAAGGACAAGCGAGTAATTGCAATTTAATTGACATTTTCAGCTCTAACTTACCTATACTGTTATACTGTTTACCTATATTATACTGTTACCTAATTATACTGTTATTACAATTATTTATATAAAATTATGTCAAATGCATAATGATTATGTATCATCTTAATTAATTTGCAATAGTAAATACTAAACTTCTATTCTGATCTACATTGTAATATGATAATGTACTGATTTATTACAAAGTCGAAAATTTAATAAGATTTATGAATGCAATGATAATTAAATTATGATTTAAAATGCTAATATTTAATCTAAATGTTGTGATAATACAATGCAAACATAATAGTTGTCGGATGTATAGTGATGCTAAATACAAAATTATATAATACTAGCTGTGCCCGCGACTTCGTCCGCGTAGAAAAGTGACTTTGGGCAGCATTTTTGAACATGTTGAAGACAGACCTAATCTCACTTCTGTTGTCGAGGATACAGCTCCTTCCACTTTTGATAACGAAGCAGGGAATGGCTAATTGGCCGCGTTGCATACCGAAACCACGAAATATTACTACTTTGGTAGTCACACTGTTTATTACAATACTGATTACAGAATATCGTTGATGCAAATGGATTAACGTTCTAAAAACGCAGAGAGTTTATCCCAGGCCTAGCTTATCAATACGGTGATTGACAGTCTAGTAAAATCAGCTTCTTTTTATAATGTCACAAAACGATTTTGTTCCATAGAATTTGTATGAGATTAGCAGCCTATGAGGTCATAGTCTGTTATAGTCAAATCAGTAAACAATTACACTCTGATTTGTAATTAAAAATTGATATTACAATAATAAACTAAACTCATTAAGTTATATAACATAATTTTAAATGTGTTTTTTATAAAATGAATATTTTAATTAACTGATGACACTGTTAACTACCCAGTTGCATTCTCGCACATCTCGATCCAAGATGTGATCCAAAAGTACCTCTCATTTGTTGTGCAGTAATCTTTTATAAATTAAGTTGACAACTAATGTCAAATAAATGCAGCCAGCATCTGCCTGCTTGACGTTTTCGTACACATTTATTGCATTGGAACATGTTATTGATAGTTTGGCGCCTAAAAATCATAATTAGATTTCTAATTTGCACCTACGCTCCGTCAAATATATCTAGAGAAGAGATTATAAACATTGTCGTTTGGTTATTACAAAAAACTAATTTATATTAATGCTTCTATACACAATATTACACGTGTTGCCATGTGGGATCAAAGCATACAGTCGGCTAGGATTGCTGACACGTGACAGAGCCACATAAAGCTGACCGTGCGCAAAACAGCTAATGCTTAGATCCACACCCACTACTTGTAACGTCTGACCTTGGGCTTTATTAATTGTCATTGCGAAACAAAGGCTCACTGGAAACTGGACTCGTTTAAAACTGAAAGGAAAATTGTTTGGAATCAGAGGAATCCGAGGAATAAAAACACTATCACCTATGCCGCACCCTGTTAAAATCTCTGCTTCTATCAGGTTTTGCTGTAAATTGGTCACTTTTAATCTGGTTCCGTTGCAAAGTTTTGGGGCTTAAATTTCTGAGGAGTATTATGGGTACGCCGACTTTTAAATTTATTTTATGAGCTGGTAGTCCAGGAGCACTGAGGGATTCTAAAATTCTACTGGGTAGCTGGTAGATTCTTCATCTTCCATTACCCTGTTAATAGAGATATACTCAACGTTATCCCCCGGAACAAAGCTCAAAATTTCAGAGTTTATTGCTGCTGCTTGGTCGTTTCGTGGAGTCAAAATAGCTCTTTCGCACAGCCAGGAATTTTCGCAAGTAGGTATTTGCGTAGCATTTCCATACACGGATGATATGAGGTCTCGCATTGATGAAACTTTGCAGCATAGGTTTTCGTTCAGAACAACGTTTCCGTGTTCCTGCGGATACACACCGTTACCGATTTCAAGGAGCAAATCTGAAAACTCTTGAGCATTTTCGTTACCTCCGATTTGCGCTCGCATATTTACCGTCAAATGTAAAGGTATAATGTATTGCCACAGTCGAGAACTCTTTAGACAGGCCCTAACTTCATCAGCCCTTGTTCCACGTGGTATTACCGGAAGAGTCTGACGAAAGTCGCCACAAAAAAGTATAGTAATGCCACCCATTGTTTGGCCATTTTGCTTGATGTCACGCAACGTTCTGTCTAATGCTTCAATCGCTTTTCGGTTTGCCATTGTGCACTCATCCCATACAATTAGGCTACAATCACGAAGGACCTTAGCTTTATTGCTGTTTCTAGAAATATTACAAACAGGGTTTTCTGTGCGGTCTAAGTCGATCGGAATTTTAAACATTGTATGGGCAGTTTTCCCTCCTGGCAACAAAGTGGCTGCTATGCCCGATGAAGCGACAGCAAGCGCAATTTTACCTTGGCCTCGCACCTTCGCCAAAATCATTTGGTAAGAAATGTATTGCCCGTTCCACCGGGATCATCTAGAAATAGCATTTCTCCCAAAGCAGTATCAACGCTGCGACACACCCGATTAAATATTAAACGCTGTTCTTCAGTTAGTCTTGGAACATCAGTTTGTACAATTTCAGCCAGACCTACTGGATCATAGTTGATTTCCATCGCGTAATCTCTATTAATGCGTTCACCGTCAAATAATGGCTCGGCATGCCATATTGAGAAATAGGATTACCCCAATAGATGTAACTATATCTTGAATAGCCAGCAAACAACGATTCAAGTAACTTTCACGTGTTATGTCACTAATAGGGTGGTCATTATTTAGTTGTGCGTACCTGAAAAAGTCCTCGGCTAATTTGTTCTGATACTTATGCCATAACAGTGCAGCATCAGAAAGTGCACAGAACACCAGCATGACTGCAAACAAATTGCGCAACCGCTGAGGACTTTCGCTAATACTTGCTTCGGCCAAAGCATCATCCCAGTGTTGATCCCCATCCAGTAAGAAGTAAGCGCAGGTAAAAGCATTCGGAGTTATTCGGATGCACCATGTAAACCCTACCAATAATGTGTTTTTTAAAAATACCTGCTTCACCTACTACAGCTCTTCCACGTCTCCTGCGGTTAAAAATACCCTGTTGTTTGTTATAGGTATAAAACGACGGAACTTCGTGGTATAAAAGTGTCTTGGCAAATGCATCTGTTTCGCAAAGAAAGCGAGCAGAGTGGTTCGCCTCGGGCTTTCTAAACGCTCCGTTACATTTTCAGGGTTAAAATATATCCTTTGTCCACCTTCAAGATGAATGTCAAGATGGATAACTGGTGGATGTCTTTCATGAATTGGAAAACTTAAAATACGCCAAACTGCCTCAGAAGAGCTAATATATCGACCTGACTGAAACCTCGTAACTTCATCGTTATTATTATTTGTGAATCCCACTGTTGCTTGGTCACTGCCCTTGTTCACATATTTGCATATATATTTTATAGATTGCACACTGTTACATACTTCTACATTGATGTGAGCTTGAAAAGTTCTCGATAATACCGGTGAATAAGGCACGACCCATCTATTATCTAAATCTATTTCCTGACCACGTAACCTTATTTTAGCTGTAAAGCCACCATGTTGAGGTGATTTTCGACGATACAGTGGATATCCGTTTTCTCCCGATATTGTTTGCTCTGAAAGAGCTCGAGGATATCTTTTAGAGCAATGACCTTCTTGCATACAGGGAGAATTTCTGTTCAATGTGCCGCATGGTCCGTGTATCATGTGTGTCTTTACAATATCGAATAATATGGGATCTTCGGTCTTATCAGGCAATTCAGCACTAATAATAGTATCGATAGCATCAGGTCTAATTTTTTCTTCTAGTCACAGTAGTATGTGGTCATGTGGCAACCCCGTTTTGCCACTCTACGCTGTACATATAACATAGAAATGATCCGAAAAGCTTTTCTTTGTAATTAAGTTGATCATCAACTTTAGTTTAAGGTGAAAACTCGGAAATTATGTCATGTCTATCATGAGGCACCTGACCGGGCAAAGTTCTTGTGAAATTTCATTCCACTTTGGATTAGTAGTGAAAGTGATGAAAAGGTCAGGTCGGCCGTACTTACGGACATAGCAAAACGCGTCTTGCGTACGCTCATGCATATAACGTGGACCTCCTATAAAACTTGACGGTAAGATAACTAATCGTCCTACGTTTTCCACGTTGTTATCTTGCTGCATTGCATCTCGCAGATGCACGTAATCCTCAGCACGTAAACGTGTCTGGTTAGTGCGTATATAAATTAACCTCTCGGTTTCTATTTTGCATACATGTCCACAATGAATTGGTTGAACAATCCTCGAAATCGTTGCAAATAATTAAAACAATTTCGTCTAATTTGTATCTGGTATGAATAAAACTGTAGGGCTGATATTTTTTTATTATAATTTGTTATCCTAGTGCTTGGATTAACTTGGTAGCGTCCGAAATTGTAACCATCCTCACCGTGGAAGTATATCAAGGGATACTGCAGAGCATCATAAGATCGGTGTGTTTCACAAATACGTTGTAAGCGATCATCATGAGAGCGCAGCACAATGTCACGTCTATCACATTCCTGGTCTACTAATATTACTGCAACTTCATCTACAACGGGAGCATTGTACCTTCCACGATGTTCTTCCGCAGGACGTCTATCAGCCTTAATTATAACTTTATAATTGTTATTTTGACCTTGTGGGATGGAATCAATTGCGGCTTTGAAACTCCTGACATACGGATTTACTTCATGTAACATATTTTGAATTTGAGATATAAGGTTGATATTCAGTTGAGAAAAGTTATGATGTCGTATATGAGCCTGTTCATTGTAATTTGACACAAAATAAATTTGAAGAAATTTTGGTTCGTTTTGGGAAGCAAAGATCCAATAAGGTGATAAACTTGGCCCTGGACCTTAAAAGTGGGCATGAATGGTCCCTCTGTGATTTGTTTGGCCCCAAAAGATGTCATTTGGAATGCACTATTATATGAACGGATATTGTCTAAAAATGTTTAGATTGAGGATGCTCACCATTTAGTAAAGCTTTTATAAAGTCAGGGAGTTCATGGAAATTTTCAATGAGCACTTTGCCACCTGAACAGCATATTCCATTTGGTTCTTTTCTCCATTTTAGAGCATGACAAAACTGACAACATATCTCCATGCCTCCTATAGATGCGAATTCAGAGTAATCAATTCTGGGCAAATACAAATAACCTGACTTCTCTTTGGTCACCCATGGAAGGATATCAATTTCCGCTCCATTTTCTGGGTCTTCTATCGAACTTGATAACATTCTACTGACTGTATGCTGAAGTCGATCGGCATTTAGTCGTGACTGCCGTTGGTCTACAGTTTCTTCATGCCGTATTTCCCTTACTCGTTCTCTCTCAGCTAATAAATAATTTTCCTCACTCAGACGGATTAGCTCATAGTTTTCTAGTTGTTTGTAATCTTTGTCGATATTCATCTTCACTTTCAAGAATTCTGGCATTGTTGTGTCGCTCTCGATCAGCTGTTAATCGAAATTCACGATCTGAACTACTTTCCAACTCTCTAGACAGCAAAGTTCGTACTCTTTGAGAGTTGAGGCGGGTTTCCGATCTGTGAAAGTCTCAGACTCACGCGATAGTGCATGAGCTTCACGATCGGCAGTGAGACGTGTTTCCGTTCTTCAGGAGTCTCCTGAGATCGGGCATTTGCTGTCCGAATACTCTGAGAGCTGAGACGGATTTCCTATCAGTAGTCTCAGACTCACGCGATAGTGCATGAGCTTCGATCGGCAGTGAGACGCCGTTCTTCAGGAGTCTCCTGAGATCGGGCATTTGCTGTCCGAATACTCTGAGAGCTGAGGCGGGTTTCCCTATCAGTAAAAGTCTCAGACTCACGTGATAGTGCATGAGCTTCACGATCGGTGAACAAACGGGCCTCACGCTGTTCCATGCTCTTCCTAATTCGAGTAGCCTCCGTTTGAGAACGTTGTGAACTCAATCGAGATTCTCGTTGAGCCGAAGTTTCTGTAGCACGAAGCCTAGCCTGACGTTCCTGAGATGAAGTGAGTCTCGCCTCACGATCTCTTCAGTTTCCTGTGATCGTACTAACCTCATCCTTTTAGCATTTCTGCTGTAGAGGTTGGATCTTTTCGAGGCATTCTTACTTACAGATAATTACACCGTTTAATAACTATTAAGACGTGTTAACCTAACTTATTAATTTAAAGATAGATTATATATACAAAACAAACGAAATGAGCAATAGATCCGTTTTTTATTTATTACTAACTTACGCTAACAAACACGTACTTATTACAAAGGACTTTACTGTAAGTCAACGGATTTACGGAAACTTACAAAATAAAGAAAGTCAAAGAAAAAACTTAACTTATACCATAAAAACTAAGAAGTAAAAAAATCAAGAAAAATTAACTTAATCAGTTTAACTATTAACACGTATTAATCTAAAACAAACTATCCTATAATACAAAAAGCCTAACCTATAACAAATACACACAATATGTATTTACAAACCCTAAAATAGAAATAAATTAAAAAATGAAATGTAATTTTATCGAATGCCGTGCGCCTTCAGAATACGTGCGTTCGCTACGAATAACTGAATGCTTATGGCCGCGGCGCGGCCCTCGGCGCACTTTATATACCCGCGCCAACAAACGTTCAGCAAGTTCAACGTGATTCATTAAATTGGCATAACTTTTTTATTTATCAACCGATTGACATGATATAAACTTTAAATGTTAAGTGAAGCTTACCACAATATATTACTGAAAACTAGATAGGATAAGCCGTTTCTGAGATTAGCGTGCACAAACAAACAGACAAACAGACAAAAATTCCAAAAATCATTGTTTTGGGTTCTATTGCGTTAATAAAGGTCTCCTATAATATTTTTTCTCATATATATTCAATGTACAGACAGCGACCCGGTACGTTTTTATTATATGTATAGAAGAACTGACATTAAATCTATGTTCCTTTATGCCTGCTTGGCCAGCTGCAGCAGAAACTCCCATAACAGCAACTATTCTTTTTTCTAGAGCAGTTAAAAGTTGTCTGCTGCTTGGTCCACCACCAGTACCACTTGCATGTCGCTTAGTAATAGATATTTTTTTTTTGTTTTAGTTTTCCAGTCTGCTCAAACTTATAGTTCAAAAAGTTAATAGCAATTAAAAGTAAAGCTAAAAGTTGTTGCAATATAAATGAGAGAAATAAAGATATAAACTTACTTTTCTCCATTAGTCTACAGACTTTCTCACACCACCGCCCATGGAATTCAACAAATTTGTTAATTCTTGCCACAGCCAATCATCTTTCAAACGACCTTGAGCTCCTGGCTGTGGCCTAGAGAGGCCATCGTATCTATAACATTAACAAACGTAATTTGTTTCTTTCATTTTGTTGCTACTTTAAAATGAGAATTATATATCTATTTATAAATACCTTTCCATAAAATCGACAAGAGCTGAAAATTGTTCTGGACTAGCACGCATTCTTTGCGGAGTATTAGCGAAATGCCGCTCCATTGCTAAAAAAAATAAATAAAGGCCCATAAAAAAATGAAGTTAAACATTATTGAATTTGGTACTAGAAATGGTATAATAAACACATTGTATTATTATAACACATATTCAAAGAGCTAATTAAATTAATGAAATACGACTTAAAGTACTTACCACTTGATAATATGAGATTTTTTTTGTAAAAAAGTTCTTTGCGTATGAGAACAACAATTAATGGTTAACAACAATTTCGCGGTAATAATGTATGTCAAATTGAACTGACGTTAGTGATCGACACCATAGACTATATCGTTGTAATCATTGAAGGAAGTGGAAGAATTGACGTTCGTCAATCATTTGTTACTTTGGCTACCCATCGTCTATCAATAACGTTGAAACGTTGACGTTTGTCGAAATCAAACCGACTCCAAGCGTTTGCCACTTGTCTCAGTTCTCTGGTCCTCTACGCTCTCGAGTTCGGGAACGTGCGCACGATGCGGCTATTCGCAGAAATCTACGGGGCTCTCGAGCTCCCGGTCGACACTTATGTCTCTCAAATCTTTCCCGCTCTTTACCGTGTATAGCCAGGCCGCTTCCCTCACCTTTATGTCCAAAGGGAGCAGCCTCGCGAGAATCAGCGCGGAATGGAGAGAGACCGTTCGGTAAGCTCGGCATATCTTCACGCGACGCTGCGCTATAGAGCGTCAAGCATTTTTCTCACACCGAGCTTACTTGCCGCTGGTGCTCAAGCGCACGATGCGTACATGACGATAGGCTCTATCATGACGACGTATTTGGTCCTCACTATCTCCGGGCTCAACCCCCATGTGGCCTTGGCCGCTCTTGCTATGCCTTTATAAATGTTAGTAGCCTTTTTAAACGCCTTGACACATATGGTACGAATGTGAGCCTTGCCTTGTCGATTGTTTGACCTAGAAGACGGATTTCATCGACCCGGTCAATTATTATATTGCCCATGTGTATGGTTGTGACGTCGAATTTCAGATTTTTGGTAAGCACCATCGCGTTTGTTTTGGAGGGTGCAAACTTCAACTTATTTCGATCGTCCCAACCCTTCACATGGGCTAGTGCCCGGTTAGCCTCCGCCTCCAGTACTGAGGCTGACTGTCCGGAAAACATAAGGACAACGTCGTCCGCGAACGCCTGCACGTATAGGCCGAGATCCCCGAGTTCTTAGAATAAGGAGTCCAGGACGAGATTCCAAAAGGTTGGACCGGCTATGGAGCTCTGTATACAACCCTTCGAAGTTATCTTCCTGGACTGCCCTCTGGCGTAACGAACCACAACCTCCCGGTCTATCAGATAACCCATCACCATACATACTGTAGAGGTTTACTGGGCAGTTGTGGCCGAGCAGCTGGTTTCTTATGGCCAGCCACCATGTGTTGTCGAAGGCCCCCTTGATGTCCAATGACACCATCAATATTTTTATATCTTATATCTTTTTGAGACTCAACTCATTGTAGATGTGTCTCATCAGATCATACAGGGAGTCTTCCGTCTCGTGCTGTGGCATGAAACCATACTGTCTCGCTTGCAGCTTCGGCATGATATGCCATTTGATGTGACAGACGAGCGTTCTTTCCACGGTTTTGCCCATTACAGAGAGAAGGCCTATGGGACGATATGACTTCTGACGGGAATAATCGTCCTTTCCTGGCTTCGGTATCACTTTTATGGCCGCCTTCTTCCACGCCCCAGGGAAATATCCCAGCCGTAAACACTTATTTGCCACGGCTAGAAACAGTCCCAGGTCGCGCAAGATGACAGCGTGGCAGATGTCCGATGTGAAGTCGTCAATCCCGGGAGCCTTTTTCGGGTTAAAAGCTTTTAAAGCCATTTTTAACTCCGCTCCGGCGAAAGGCGGATCCACCCCGGACAAGATTATCCGGTGGACAATCACTCCCATCGGGTCGTCTTATTTCCATATGATACGGATCATCAGTGTCCACTTGGTCATTCGGGAAAAAGTTATGCCAGAAGGACAGCGGACTCGTCCGGGTTACAAACGCGCCCGAGTCATCTTTTAGTAAAACGTCCTCCCGGCTTTTCCCAATGTCCCTGATGACCCTGTAGACACCGTCACATATGTTCTCCCTGTCCTGGGCTGAACAAAACCGCTTCCAGCTCGCCGTCCGCGCGTCCGCTGCAGTCCGTTCGTAAACCTCGTTAGCTCTCACATATTCCTGGACAACGTGTCGTCGTCTGCTTGTGGCTGCATTTCGGATGCACCATTTTTTGGCATTTGCATCCTTTTTCAGCCCCTCGAGCTCGAGACTCCACCAGGGGAGCTTTACTTTTCGCGTCGATCGCTTTGGCAGTATAGCAGCGTCATATGCGCACCGAACGCACTCCGTGTACAACTCCACGACTCCATCGAGTTGATCGCACGAATCCACAGATTTCACCATCTCGGCAGTCAGAGCCCGCCCCTCTTTTGCGTTATCGAACGTTATTAGGAACTCCGACCACCAAGCTTTTGCTGTATTGTAGATCCATGTACCGCAGGCCTAGGGCCAGGCCGTCCTCCGGTGCCTATTTCGAATGTGACGGCGTTATGATCCGAGGATGTGACACCTCGAACCACTTGCCATTTCTCCTATCCAGTAGAGCGGAGATGCACGCGATCACATCGACCGCACTTTGGAAAAGACGGTCCCCCTGTATACTTCGAACGTCGGGATGTTCCCTTCGTCGAGTACGTGAAGCCCTTCCATATCGAAGAAGTCGCAGAGCTCCGCACCTCGTGCGTCATCGCGCTCGCTGCCGCACCACACGCTCCATGCGTTTACATCACCCCCCAGGATGACTTTATTTGTCCCGAGCTTAGAGCACACCCATTTAACGCGGTCGAGGTATGGGTAGATAGGCTTGTCGCCTTCGAACGGCTTTGATCACAGCAGCTGTGACGTTTTCGTCGATGAATGTCTGGTCCTCCTCGACGTTGATGTCACTGTCTAGGATGATTATGGCGGCTTTGACAAGTCCCATATGCAGAGCCATCCTCTGGATTAACCTGCCTCCGGAATATCGTCTCAGTTCGCCAATGTTTCCCACATAAGGCTCCTGGACTAGTGCTACTGCAATCTTGCGCTTGTCCGCCTCAACCAGCAGTTCCGAAGTAGTTAGCTTACTGCGCTGCAGGTTGGATTGGACGAACCGCAGAAATGCGTGGTCAGTGTTCTTCTCCGTCGACAAACCGTCGGCTGTGTGAATACGGTTTCGGGTATCCGTGGCGTCCGTCGCTAACAATAGGCGACTTTTGTCCGTGCTGTTTTATCCCATTTCGCTCGGACGCCGCTCTCCGAGCTGAGTGCTGAGTGTGCGACGTCTTCGCAGCCGGCGCGTGTGCAATTTATACACCTAGGGGGCCGAGCAGTTTTCCATGCTTGGCACAAGGGACCGGTGTGGTTGTCTCCACAGTGCGCGCGTTTATCTGCCTCTTCTCGGCAATACTTCCGACTATGGCCGAATCCGAGGCAGCGCGAACATTGCACTAAGGGTGATTGGTCCCTCACCGGTCTACGCTGCAGCTCCATACATATGTGACCGGCTTTTATAAGGCGAGTGTATAGCACGGGAGAAACCTCTAGAATCGAACGACACTTCAGTGGGTTTCTTGCGCGCCTTCGGTAGCGAACGTGCGATTATTCCAAATCGAGACCTTCGGTGATGTGATCGTTTTGCCTCTTTAACAAGTTCACGATATCCTGATCGGAGTCAATTTTCAGGACATCCCGGATTATGACGAGTGGGAGAGCGAGCTCCGACTTCAACACCTACAGGTCCTTGCTTCTTATCTTTATGCGCGCCTCTATACGCTTTATCGCCTCTTGAGACGCGCAACTCAAGACGACTTTTTGGTTTCTGGCCTTTCTCACTCTCCACCCCCACTCCCATCTTTCTAGCGTCGACCACATCTCTGATCGTTTTGACCACCTGGTCACTCGTGTGGTTGGCGCATCTAGACGAGATAATGAGTGTGGGCGGCAGTAGTTATTAGGCCAGGAGTCTGTGGTTAAGCGGCTTCCGGCAACTTCGGCTTTGCTGCCGCCGCCGCATAAGTCTTGGGTTTCTCCTCAAGTGTCTTACGGAGCCCTTCCGTCTTTCCGGGTATGTCCATTTTTCCTATGACGTTCTGCGTCTTCTTTATCTCGGCCGCCATATTTCCGATGTTTTTTCCATTTTTAGACATCTGTCTATATGTATATATATTTTCATACGTTGCTTTCCGCAGCCGTCATTCGGCCACCTCCAAAGCCTGTGCTGGCCCCGCCTTTTCCCGCTCCACCTCCAATATATATCGGGAGCGGGATTCTTCTAAACTGTGGCTTATTGCAAGCTGAGGTCTTTACCTCTTTGCTAATATTTCTTAGTGCCTCCAGCTCGTCCTTCGTGTCCCTAGCAAGGGACACTATTTTTGTTGCAGCATGGTTAATTTCACCGAGTTCTTCCATTGTTGTGGAGCCCTTACAAGAACCTTGTTTCGATGTACCGATCGACTGCTCGGGTGGCCAAGGGCTTGTCGAGACAGAGGTGACGGTGACTGGCGAGCGATTTCGTTGAGGAGGCTTAACCACCCTGCGAATTATCCTACTTCGGCTTCGACAGTAACGAAGGCTCCCTCCGGCGTTTCCGTTTGCTTTAACGTCTCAATGCCGTCCATCCCGGCGATCATCGCGACTCTAGGTCGTGGATTTGACGAAGGGGTGGGTAACTCCTTTTGAGTCACCGATTCTCCGCTCGCCACGTGAGTTGCCCCTCCGCTACTGGGTGAGATCAGGGTTTGCTGTCATTTTGCAACAGTAGCCTTCTTTATCGCTCCCGTTCTCTGTTTCGACGTTGAAGGTAGAACGCTCGACTTCGACCGTGCGATGGCCGCCTTTGCGTTCCGTTTGGTGGGCATGTCCTCCCGTTGGCGCATCGCCTCCGCGACCCTCCTGCTCATTTATTTGCTGACTTTTTATCTTTTTAATTTTTGCAAAAGGATGAGTGGGACAGGAGATTCGTCAAGTTTGTTTTAAATTTTTTAACGTAATTGTTACTTTATTATTTTTATAATTACATGTCAAGAGAAAAAGTCAATCAACGATGTCAATAAATTAAATTAATGTCCATGAAATATCTAAATGTCAGATGTATAAATGTATATATAAAATGTTAATGTAAAAATTTAAAACAACACTAAAAAACTATTGGGGCACTCAAAATAATTCAACGATAATAATAATTACAATCACAATTATAACAATAAATATAATTTCCAACACTAAAACAGTAACCAATAGCCGCGTACCCACCTAGCGCACAGGCTCGCGCGGCAGCCTCGGTGTCCGGATCGCGAGCGATGGCCCCCGCGGCAGCATCAGTAGTTTGTTCAATTTACACGAAGCCGCCTCGCGAGGCAGGCTGAGCCATCATAAGTCCGCGAGTATTCGTAATGGACAGTCGTGTATTTTCTGCTGCAGCTATTTTCCTAGCTGCTTATTGTTTAAAGAAACGAAAACAGTCACGTATCAAGAAAAAACCTAGACGCTTCTGGATTAGAAAAATTTGTGAGCGTCGCCACCAATACGGAAATAGATTACTTGGAGATTTAGTATATGATCAGACTGTACATAATTTTACACGAATGTCCGTACAAGAGTTCGAAAATTTGTGCTCAATGTTGTCTGATAAAATCAAAAAGTGCGATACAAAATATAGAGAAGCAATCACTGTGAATGAACGAGTTTTAATAACTTTAAGATTTCTAGCAACCGGAGATTCTTATAGCAGCTTGCAATATTTATTTCGAGTATCGAAGCAGAGTATCTCAAGAATAGTTCCAGAAGTTTGTGACGCTATTATTGAAGCCTTAAGTGATTATGTAAAGGTAAATAAAAATAATTTGACAAATTTAAAAATCAATTGTTTATTTTAATTACAATTCAGTGATAGTTTCGAATCCAACATTGGCATTAGGTGATGGTGTAATGGCATGAGAAGACGTAGCGGTATGTGATGCTGATGATGAAGTGCCAGATGTACATTGTAGAGGAATTACTGTACTGCTGTGTATAGTATCCTGTATTAATTTGTTGTTGTGCAACATTTGTTGTTGTTGTGTATTTCCCTATATCGGCTTCAAAAATTATATTATTGATAGCGTTCTTAACATACGCTAATGTGTGCGGATCATATTTTCTTAGCTCGTTGGCTATGTGTCTTCCAAATGAAGAGTATGGATCGGTGATGTCGGTCGAAGACTTTTGCAAGCATTCAAGGGCTTCCGCGAGCATGATATCTGCCGAATCTTCCTGTGGCTGCGTTTTCTTCGGATTATGTCGTTTTTTTTTTACGAGCAGGTTTTGATGGTGAAGGCATGCTAGCTTCCAAGGCTAGGTCTTGTTGTTGTTGTGGTGGCGCTTCCTCGATGCTAGCCTCCGGCAATTGCGACTTGGTCGGAGCGTTTTCAGTCTCTGTGTGTCTCTCTACGTCAGAAATTTGTGAAGATTCCGGTATTGCCTCATGAAAACATAATTTTAATTAATAGATCAATTTAGTGGTGTATAGTACCTAACACTATATTTTTTTTTACAGATCCCATCTACAGAAGAAGAGTGGTTTGCTATATCAAAAGAATTTGAAAATAAATGGAATTTTCCCCACGCTATTGGAGCGATGGATGGAAAACATGTTATGTTGCAGGCACCGATTAACAGTGGGACTGATTATGATAATTACAAACAATTTCCAAGCATCGTGCTTTTGGATTAGTTGATGCTAGCTACAATTTTTGTATGTGAATGTTGGTAGCAAGGGCGAATCTCTGATGGTGGTGTTTTAAAAACACAACGTTGTATAAAAAGCTAGAAAAGAAAAAATTGAACGTGCCTAAAGAGAAGTGGTTGCGCCGTAATTTGGTTGGTGTTTTGTGTTGCAATGATGACACATATTCCATCCTGATTGTCATCATTGCCTATAACTTTTCCATATTGTGCCTTCCTACCCTCTCATCTGTTAGTACCAATCCGCCCGTAAATCGCAACGGACTACTCAAACTCCGCGCCCGCGCCGCTACACATAATAAAACGCGTAGGAGACCAATGGTGGCCACTCGAAGGAAATTGAAGTACTACAGGTGAGTCCTCTCTGTTTTCTATCATTTTGAGTGTGTCATTATTGTGAAACAAAATTTTCCAACCAGCGCAATTCGCCGCACCAGAAGATATTGGAAATACCATATGTAACAAAAGTTCCTTATTTTATTTTATCCGATAAAGCCTTTGCACTCAACGAATATACCATGAAACCATTTGAGGGCAACCCAGAAAATGGTTCTAAAGGAAGAATATTTAATTATCGCCTTAGCCGAGCTCGACGTGTCGTTGAGAATGCATTTGGTGTATTAAGTGCCATATTTCGCGTTTTTAGAAAACCTATTTTACTAGGGCCAAATAAAGCAACAAAGGTCGTCTTAGCAGCTGTATATTTGTACAACTATATCCGAAAAAATACTTCAACTAATCTTATTTCACCGGAATTGTTTGACGGAGAACTTGATGGCACACTGATTCCTGGCCAATGGAGAAATGAAATAAATGAAGTTACATTCGCATCAATTGCAGCGTTTCCAAGGCGTAGTTCTAATAACGCAAAAGAAATACGGTTGCACTTGGCAGAACATTTTATAACTAATGGTTCTATACTATTTCAAAATCATAATGCATAGTTAAAAATTCTTACATTCGGCATCGTTTCCTGAGTGTCACCAGTTTCATTTTTATCCTTAAGAAAATGGAAATAAGGATATCCAAACCACTTCGAATTATAAACATCTGCAGCGCCTGAAACAGAACAAAAATAAAATTTATATTTCCATAATTTAAAATATTTTAATTGTATAAATAAATTTTCTTCAATTTAATTAGTATATACTTAATAAGTAATTATTTTATCAAATAATTTGTAAGTTCATATTTTTAAGTATAAAAATGCATACCTGAACCTGTTATGCGACTTTTTTTCTCCTTGCTTTTCTCTCGACGATAAGAACCACAAAAGGACACCATTTTGTTTTTCACTTCCTTGACAGGCATATTAATTTGAGCAGATATTTGCCGCCAACTGTCTTCCCGCTGATTTTTGTTTAAATATTTTGGATCTTTGGGGTCCCAAAGCGCATTGTACGTGCTGTACAGTTGTATTAAGCGAATGGACTCCTCCTGACTGCCCATGATATCAAAATTACAGAAGGCAAACACGGCAAGACACAAAAAGTAGCTTCGCGCGCGAGCCAAAACATAACCGTCCCCACCTAACGCACAGCGCTCACTGAGGCACCTTTGAGCGCATCAAGTTTACCGACAACAGATGGCTCGGGGCCGAGCCGTGCTCGGTCGAGCAAACGCGCGTACGAGGCGGGCCGAGGCACGTCCACACCAGCCGAGGCATTTGGCTCGCGAGGCTGCCGCGCGAGCCTGTGCGCTAGGTGGGTACGTGGCTATTAGTATATATAATTTGTTTAATATAAAATTCCAATAATTTTCTTTGAGCGGTGGATGGGAAACAAAAGCATGCACCTCGGGTATACGGCCCAGGAAACCCGAATCTCGTAAGAGAAAAAATTTTTTTCGTTATTTTTGCGATATCTCTGACTGTTTCCGAGATATCGCAATTTAAAGTTTTTGATCAAAATTTCTACCCTCAAATCCAATGTAATTATTTTTGAAAAAGTAGGTAGGGTGACACTACTGGACTTCCCAAGTTACCCTATGAGGGTCTTTTTTCAATTGAAAATAAATTTTTTTAAATATGTCGCTTTTTATAAATAGTTGATATCAAATGTTCTAAAATAGGTTTCCGAGAGGTTCTAGACCGATTTTAGTATATGAACCGAATCTCGTAAGAGAAATGAATTTTTCGTTATTTTTGCGATATTTCGAACGGTTTCCTAGATATCGTGATTTTTAATTTTGGCCGAAATATCTCCCCCAAAATTTTTTTGATAATTTTTGAAAAAATACCTCTCGTTGTTGTGCGAGTTGCTCTTGACCGCCTGCCACTGGTCCTATATTTTTTTGAGGCTCGGGTTAAAAGATATCGGCTCCCGCCCGAAGTGCAGCATACAAAAATCTCACGACAATTTTTATCAATTACCGCCGGTACTTAAATATATATTTAGTATAGTTTATATTTAAAAATAAAATTTTTCAGTAACAAAAATTCAGACCCCAAAAAGCCAATTGTGTTTTTTCACTGTGCCTTAAAGTAACACATTCAACAATAGATCATACAGAGCTGAAAGAACAAGCAAATAACGATTTTATAGTCTTAGTATTAATTAGTTCCTTAAACCATTATAGTAATTGCAATTTACTTCTAAGATTAAACTTATTTCACTAATTTACAATTCATTTATTCTATTATAGAACCAATTTGTTTAGCCAATATTCAATTAATTATTTCACTTATTTGAATAGCTAAAAACTTTATTAAGACCAAAACACACAATGCAAAAATTTTCAAATTTTCGCAAAAGTCCGAAAATAGGCAAAAAGGACAATACCAAATCTAGGGCGTCACTTGAACCCTCCCTCTTGTATGGAGACGCGAGTAGGTAGGAATTGCCGTTTCTGTCTCACTATTTTGCCGAGGCGTTTGAGTCTTATGCCTATACAAATAAAGGCGAGAATCATTCGCAGCAAGTCGATTTTCCCACGGTCAAAAAATTCGCATCCGGTGTGAGCGTGTGCCTATCGCACGACGGCCGCCAGGCCGGGGCCGCGACCGGGCGCTCCGCTGCGGGCCCGGGCCCCGGGAGGGGCTCCGCTGCGGTCCCCGGTGGGGCGCTGGGGGCTCCGCTGCGGCCCCGGGGCCCCGGCACGCCGCGACGGGGCGCTCCGGGGCGCGGGGCCGGTGGCGGGGCTGGGCGCTCCGCTACGGTCCCGGGCCCGGGGTCCGGGCGCTCCTTTGCGGCCCCGGGTCCTGTGGCGGCGGCGCCAGCGGCGTTCCGGCAGCGCGGGGCCGCGACGGGGCGCTCCGCTACGGTCCCGAGGCCGGTTGGGACCGCGGCGCCGGCGGGGGGTGCGGGGTTCGTACGGCAAGCCTGCGTGGGTTTGTTGTTATCGGTGGATGTAGAGTCATATTGACGAGGAATACTGCACTGTTTCTGCTTTGAATTAGAGCGTTTATTTACATGTATTATTTTTTTAACTGAATACAGTAACAAAATTGACATGTGTCGACTAAAAATTTACAATGGTCTAGTTGTCGGAACTTTAGATTTATTGGTTGGGTATCTCGGGTTCAAAGCTGGACCATTGTAAATTTTAGATACGTCTTTATAAATATATATATATATATATATATATATATATATATATATATATATATATATATATTTTTATTAGGCGGGTGGTATTGGTAATAGGTATTTCTATTATGAAAGAAAAACAAAATGAGTTCATGCGTATGAATAACTTTATTTATTTATCACTATTTAGAGATGTTAATTTATAATGTCCCCAGGCTAGAGTGTTGTGATGATCTTCTAAAATATAACGTTTATCATTTCCGGATAACACTTTTTTTCTTTGTCTGTAGGTAAACAATTCATGTTTTTTAGATTTGATTAAATACATTTTTCTGTAGATATTTGTCTCACGTTGAAGACATTTTTTGTAAGCTGTAAAAGTAAGCTTTTTTTGCACAGATTTAGTTACACCTTTTATTCTTTTTTTAATTTGTTATCTACTATATATGCATACATTTTAGAACGAAGCCCGACAAACTCGGATATAATAGATCCGTTGCACTCATCTTTCATTAATCCAATAATTTTTTTATTAATCATTGGTAAACCGTAGACGTTGTCTGATGGATATTTAGAAGTGTCATAGTAACGATTTAGATCATTTTTTATATTGTCATAATAGTCGTCGGTTTGTATTTCGTAAATGAATGAGTCTGTATCTGTGTATAGTAATTTAACATTTTTACCATATTTAGGTAAAATATAATTATAAAGAAAATCATACATCAACATTTTTGATAGTTCTAATACAGAAAATCCAACGTATATGGGTTTTTCATAGTATACACACAATTTGTTCAATTGTAATCCTACAAAATTTTCATTAAATATTGCTATACTGTGAAAATTCGGTTGAGCGATGTATCTACCTGCACCATATTTACATTTTGTTTGGGTTTTGATGTCTTCCCAATGTGATAATAACTTGACATCAATCCTTTTTTCCACATTTTCGATGGTCTTACCGAAAATGGCATTATTCATGAGTTTAAAAAAGTCTTCCTCAAATTTATTATTCGCTTCACTTCTTTTCTGTGAATTTAAATCAATGTATTGTTTTAACCATGGCAATTGGTCAAAAACTAATATTTTATTAATTTTTTTCAAAATCATACCATTATTAATACATTGTTGTAAGTTACGGTAATGAATCACATAATTGTGTTTATCATACAGAGTTAACAATAATTTGTTTTGTTTTTTACCCGGTGGTGGTGTAGTTTCCGCACAAAATGGATAATCATTATTATAATCATGTAATTCTTCCAACGGTTCTAGGATTGATTCGAAATCAGCATAAATTACGAACGGTACGTCTAATTGTCGTTTGTAATGCTTGAAATAAAGATGTACATCTTCACCATGAGGTAACTCCACTAACGCCTTTGCACAACCTATTTTTTTATGTTCTTCCAACTGTTCATTGCTATTGAAAAATACCAAACATCCAGAACATAAAAATTTTCTATGATGGTGATCATTGATCTGGTTAGATATTAATCTTGACAGGTTCTTGATCCACACATAATGAGATTTATCATAGTTCTCAAAGTATAACAGATTGATGTGATGTTTTCTATTCATATACTTTGAATGATGTAAGGGACCGACTATTCTTTGGTTATCGATTCCATAGATGTTAATACTAATATCTTCATTTTGTTTTTCAAACAATTTAATATCAACAATTCGCACAGGAAAATTTATATTTTGAACGTTTAAAACATCTTGAAAATGAGGGTAGGAGGTAATACGATCACTATTTGATGAAGTAGGGTATAACGCTGACACAATTGCCCAAGCAAAGCAAAGCAAGCATTATCAAAGTTTTTAACGTTTATACACACATGTTTATTTTCAATCCATTTTGGTAAGAGTAAATAAGAACCAGCTAGCAATTCTTTACACTTGTTAATGTTTACTTCTAAACAAGAAATTTTTTCAAAGCTCCATCCACTATCACGTTCTTGAAATTCCTCTGTTTTTTTCAATATAACATTTTTAAAATGTTGGTATATTTCTTCTAAATCACTATCTTTATTGATTAGTTCATTTTTCGTATTAAAAGATTTCATTTCTAAAATTGTTCCATTATCGTCTTTAAATATACTGTATGTGGCGAATAATTCAATATTAATTTTTAATAAATCGTTATCCTCCAGAGCAAGTTTAATGAGTTCGATTACTTTACTTTTAATTTTATTTAGATAATTTAAAGGTGTGATAAAAGCCTTCACACCATTTATTTTGTATGTTGATATTCGGTTTTTGAAACATGACTCTATGAAGTTAACTCCGTAATCTTCATTAGGTTCAAAAACACACAATAATTTATGTCGTTTACTTCGAGAGTGGGCAATAAGTCTATTTGAACACACGTTTTCTTTACAAAAAAACACAATAATAAAACATTGTACACACGGACACACACACGACTGTTCTCAATTAGATGTATTAAAATAATAGAAAAAATTATATTTTGTATTCTGTTTCTATTTGTTATCGTTTTCTATTATCAAACGTTAAAAACCGCAGACTCTATTACAGTCATTCATATATATATATACACGTTTGTAAGGAGAAAAAAAATGATAACAAGTTATTTATTTTATAATATTATGACATAATTTCCATTTCAGTGTTTTGAAATTTATTTTAACTAGAGAAAAATAAAAAAACCAAATTTGTTAAATATAAGTAATCAATTTATTAAAAAAATTAATCGTATTTACATAACAGGAAACAGTTATTAAAAAGAAATTTTTTACCAAAACTTTTAATTTCACAATCCACTATTGAATTTTTATTACATAATTTGTCTAATATATCACTCATTTCACTTTCTTCTTGTGGTTGATGATGTTTTATTTGTTTCTTGAGCATGTTAAAACGATTAATAAATGTTAGGCGTACTTTTTCCAACTCCTTAAGACGTAAATTTATGCATTCTATACATTTTTTAATGTTGTTCCACTCTTGCTCAGAGATTAACACACTCATGAAATAGGATGATGAAGATAAGTTAACATACTTGTTTTCGTTAAGCTCAATCATTTCCAGTGAGGGTTGGTTTGGATTCAACATATTTATATCTTCATTAGTTAGTGATCCATTGAAAAATTGACAAACCTTATTTTCATTATTCAAGATCGTTTTAATCCACTCTTCTTTTGTTAAAATAATACGATGTCCAAAATTAACTTCAGGCTGTAGATGAGAATTTCCGTTTAAGTAAACGGAAATAAAACGCACGTTATCGGAATTCAACCTATAACACGTTGTTGAGAATTCACATTTTCCGCTATTATTTAAATATGGTGTATAAAATGGACAAAAACCTTCCATCTTGTCTGATTGTTTCAACTACCCAAGAGCAAATGAAATCTGTTGATTTCTAATATTTATTTTATTACTTTTTTATATCATTTTACGTACAATATTATCTAACATATTATATTGGTAAATTGAGTCGTTGATAATCAAACAATATGCTGTAGTATTATTGGGTAGATTTTTTTTGAATTCCATTTCTAACCGAATATCAACAGTAGTCTGGTTCACATGTACTTTTTTTTTCTAAAATTTTTCAATATTTTCCGAAAATTACGATCATGGTGTCATTCGATTCGTATTGTCACCTAGAAAGTTTAAGGAAAGGTCCGAAAAGGCGCTAAAAAAATTTACAAAAGTTATAAACAATAAAGTAAAAAAAAAAGTGGGGGTTTAGTTTTTTTTTAATATCTCGGAAAATATTCAAAATTTTCGAAATTGCAAAAAAGTTTCAAAAAGATCAATAAATTTACGATAAAAAGTTCCGACTCCCGAAACTGTAGCTCTATTATTTATAATTTTTACAGAGCTCTGAAAATGGAGCCAAAACCGGGCAGTCTGGCTTCCGCGCACGTTGCGTCACTCTGACACAACAACAAAAAAAATTATTTAAATATATTAAATGTGAATATTAAGGAATGAAAAAATTCATAGGGTATTAGGATACATGAATGAACAATAACCAGCGGTCAAAAATTTTTTATCTCAATTTAAACATAAATTATGCGTTTGTTAACTAACTATTTTTTCTAAACTAAAAGTTAATATAAAAACCCAGATAATTATAAAACTAATACCCTGGAATTTTTTTCACTTACTGAAGTTATTCTTGATAGTGTCACAAATAGATTACTCTTGCAACAATAAAAAAATTTTGATTTTCCACTTTTTTATTAACAATTGAAAATTATATAATAAAAAATAATGAATAAGAAATTTTTTTTTCTAAAAATATTGATTGTTTCGAAGTCTCATGGTTAAGAGCTACTTAAAAATATATTTTTTTTTTTTACTCCTATTATTTAAAAAATTGTTATTAACAAATACATTGTTTATGAGGAAATTGAAAAATTTTTTTTTGTGTCACATTTATTGATAAAAATTATGATTTTTAAAGAAAAAATCATTCCTTAAAAAAATTTCTTTGTTGATAAAAAATAGGTTTGTTAAATAACAATCATTTTTTGCAACTAATTATTAAAATTAAGGAACCATTTTTTTTCTAAAAATCATAAATTTTACCGTTCTTTCAGGTTGTAAAAAAAGAAAATTTTTTTATTCGTTTTTTAGTTGTTTATTAAAAAAAGTGTTATAAACAAATTAATTTTTTTTTTTTTATACTTAATTCTATAATAAAAGCAGCCATGTATTGTTTTTCTTGAAAAAAATTTTTTTTCTATTTTAAATAAATGTTTTAATATTAGTATCCTTTAAAACTTGTCTTTCCCACCCGCGCTTTTGCTTTTAAAATTATAATAACTTTTAAAATATTGCAGATATGACAATTATGGTTCAAGTCTTTTTTGTTCATTATTAATTAATTAACAAATTTAATTTTTTATTAAAGTTCTAGCTCCATTATTTATTAATTTATTGACAATTATTTATAAAAAAAATTTTTTTTTCAGTACTTTTCATATCAATAACTATTATTATTCACATGAATCAATCATTGTTGCTTCGAACACAGTAGGATTTATTATTATTTTTTTAATTTACCATCAAAATGAAGCTTTTTTGGAAAATATAGTCAAATGGATTTTATAAAATTGAAACAATGAAAAACATAATGAATGTTATTTTAAACTTTAGTAAATCATATTTTGTACAGTTTGCGAATGGTTACGTTTATTGCTACAAATTGCTACAATGCAGCAATTTAAGCAGTTCATCAGGCGCCAATTTTTCCGTTGTTTTTATTGGCAGATACATTGTTTCGGATTTAATCCAACCCCAATCGTCCGGATTCAAATAATAATTACCAAGCCAATACTGAACTTGGTAATACGTCCTTAATGAGTGTAAGTGTGTTGCCGCTGATGTTGGCGGTAAATTTGCTAAGTTGATTGCTGTTTTTGATTTTCCAATGATGCTCAAGAATCGGGAAACACGACATTGGCTTGCAGTTAAATTTGTACCAAACTGACCGTACAAGACCAACATGATTTGTTCTCCGGCTTCTTTAATGCTTTCAAGATGTGCATTGGGATTGTAAAAGACTTCCACGTGTTGCATCAACAGAATATTTTTTTTAATAATTTCCAACAACCTTTTCTTCCCTTTGTTAAAAATTGCGCTCGTTGTGTCACATCCTGTAAACGCATGCACAAATAGAATGATATTTTTCAAATGTTGATTATTTTTAGTTTCGTAAATGGCATCTGGCTGTTTCATTGAAGCCCGCGGTTTCCACATAGTAATGTTTAGGTCTTCCGGTGTCAATGCTATTAGTAAAGTAGCAAGATCAACGTCAGTCCCAATGACAACAACTTTTTTATTTAAATTTTTTTTAGCAAGATCTATAGCTGTTTGAATGATAAGTGTATCGGCATCCTCTTTTGCTTGTTTAATTGTTAAGTTAGTTTCAGATATAAGCGCATTTTTTAATTTAGTTATGAAACGGGATTTGTTTTTTTCATTGGCTAAGAACAAATCTTTTTTTCTGTCAGCTTCATATCTAACTCGAATGTGATTTCTGGTGCAACTTTTTTCGAAACACTTCTGAACCTTTCATATGATTTAACGCTGCGGAAGTTTTCTTCATAACCGTCGAAAATTATACAAGTAGCACTGTTGTAATGACTGAAAATATAAGCTTTGTAATCAGCAATAATTTCACGAAAGGTTTTCTTATCTTTCCATACAACTTTATGTAAAAGGAACCCGCCATCAACAACAAACCTGTTAAATCTGACCTATTAAAAGGCGTAGATTTTAGTACATCATATAACTCTGATTTTTTAGACTCTCGCATGATGCCTTTGTCGTCGAATAATGCCATTGGAAATGGAGCAAGTTCATACAGAAGAGCAGTTTCTATTATTTTTGGATCATTTATCATGACTGCTGCGATTCGTTGGAATAATAAAGATGTGTTGATAGCTTTTTTTTTCTCCATCTAGTTCTACAGTAGGTACAGTTGAAATTAGAGTTTGAACCGTGTTTGACTTTGAATACTTATAATTTTCTCCATTAAATCCAACCATACTGGCCATACTTGCTAACCCTTTCGGGATCGCTCTATGGCAATCAGTATTTTCATCTCCCACCAATCCTGTCGATAGAGATTGTAATTTTGGTGACTGAGTAAAGGGATTATGCGTTTGAAACCAAGCTTTAAATGCCTGTCGATCACTTGCATCCCGTTTTTGACGAGCAGGTGTAACATCTACATGCTGATCAGATGATTCCCATCTAATGTTCACATAGTCTTCTAACTGGTTCATTATTTCTATAGCATAAGGCATGCCTTCAAGGAAGCGTGTCATTAGACTCGATGTCATTGTACGACCGTGTGATAAACCTTGAGCTCCTGTATGGATTGTACGCATCAACATTTGCTCAATAGTCATGTCTGTCCATATTCCGGCCCAAGCTTTCTCAGTCCTACGTACAATAAAGTGTCCTTCTGTAAACAATTGATATTCATCTGGATCCATGACATCTTGTAACTTACTCATCTGTTGCAAATATATTTGGATCGCTTTGAGGTAGTTACTATGACCAGCTGCGTGATATACCGGTAACATTTGTTGTACACAATACAAATGAAGATGCCAATTCCCAAGTCTTTAAGCTTCAATGTACCTTATCGCCAGCATAACGAAGTCGAAGTATTGCAACCACAATTCAGCAGTGGGTCCGCGATTTTTTAATACTCCAACAGCACTGCTGAAGAGATTTCTCATAGAAATGAAATCTTCATCTGTATTAATATCATCCAGTGTTGGAGGATTTCGGGTAAAATCACGAAGCATTAATTGAATTTTCAATTTTTTATGTTCAATCATTTCTAATATATCTGCAGTGGTAGGTGAAGCTTCTATACTCGATGGTTCCACAGTTTTTTTTATACCATCGATATTCTCGTGGTTAATAATATTGTCTGGTGACTCAGCAAATTCTGCAATTAATTCACCTATCACGTGAGCAGTGGTAATATGCGCTCGCAAAGCTCGAGCGAAAGAAGTACACAAAAACATTTTATCAATTGAATTTGTAGCATAAACTGTACCCCATAACTCTTTCAATCCTGATCCTTCCATAATAGTACCAACCGCTTTAAAATAGGACATTAATTGATGGAAACCACCGATGCGAGCAACGACATTTTCTAATTCCTTCCCTTTACAATTACATAAAATTTGTTGAGCTTTCATATATAAAGGGTAATCAAAGGTCACAAATTTAGTTTTCTGATCAAGGCGACGAGCATGTTTTGCTGCGTAAAGTAATGATGTATAGACAGTTCGTAGATCTGAAGGATTTTCTTCAATGAACGGCAGATACTGGATGCGAGACACTGTATATGGCATTGACGATGAGACACGGTCCATAAAACCTTTTATTTCGGGTAAATTAACATGCAAATAACTTCCCCAAATGTGAGTTGAGTAACAAACTGGAATATCACGGGTAAAATCACCAAATTTTAAGCTTCCGATATCAACAAACTCTATAGATTCTAAAGAAAATTCATTAGTTGGTAATTGCTCAATATTTATTTTTCCCTCATCCGATATTTCAACTGCTGTTGGTAATGGATCTAATTTAGGTACCTCTCCAAAAGTAGTTAAAGCTGTGGAAGGTGTAACACAGCAAATGCCACCCATACAATGAAAACTATTTAATCCATCTAAAGTTGATGGATTATGATCTGCATTGTCAAAAACGTACTGGACAAACGCACTGGGTTCTATTTTAATAACATTAGACTTGATCGCAGAAATTTCATGTAGCGCAATGCTGTGATAGGAGGAACAAACACCTAACTTCGCTAACATATTAATAACAGTCTTAGAATCACATTTTCGATTTAAATAAGTCCCTGTTGCTAAATGAAGAGGTGAGATGAACGATTTTGGTCGTACGGCTTGTACTATTGATAATCCTATTTGGTCAATCTTAATCTTGGTGTTCTCGATAATACTTTCGTCATTTTCATTACAAGTTTCATCAGATCCATCATCTAGGATACTATCGTCAGTAGTAACACTATCACACGAGCTCTTGGATTTCCTTTTAGCATAAGCAACTTTTCTTTTTTGTTTCTTATGAGCATCGTACATAATTACTTCATCTAAAAAGATTTTTAGATACTTAGGTATATTTTCGGTGATGGAATCTAAAAAGTTAACAGCTGATGGGTAGCTTTTATTATTGTAATTAGTACATTTGATTTGTTTCCGAATTAATTCCGCACTAGCCTTGATAATTCGAATATGTTCTGCTTCTATTTCAGCTTCACGATGCATGTACCATTCTTCAGACAAATTCTCCTCACCCTTGCCACCAAAGCAAATAATTGTATCTTTGTCCGATTGATTGTAAAAAACGATGTTATCGCCGTACTTACTCTTCAGTTGCTTCAACAAATTTGTTTCCGTTATCTTCTGGACCATAATATCGAGTAATTGTCTGGAAGTGAATTGGCAATCACTACTGTTTTCGAGAATTTCATAGACTAAATTCAATGACTCTCGTACTTCTTTTTGCAGTTCAGTATCTTCCATTCTCTGATCAAGCATAAAACTCATGTAACATTGTTTGTGATAACGAGCACCAACTGTAACTAAAGACTCTACACCTGATATGCGATTGATAATTTTAGAACCTGTAGGATCATTTCTACGATTGGAAACATCTATTAATTTAGCTTTTAAATCATCTGATTGAATTAAAAATTTATTTTCCCGTTTTTTCCCTTGCCATGGTTTGTCATAGAAGAGACACAGTTGAGTGAAATCAAAATCCTTAGAACCACGTGACGAAGAACGAGATGTTGAAGGTTCTGGCTCAGTAAGAGAACGTTTGGCAGCATAATAATAATCGTCTTGACATTTTCGATGGATGGTGATTTCAGTCAAATTCTCTAAGAGTTTGTATTTTTTATCGCCCAATATTTTGCTATGAGCAATATATGAATTTATAGCTTTTCCTTTCAGTGTAATTACTGGCAAAGTTTCTAGTTTATTCTCACAAATAAAGCAACTCACAGAAATATCCATTTTTGTTAATAAATTAGTCAACAATAATAAAACACACGAGAGAAACGAACTACGACACTGTTTACTGAATACTAGAGATGTATGACGTGCTCTGGAGCTATAGAACTGATATTCGAGCAGGTATAAAGGCAGCCCCTCCAAAACCGTAAGCAGATGTTTCGTCCACGTAACAAAAGAAGATCGTATACAAGTAGAAACCGGAATTTTAAAGTGATATTTAAATTTGTAGGCATAGAAAATCTGAGAAAGGTGATTGAGAAGAATCATTAAATTCAAATTAACGTAAAAACTGATTGCTTAAATGATTTACTTAAAATTCTATGCAAAAACAATTTGAATTACATTTTAATGACAACTAAATTACAATAAGTGCAAGCAATAAAATCTTCATAATCTAATGATGCACAACAATAGTTATTGATATGAAAAGTACTGAAAAAAATTTTTTTTTTATAAATAATTGTCAATAAATTAATAAATAATGGAGCTAGAACTTTAATAAAAAATTAAATTTGTTAATTAATTAATAATGAACAAAAAAGACTTGAACCATAATTGTCATATCTGCAATATTTTAAAAGTTATTATAATTTTAAAAGCAAAAGCGCGGGTGGGAAAGACAAGTTTTAAAGGATACTAATATTAAAACATTTATTTAAAATAAAAAAATTTTTCAAGAAAACAATACATGGCTGCTTTTATTATAGAATTAATATAAAAAAAAAATAAAAAAAATTAATTTGTTTATAACAAATTTTTTTTAAATAAACAATTAAAAAACGAATAAAAAAATTTTCTTTTTTTACAACCTGAAAGAACGGTAAAATTTATGATTTTTAGAAAAAAAATGGTTCCTTAATTTTAATAATTAGTTGCAAAAAATGATTGTTATTTAACAAACCTATTTTTTAGCAAGAAAGAAATTTTTTAAGGAATGATTTTTTCTTTAAAAATCATTATTTTTATCAATAAATGTGACACAAAAAAAAAATTTTAAATTTCCTCATAAACAATGTATTTGTTAATAACAATTTTTTAAATAATAGGAGTAAAAAAAAAAATATTTTTAAGTAGCTCTTAACCATGAGACTTCGAAACAATCAATATTTTTAGAAAAAAAAAATTTCTTATTCATTATTTTTTATTTTATAATTTTCAATTGTTTATAAAAAAGTGAAAAACCAAAATTTTTTTATTGTTGCAAGAGTAATCTATTTGTGACACTATCAAGAATAACTTCAGTAAGTGAAAAAAATTCCAGGGTATTAGTTTTATATTAGTTTTTATATTATATTAGTTTTATATCTGGGTTTTTATATTAACTTTTAGTTTAGAAAAAATAGTTAGTTAACAAACGCATAATTTATGTTTAAATTGAGATAAAAAATTTTTGACCGCTGGTTATTGTTCATTCTTGTATCCTAATACCCTATGAATTTTTTCATTCCTTAATATTCACATTTAATATATTTAAATAATTTTTTTTTGTTGTTGTGTCAGAGTGACGCAACGTGCGCGGAAGCCAGACTGCCCGGTTTTGGCTCCATTTTCAGAGCTCTGTAAAAATTATAAATAATAGAGCTACAGTTTCGGGAATCGGAACTTTTTTTTAGTAAATTTATTGATCTTTTTGAAACTTTTTTGCAATTTCGAAAATTTTCAATATTTTCCGAGATATTAAAAAAAAACTAAACCCCCACTTTTTTTTTTACTTTATTGTTTATAACTTTTGTAAATTTTTTTAGCGTCTTTTCGGACCTTTCCTTAAACTTTCTAGGTGACAATACGAATCGAATGACACCATGGTCGTAATTTTCGGAGAATATTGAAAAATTTCAATGAATTTCAGAAAATAGAGTACATGTGAACCAGACTACAGTTCCAGTTTTGTAAGTATCATTTTGTCTAGAACAATCGATGACTATTAAAGGTGCTCGTGTCTTATGATGTGCAGGATCTAGAAGCGGTGATGGTTTTACACTTCCGTAATAGGATTGTTGAAACTGAGCGTATGCTTTATAGATAATAGATATTTTATCTTTTCCGAAATCAGCCATAAAAGATTCATAAGGATAATATTGCGAGTTAAAAATAGTTTAGCATTAATTATATTGCAATGATCGAATATACTCATATCCTTAATTTTATCGTTTTTTCTAGCTGTTTGGAGTCCAATGATAACATATCGCGGTTTTTCCAACTGTGAAGCAGTTTTGATTGCCCACACATGTTTATTGGTGGTTGGTAGGAAAGGATATTCGTATAGATCCCAGGTTCGAAAAGCTATATTGATAGGTATGTTTTTCTCCATTAATCGTAACATATTAAGCTTTTGCTTATCCGATACACGTATAATAGGCATTCGCCAAGTAATACGAGATATATCTATTGTCACATCTTTTGTAGCGTCTTTTGCAAGTGCAGCATTACTATTCGTAGATGCACGGTTCAAAATCAATTCATGTTTTGCGTTCATAATTACTTTTTTATAATCCTCGGCAAATCCTAATAAATGAGATAACGGAATATTGAAACAGAATTCTTCATGTATCTCTTTCATTACATCGTTATACCATCCAGCGTTCTTCACTCCTTTGAGACTGACTTCATCGTATGATACATATCCCTTCATAGTACTTACAATACCACAGTTTTTAGATCTATTTCTAATCAATTCAATTCGTATCGAATATCTTGAAACAAAAAAGGAAGACCATTATTTATAAAGGTGCAGTCTTTTCCAATCGTACCTTCTATGTAAATTGAACTTTGACTAGGTAGAACTATCAAGTCTTGTTGATGAATGCATATTCTTATCTCATCGTTGTTTTTGAAAGTTTCATTATAAGGATGATAAGAATGTATTTCGATACTTTCTATGTCATCATCATACGTTACATTTTGCCCCACATCTAATATTGAGGACGACATACTTTCAATCCAATAACCTCTATGAAACGTAAGTTTTCTTTTGAAAGTGATTTATATGAATCTATTAATTTTTTATGCTTATTTTCACGTACAGCTGATGGAGATTTTTGTAGAGGTGTGTACGGTTGCATCGGTGTTATAGGATTAGGGAGTGAGGAATACGAGTGTTGACTTTTATAGATAATCATTATGAATGAAAGAGATTGTATTAATTCACTCGTTTTATATGAAGCCGAAGCGAAATTGTTTCGTTTCTAAAGTTAACTAATCTATTATGTTCGTTTACTATTTGAACCTCCAAATCTTGTATAAGATTGTTTTTAATGGGTAAATAAATGGGGTTTGAAGGGGTTTCTATTATTTGATATCCAGGTGGTGTTGTTGGTGAAAATTCGTGTAAAACGTGAGCAGGTGTGTTATTAATGTACGACCCTTCAATTAAATTACAAGTAATTCGTAAAGTAGTAGAGGTTAAAATGTCAATAGGGTTATCGGAAATATGGAGAATTTGTTTTTTTAACTTTGTAGTAGCAAAACCTAATAGTGGAGCAATAGAACGTTTCTTATCGAAATGAATATCATGTGTAGGAGAGAAAATTTCACATTTCATTGTATTATGATCTGCACGCATATCAATTTGTTGATTTGGATCACCAGACGTTTTTTTATATATTTTTTCTTCTAAGTATTTGATGACATCATCAATTTCATAAGATCCCTCAGGTATTTCTACCACATGATTTCCAAAGCGAAACAAGTTATTATTGTGATCAATATTTGGTATAGAATTGTAAGATTTAAGATAAATTAGACCGCATTCAAATTGACCTTCACCTAAATCCAAACAAGGGAAAAAATTTGCTCTTAATACAGAATTTTTTTTTCATATAAAATAATTGTAATAGAAGACATCTTTACAAATTGAATATTTTTAGATAAATGAAAGACCAGAACTGATTTAAATAAATATATATATTTTATTTTACCATGAATATTTTCTTAGAAACTTCAAACATAAATGACCGCATTTTACAGAGTTGATTTTTTGTACACGATTATTATTATATGAAATTGTTATTCCTTTCATATAATTGAAAAATTCTATAGGTGGTTTCAAATCACCAAAACTGTCAAAATACTCACAGTTTTTTTCATGTTTTATGTATGCTACCCAATGAGTACCACCTCCTTCCTTTTTATCTAGGTTGATAATACCACATTCGTTTCTTTGAGGGATAGAGGACAACGCGTTTCTCATAAACACACCTCTAAAGTAAGGAATATTTGCTGCATTATTTATTATATCAATATTTGTTAAAGGTCGATTTGGTAAGTGGTGGTACTTTCTTAGTTTTTTGAATATGGTTTCAAATATAACCCCATACCTTTTTTATAGGGTTTTAAATAAAGTCCTTTACCAATTGTAGCACCATTGGTATTAACTGTGTTTTTATTTTTTGTCATTTCATAGATATTTTTTGCTGCAGTTGAAGCACCTCCTACAAGCGACCCAACTGCTGATAATGCACCTAGAATAGGTAATAGAGGAAGGAAACCACCACGTTTTGGGAGTGGTATTACTCGTGGGGACTTAATTTTTTTTCCTTTTGAAAATGCTTTGGCAGACTTCATGGCAACATTCAATAAAGTTAATGGTTTACTACAACCCCCGTTCTTTGTATGTCTTCTTACTGCATCTCTACTTTTCTTAATCACTTTAGAAAGCGGTATACCCATACCTTTTTTAGCTTTATACTTCATTATTTTAGATACTAGTAAAGCTGCTGCACGTTCTAAAGGTGTTGCGTTTGTAGAAATAAATCGATTATGAGCTGCGTTTGCTAAGATGATATCTGCTTTATTTCTTTCTATTATATCAGATGTTCTACTATATTCTATATCATGTTGTTTACAAGCTTCATCTAAAGGATTTATCCCCTTATCGCCTCTAGTCAATCTTTTTTGTAGCTTTGTACCCGGTCCACAATAATTGTATCCAGGAAGATGCAGTTCGAATGGTAAATTATCAATAAGAGTATTTAAGATACCACCACCTTTTACCATAGTATTAAAATGAATACTTTTTACATGTTATGTGTTTACCCTTTAATGAATTTTCATAAGATATTATGTTTGAGCTCATGATATAAGCACAACTTCTTTTCACCAATGAAAATAGAAAAATGAAGTTAATCAAGCAAAGCACACGTTTACAAGTACAGGATTGGAAATTAGATAAAGAAAATATTAATGGTAAACATGGAAAAATACTACCGAATACTATTCGATGTTTGATATGTGGACCTTCGAACTGTGGTAAAACATATGTTTTATTAAGTTTAATAATTGACTCGGAGGGTTTGAAGTTTGAAAATATATATTTATACTCAAAATCATTAGATCAACCTAAATATATATTTTTACGACAAGTGATGAAACGAGTGCCAGAAGTAAAATTTTATTCATACAATGATAAAAATGATGTCATACCACCTGAAAAGGCGTCAAGAAATAGTATTATAATTTTCGATGATGTATCGTGTGAAAATCAAGAGAATATTTGTCAATATTTTGCAATGGGTAGACATAAAAACGTTGACTGTTTTTATTTATGTCAAACCTATAGCAAAATTCCTAAACAATTAGTGCGTGATAACGCCAATTTAATTATATTATTCAAACAAGATGATTTAAATTTAAAACATATTTACGACGATCATGTGAATACAGACATGAGTTGGATTCAATTTCAAGAAATTTACGCAAAATGTTGTAGTGAAAAATATTCTTTTCTGGTTATCGATAAGGATAGTAATTTAAATAATGCACGATATCGAAAAGGTTTCGATTATATTATCGTGTTAAATAGGAACATCGAACCATAATATGAATATTAGGTTAACGGTATTTTGTAATATCTTCAGTTGATGAGAAACCAGTAATCTTATAACACCTATCAGTTTTCTATTCATCAACAGAATACAAATTACTCGACCTGTTCATCAGTTGCTATTTAACTACCTATTACCTACCTATTACCAGTTTACCTGATTTTAGATAAACTGATTCACATCATATTGGAACCGATATCAGTTGTACCTGTTTAACAACTGTTGGTTAACAACTGTACCTGTTTACCTGTTGATGAGCACCTGTTTAACAGCCGTTGATTTAAAGTTGTTTCATTCAACTATTCATCACTTGTTTTTTAGTTACCTCTTACCTATTACTTTACCTGATGTAAATTGGTATGATGCAATTCTGTTGCATCTGTTCAACTGCTTTTGATTAATTTTTTATTTCATTAAAATATGAATATCGTCTTAGATAAGGAGACAAAACAAAAACTGATAAATTCAGTAACATCTGTCAAAAAAAAGTTAGAAATCTAAAATCAAATTCTGTAGAAACTTCTTTAGAGTTAGAAAAAACATTTAAAAGTATAACTGATCCACTCAATACATTAGTTGAAACTACGAGATACAAAAAAGCGATCAGTGAAGATGAAAATAAAATACAAAAATCTCCTCTAAAAACACAACAATCTATTTTATCAAACGAAAAGAAAAAGGTATTGGATTATAGTCCACCATCTTCAAATTGGTGTTCCACACCTTTAAAAAAGCACAAATCTGCATCACTTGTAGCATCTTTACTTCGAAAAAAACATCTGACGCAAACGCAAAAGGATAATAACAACGATTACGATGATAATAATGATGAAAGCAAAAATAGTAGCTACTCAGATATTTCACAAATTGAAAAAGAATATATTTCACCCAGTTTGGAATACGATGATCCCTCTGTCGAATTGAAGAAAAGTTTTAAAGATAATCCTCACTGTCAACAGGTAATGCAAGAGAATATTTCACAATTGGCTCAAAAATATATTTCTGATTTTATGAATTCATTGGAAACTAAAATTCCATTTGGTGTTCGATTACATAACAATGAAATTTATATAGGTGCATATCCTTTAAAATTTGATAAGAACGAATTATATGTCAAAAATAATATAAAGTATAACATTACGAACGGATTATTAGAACTTTTATTTAAAAGAATACCTGATGAAAATTTGCTAACTGAAGATAATAAAAAAAAATATGCAAAGATAGTAGAAACTACTCATGTACATCGACGAGGATATTTACCAAATGGGCAAATTCAAGGTGATAAAGGATATAAATATACACATATAATAAAAAAATAGTTCATGAGAAAAAATGTGGTAAAGGATTGCTTATGAAAGACTATAAGCAAAACTCTGATTACATTTACTGGGATGATCCAAATGAATTGATTGAGAGATTAAAATTACTCTTAGCCTCTCAACCGGCAGGTAATACTGGTCATAAAAATGAAATAATTTCTATTTTAGAAGAACTCGTTGAAAAGAATATAATAAAGAAACCTGGTATTCGTTTCCTTCAGAAATACGATATATAACTCTTACGACTTAATGTATATTTCACAGTTGAATAATGCCACTCAACAAATTTGGTCACTATTTAAACGATGATAATTGGAAAAAATTTCATAAATTAAAAGAAATTGATTGCAGAGGTAAAAAATTAACAAATGTTTCCCAAGGAGTGAATAAATCTGATGTAATTAATAAATATCAGTTAGATGTAAGCACTTATAATATTGAAGAAAACATCAAAAAATATGTACAAGAAGAATTTAATAACTTAAAAATTGATAACTAAGTATCGTTACGACGAAGATTTACAAGGACGTGTAGCACATATTTTATTAGTTAAAGAAATGACTAAAAGTCATTAGAACATGAGTTTGGAAAAAGTTCAAGTAGTGAATGAACTTCACAGATACGCTAGAAAAATTTCAATCGACGACGTTTCATTCAAAAGGTATTGATGATACTTGGCAAATAGATTTGATAGACTTACAAAATATTTTCATCATAATAGAGGATATAAATATATACTAATATGTATAGATACATTTCAAAATTTGCTTGGAGTATACCCTTGAAGAATAAAACAGGATTAGAAGTAACAAAAGCAATGCAAGATATTTTAAGGAGAAGTAAACGTTATCCAAAAAATATACAATCTGATAACGGTACTGAACTTTATAATCCACATTTCAATTCACTGATGAAATGTTATAATATCCATCATCATTCAACATACAGTTCTACAAAAGCAAGCATAGCTGAAAGGTTTATTAGAACATTAAAAAACTGGATATGGCAACAATTTAGTTTAAGCGGATGTTACAAGTGGGTAAATAATTTAAACAATCTTTTACATAAATACAATAATAAAGTTCATCGAACCATCAATATGAAACCAGCAGATGTTAATTTATCGAACGAAAATAAACTTTTATCTTCAGTGTACAGTCATATCAAAATCAAATGTAACACAAAATATAAATTAGGGGATTATGTACGTATTAGCATACACAAGAGTGTGTTTGATAAAGGATACACAGGAAATTGGACAACAGAAATTTTCAAAATTCGAAAGATACAAAATACTCACCCGGTAACATATTTATTGGAAGACATGAAAGGTGAACAAATTTCAGGCGGTTTCTACAAAGAAGAACTACAAAAAGTTAAATATTTACGTATATTTAGTTGAGAAAGTACTTCGAAGAAATGGTTCTAAAGTATACGTAAAATGGTTAGGTTTTCCTAACTCCGAAAATAGTTGGATTGATAAGAACAATTGTTTAAAATAAATTAACTAAATTATTCTTAATTTGGATTAATAAAGACAATTGTTATTTGAAGTATTCAGTTTTTTTTTTACAACTATCTTTTATTTAATAATACCTTAATATTGTTTGACTGTACTATAACAATGTTGCGTTTAGCAAAGGATGTGTAAAAAGTGAGTAATTGATACAAAATGTTTGTTATCAAAATTTTATTTCACTGTTGTAACCACCTTTTGTATGATTTTATATATAGGTATTTTAATACAGCTTTTAATTATTTTTTTGGTGCTAATATTATTACAATAAGAATTATTTGTTTACTTATTATTTTATACTCAAAATATTTTTTCATAATATATATATATATATATATATATATATATATATATATATATATTAAAACGTATGTCGAAACTGTCTTCATTAAATTAAAATTATCGTCACCCTAATGAGTCATTAATGTGATAAGTAAAAGTATAAATAGAGGAAATTTTATTTATAATTATGCAGTTGTAGTTGAAAAACTACATACGAGTATACACAGCATTTATTGTCTTTCTTCACATTAACTTTTGTAAATTGTGGTAAAATTTCTAAAAAAGTGGAAAAATGTTTATTACTAATTTACTTAAGTATATCGTTATATTTTCCATACAGTCTACTGTAGAAAAAAGAAATGTGAGTATAGACCCTTGAAGTACAATATATTTTTACCACTGTGATATAAGACCGTGGGACCTATTAAAATTCTCTACAACTGATAATAATTATGGAAATCTTACCCATTACAATGAGTCGCACGGTGAAATTTCATTAATTTTCAAAATGAAACATATGGTTACAGGAGAAATCAAAATTAAAGATATTTCCAAATCAGATATTATATCATCTATACCCATATGTAGAAATGGATTTTGGATTACAAATGAAATTGAAATAACGAAACGAAAAGTACGTAAACAGCGAGAATTGAATATTTCACATAAATTGACAAATAAAAGTTTTAAACAAACAATAATAGATAACAATGGATTGGAAATATCTGTATACGTTACTCGAAATTTATCGTAATTTGATAACAATGACAAGCTACAAAACCATTCAATGAGTGAATCCACAACTCCATTGCCTACAACAACATCAACTCCATCATCAACAACGGTGACGACAAGAACAATATCTCAACCTTTATTAAAACACCATCTACACTGAGTACTCGTTGTAAAATTTATCCGGAAAGTTTATTAAATGTTATAAATTGGGCTTATGAAGAAATTAACAAAATTGATAATAGTGTAACTAATTGTGAAAACTATGTAAAGAAAAATGATAACGAAGAAGTAATGTAGATAAAAAAAATCCAAAATATTTTTTTTCTGTGATTAGTTAATAACGATATAGCTGATAATTCAAAAAAATATTGTTCATTAAATTTATAATTTATTATCAGTTAACCGCTACATCCGATAGTTATTACTACTAGAAAAACCATAATAATTGTATATTTCACACATTTTTTTATGATATGGGTGATAATTCAGACAAAAATATTGTATAATAAATTAATTATTTGTATCAGTTAACCGCTACATCCGATAATTATCACTACTAGAAAAACCACAATTGTATATTTCACGCGAAGTTTTTGCTATATAAGCCCTATGTGTACACAGTGCTGTATTCATTTACAACCCATATTTCGTGGAAACTAGTAAGTGTTTTTTTCTTATTTACATTAATCAATAAATTTAATAATAAAAATGGATAACACGAATTCCATTTTGCAAAAATTAAACAACTGTGGAATCGGTACGAATTGGATAAAAATATCTAATTTAATAATAAATAAGCCATACCATATATTAAAAGTATTTAAAAAAAAGTTAAATTTCGATGATAATGAACAAGTTGTGGTTCAACTAGAGGAAGGTCTAATGGGGTTACCAAATAGATTTGGATGTCTTACTGACCAAGATATTTCTGATATGAATAATAAACGACAAATGTATATATACAACCGAGGACAATTCGGAATGACCTATAAAATAGAGTTCTCTGAAATACCATTATAAAGTTTCAAAATGTATAACAAAATAAATTTTTTTTTCAAATTTGAATTGTAAAGAAACTTTTAACAAAAGTGAAATAATGGTTTACAATACGGAAGATCAAAAAAAATGGATAATTAATAAAAACAATATTATTAAAAAATTGGAACATCACGAACTACTACAAAAGTGGACACGGGATATACCACATGGATTACTTAACTCATCAGTAGCGGGAATACTGTACTCAATGTACAAATCAAATAATTTCACGGAATATTATCAACTTTACAATTTCTGGAATGTAGTCAGCGAGTTCATTGAAACAAATTGGCATGGAAATGTTGAATATAAAGTTTTCACAAACCAAATTCGTCAAATGCCCATTGAAATTTTTAATTACCCATTTGATAGTGGTACCCTAGAGAAACTTCTATGCATTTTATTTGCTGTGCTAGGGGACTACATTGATGCGCAGTCTACAAAATTGGTGTATGACAATTTTTTAGATGACGACGATAATGATGATTTCAACAAAGAGAACAGTATGCAAATATTCACTTCGTTTATAAACAACACACCTGTTTGCTAGTCGCTCGGGCCCGCAGCGGAGAAAGAAATTTGTGTAAAGATATTTAATAACTTCATAAAAAAAAAAAGTTCAAATTGTATGTAGTTAAATTACCTCTAATTATATAATAAATTAGGTGGTGTCATTCAATTTAAACTCAGTGTATTTAATCTTCTATTCAGTAAGTAACACGATTTAATTGTTCACTCTTGTTTAAATTATACATTATTATTAAAATAATGAATTCGATATATCAAGAACATAACGATCATAACATCTACAATCCTGTATACCCGGAATATGCACTCAGACCAGCCCGTTTTGCAACTTTTAAGGAATGGCCATCAGCGATACCAGTGAAACCTGAACAGCTAGCAGATGCAGGATTTTTCTATACTGGTCAAAGTGATAAAACATTATGTTTTTATTGTGGTGGCGGTTTAAGAGATTGGGAGAGTAATGATAATCCGTGGGAGGAACATGCTGTGTGGTTTACACGCTGTAAGTTTTTGTTGATGGTGAAAGGGAGGGATTATGTGCAACGTGTTGTTACAGAAAGTTGTCTCATATATCCTCCTATAATCTTCAAAAATGAAGTTAATGTATCACCTAATAAAAATACTATAGTATAAATTTAACTTAAAAGATTTTCTCGTTTTTGATATCCTTAAATATACACTTAATAAATAGTGATGAACATTGTTTCACTTTTTTTAAAAGACATATCTACGACTAGTATTAACCGATTACAACAAAATAAAAATGTATACATATATTGTTTAGATTTAGTAATTCATGATAAGTTTTCTCCACATGAAAGCATTTTGTTTTTTTTGTATACTTTGTATTGTACTATTTAATACGTAAGTTTTTTCATGTATGAAACATTTTTTTCTACATATAACATATAATCCTTAGCTATAATTTTTTTCTTCTTGTTAAATGAAATTGTAACTTCTAAATATATAAAAAATGTAATCATTTTTAAATATAAGGTAAAATAAATACTCTAACTCTTACTTTCCATCGTTTTATTTTCTACTTCATCATAACAAAAAAAATATAGTAACGTACAATAACAAATTCATAATAAAAAATATGTTATCTACAATTCTCACACCCATGAATTGAATGAGCTCTTATCAAAGTTCAAGTTCAGTTTGCTTCCGTTCTAACGTTCTAGCTCAAACACAAAAAAATCAATATAAATATACTACGATTTTTTCTCAGATTACCTATTTGCTATGCAAAACAAAAAAAACATAACAACAACTATGAGAAAAATTGATAGAGACCGTCAAAAAACACCGATAACAACAATATAACCGCATGAACCCCGCACCCCCCGCCGGCGCCGCGGTCCCCACCCGGCCCCGGGACCGTAGCGGAGCGCCTCGTCGCGGCCCCGCGCTGCCGGAACGCCGCTGGCGCCGCCGCCACAGGACCCGGGGCTGCAGCGGGCGCGGGCCCGGGACCAGCGGAGCGCCCAGCCCGCCACCGGCCCCGCGCCCCGCGCGTGCCGGGGCAGCCGGGCCAAGCACCCAGCCCGGGAGGCTCCGGCGTGGGGCCCCACGCCCCACCGGGGACCGCAGCGGAGCCTCCCGGGCCGGGCCCGCAGCGGAGCGCCCGGCCGCGGCCGCGGTGTGCCTATCGGCGGCCGTCGTGCGATAGGCACACGCTCACACTGGATGCGAATTTTTTGACCGTGGGAAAATCGACTTGCTGCGAATGATTCGCGCCTTTATTTGTATAGGCATAAGACTCAAACGCCTCGGCAAAATAGTGAGCCAGAAACGGCAATTCCTACCTACTGACGCGTTTGCCACCAATTTCAACAGCAAAACGATTACGACAGAAATTTCGTACTACCCCCAGTGTCGATTTTTTCAATACAGCTCTGTTATTTATTGGCACAGGGCAGCCCGAAGTGTCGTTTGTTAGCTGTTGATAAGGCGCATCGACCGGTGTACTCCCTTCTCGCTGTGACCTCAGGAACCAAGACCACTTCGCCAAGTAGTTTGATGCTTTTCCCGATTTTTCGGGAACGGGCCACGGGAAAAATTTCGAAGTCGGCAAACAGGTATAGCTGGGCGACGCGCTCCAGGCGATGTCTTAAAAATTGGGGGTCTGGGGGGTCGTCGATTGCTTTTTCAAATTTTTGACACTTTCCACTTTTCCACATAACTTTTTTGGCTCGAAAAATTTTATTTTTAGTCCGATTTAATTCGGACTTTCACCACTAAACACTACTTTTTAGTGTGGTTCCAATGATGTGTCGATCACTGCAATTCGATAACTTTTGTGATTTTTCATGATTTCGGCGTGGGGAGCTCGCGTTTTATGAGTTCTCAGCGCGGCGGTTGGCTTGTGACTTGTGAGCCGCCCAGGTTTGCCTGACCGAGTCGCTGGTGTCTGCGCTCAGCATAGCGGGTGACGGTGATCCTGCGCTCTTCCGCGAACTTACGTCCAGGATAGTCCCTCGATGCCGTTCTATGTGTCTCCGCGTCTCAACAACCGAATCGGTGGTAGGTCGCACAGCGAGTCACAGTGGCGGTGCAGTCATCGGCTCTATGGCCTGCGTCACCGCACTTCCCGCATATTTGATCTTTAGATCTGTAGTGCGCCTCTGGGTGGCCGTACTGTTGGTATTTACGACAGCAGGTCACATCGATGAAGTCGCATACAGGTACCGCTTTCCAACCGATGTACACCCTATCAAGTCCGACAAGGACGTCCCACAGCTTCGGCTCACACTCCAGAACGACTGTCGTGATACCGTTCTCGGCGCGATTTTTTGAATGCGACACGGTATGAGCCTCAGAATTTTTCACAGCTCCAATTTGGGCATTTCGTCCTCAGATTTTGCACAAATAAGCCCGTGAGAACAGTTTCACTTGCCGGATCGCCCATCATATTACGTAGTGCCACTAAAGGCCTCCTACTCTTCGGCTCCGTCACCCGCAGCTTCGGTGGCGTAGCCTTTTTGATTTTCTCTGCCGCCTCGGCCGATATAATTTGAACAACTACGCCGGCTCGTCTGACTCTTCTCATGCCGGACACCTGCACCTACATGGCGACTGCGTCTATGGCTTTTTTCAGCAGCTTAGTATCATCAGCCGTCTTAATATGATTTTCCTGCTCGGTGACAGGATAGAAGGCGAGCACCGGCCCGCCATTCGGCTTCTTGACGCTGTGCATCGCCTTTGCAGCGCCCGGCAGCTTGAGTGTGGCTGCATATGATCGCAGCTGGGCGAATACAGTTGCATCCATATCGGCTGATACCGTTTGGCCCGTCCTCAAGACTTCTTATCTGGCGTTCGCTACTTCCGGCCTGGCGTTCACCACCTCCAGTTCCGCCTCGGCTAAACTTAGTTTGAGGGCCACAACGACAGCCAAAATTTTGTGACTATGGGCCGCGACACTTGATATTGGCCTTATTTAATTTCGAGCCTGGGCCAGCCACTACCAAAGAGATAGCCTTCACAGACTCATGAACTCTGCTCATGAGCTCTTCTTTACTGACACGTTGCCCGATCTGATCAACGCGCTTTGTGTCCGCATACGTTTCCAACCGGGGCTTCGCCGCCGGGTTCACTTCGCCTGGGCTCTCGCGCTGACGCTTACCGGCCACTCCACTAGGGGGCGTGCGGCACAACGACTGCCTCGGCGTAAAAATCACCGATTCCTCTCAGTCGGCCATGCTAATGTACGACCGGACTAAAGACGTACAAAGAAAGCAATCAGGATAGAAAGCACACGCAATATAAGCAAAACAAAAATAATGGATAACTTAAACTAACTAAAATTAACCTATAGTTTCTTTAAAAGAGTCTTAGTACTAAAAATATTCTTAGAATCTCTCTCTTATTGACTAGACTTATCGTTAGCTGCTGCACACGACGTCGGCCGTCGACAGGGGGTCGCCCGCCACTGTGACGTCACCTTCGCAGGCCATGCCCACAGCCGGCTCCGTGTCACCAGGCCACGCCCACTCCGTGGGGAAAAACCCCAAGCTGGGGGAAACGGCCTAGCCGAACTTCCACCGGGTCCGCACCACACAACACTGACATTTGGACACAAAACACACACCAACACTCCGGGTCAGGTCGTCTCGCTCACGGGCGGCGCTCACCCGTATGAACTCCCTTTACGGAAGCTAGAATCGGCTCAGCCAATGAGGCGAGTCGATTTCACACTACAACTGTCCCGCTCTACCACGCCCGCTTTAAACGTGCTAGACCGTTTAGTAAGCGTAAGAAGAAACGGGACGGGACGATTTTAAGGGGCGTTTGGCCTCTTGCACTACACAGCACTTTGAAGAAACGCACGATAACGCGGCGAAAATATTTGATTGCAACTGAAAACACGTCCGTACGCGACGGTGGTCGGCAACGAAGTTGTTGACAAAGATGTTGACCAGATTATCCCACCTCCATCCAGGTCTTGCCCACCAGAAAGGTTATAAAGGTCGAAACGCGGGGTCTGAGGGACCCCTACATCTGTTCTGATCAGATCCCCATCTACTGTCTAGCGACCCTGTCGCCTAAGGCTTCATACGTCACATTCACATTAAATACTCGCTCGTGCATCTATTTCAAATATTCCTTTTTACACCCTTTATGTGATCATGCTACTCTTATTATGCAATCGCTTGCAAAATCCCCTGAAAACCGCGAAGTTATCTTTGGTACTCGTGAGATCCGCAAAGTGAACCGGACCGATCATCGTGTGCTCCAACACATCAAGCATCTCATTACGCTCGTCATCGTACAAAGAACAGTGCCATAGCACATAGTCCCACGTCTCCTCATTCCATCCGCAATCACACTCTTTTCTAGCATTCAACTTCATATCATATAGCCTCTTGCGAAAACAGCCATGCCCGGTGAGCATCTGTAAAGTAACTTAATCAGGTTCGATAGAGTCATTGTTCATTCTCTTCTTGACATAGGGAAAGAAAGAGTATAACTCCCTTCCCTCCAACGCTTTTGCCAAATATACACGTTTTCAGTTGTTTCTAAGACCGAAATTTCTTTTATAGTTTTGCCTATGCGGTCACGATCCACCTCCCCACGCCTCATGATCCGCATGAGGTCGGCGGGTAAGACCCCGTCAGCACGGGCAGCGCGTGCGTGCTTGTGGACCTGTATGCCTTGGTCAGAAGGATCAAGGCAGGTCTCTGCGCACTTAGCAGCGCACTACGCACCATGTAGTAACTAGCCCTGTGGAATCATACTGCCGCCGCGTAAGTAATCACAGCGACGAATGTGCCACGGTATATTACTTTTAACGCCGGCTATCTTAGCCCCAAGAGAACATAGATACCCGGGAGACTTTACCAAAGCATTTTGTCGCGCGTCCCTATGTTTTTGGCGTGAGCACCGAAGCTGAGGCCGCTATCGATGCCTACCCCCCGTACCTTAGCATACGTGACCGCAGCGATCGAAGTGGCATCGATTCTCATATTTGGGGGTCGCTGGAGCTTACCCTTTATCATCATCGTCGCTGACTTCCTGGGAGAGGTCAATCGGTTTCTTCTTCCCCATTCCGCCAGAAACGATAGGAGGGCGGTTCCATTTCGTTTTAGCTCGGCTATGTTGTCTCCTTCGATCACCGCAGTCACATCGTCCGCGTATGCAATCAGTTTACAGCCGCCCGGCAGCGGCAGCCGAAAGATGTCGCTGAGAAGCAGGTTCCACAGCATTGGCCCCAATATTGATCCCTGTGGACATCCCATAGTGGTGGCCTTCCAGCCCGCCCGGCACCCCACGAATAGCCTGACGCGTCTGCATGAGAAATAGTTCAACAACATACACACATACTTGCTGATCGAGGTCCCCACAGCCTCTAGGATATCCGTCAGCGTGGTTACAGTGGATCGTCCCTTCGTGAACCCGTCTTGTTCGCGGGATATTGAGCCCAGCTTCTCACGTGTAAGCTGGATGACAACCCTTTCGAGAACTTTACCAAGTACTAGCAGTAGCGTCAAAGGACGATATGCTTTTGGGTCGGTGGCCGGCCGGTCATTGCCTTTGGGCAGCACGACGAACCTTCCCTCCTTCCATATGCCAGGGAATATCCCTTCCTTAACACACTTTTCATACATCATGTTCATCTCGACAACTATAACCTTCCAAGCCTCTTTCACTATTCTTGCAGTAACCCCATCAATACCCAGACTGGTATTAGGCAGCTTTCTTATGATTCTCCCCAGATGTCCAGCTCCGATGGGAGGAGCAGGAGTACCAGAGGGAGAAGTCAGTGCCACAATTCCGACCTGTCGATGATGGGCAATATCACTTGAAGGGTCGTCATCAGGGAGCAGTGCATTGAGCATTGCTCCAATCGCGTCGTCTACGTTATCCGGAACGTCCTCGCGAAAGCGAATGCAATTTACAATATTGCCCGGTGTTTTAGAACGCCCAGCTGACATTCGGTACGCGAGGCCCCAAGGGTTCTCATTATCCGATTCGGTTATTTCCCGGAAGTGGCTCTCCTGTGCCTCCGCCATCGCCCTTCCATATTCAGATCTTAATTTGACAAATGTCTCTCTTGCATACTCAGTGGCACGCCCTGTTTTTTTTCGTAATTTTTGCCATTTACGCCTCGCATGACCGAAGCTGCGTCGCAAGGCGTCCAGCCTTCCATTCCACCACTCGTATTTGATCACGCTATTCGACTTGTATCCCCCAGGCATTCATGAGCGGCCCCTACAATTATTCTGCAAAGTGCATTAGCATACTCCTTTGCAGTCATTCTATCGTTCAATCCTCCCGTACGCGCCACAAGGTGAGCACGGAAGCGATTCCAGTTTACATCACGGTCACGATACCTTCTTACCGTCGGGTTCGTTGCAGCCGTCTCATCCGTCGTGTAGCTCCTGCCTGCGCCAATTTTCAATTTTATCGTAATGAGCTGGTGGTCACTGAGGTTGACGTCCTCAATAACCCTCAATTCCTCTACACGAACTCCTCGCGAAATAGCAGTAACGTCGATTTTAGATGTTCCGCCGGGCCCTGAGAACCTTGGCGGCTGTCCCTTCCGATTCTCTACATGCAGTGTGTTCTGGGCGAGGAAGCACTCCAGCTGTGCCCTCCTCTCTTCTGTCTCATTTCCTCGTCCAACGTATTGTCGCTCTTGTGAGTGCCATAGGGGAGAGTGCGTGTTGGTGTCGGCACAAATAACCATTCTCTTCTACCATAACCATTCATTCTAATACGTTGATCACATGTTGGAGATGCTCCAAATGTGGTTCGATCCGGTAAGCATATTTAAAATATGCCGACACTAGGTACACGTCTCTCATGTTCGTTCAAATGTGAGCGCATGCACAACACTCTGCGTGTTGCATGAGGCGCACCTTTCATCTACATAAGATTTCCGTTTTTTAGGCGGCATCTCAAATGTACTGAAAAACAAGTTCTTATAAATGAAAATATCTATAAAATTTTTTTTTTTTAAACTTACTTTATAGTCTTCCTTCAAGGTATAGGAAAACCACGTCTCTACACGAAATCTTTTGTTCGGCTAGAACTATTTCATAGAATTTTTCCTGCCGGTCTGAAAAATATTTAACTTAGTAAAACGAAGAATGTAAGAAACATTTGATTTAATGTACAAGAAATAACAATTCATTACCTTTTATAAAATGTAGTAAAGAAGGTAAAAGTAACAACTACGTGTTGCAGCGGTGACACTTGACACGTGTATGCGACGAACGCTGACGAGGAAAAGAAAGCTAGAGTGGTGCTACAGCGTTATGACGACGCCACAGCGCCATGGCGCGTGCGCAGTAGCATGACTTCGGGTTGGGCCTAATGCCTCGAGTCGTGGGCCTAGTAGTGTAGTCTTTTACCAGATGGCGGTTCAGTCAACTCATTTGAATTTCAAATTACCATTATCAATGCAGTTAAAATTTATATTACGTTATCTGTAATTATTATATTTTTGACTAAATAAAATAATGATGAAAATTCAACGAAACATAATTTTTTAAATAATAATGTTAATATTATTAATAATATTATTAATACTATTAATATTATTAATTAACTTTTTCTAGAATAAAAACTAAAAAACAGTTAATTGAGAGAAATTAAAAAAATCTTTCATTAATATTTTCACATTATCAAACCTGTGTTAATAAATATTTATGGGTGAATTTGTTGTCAAAAAATTTTTTTGACATCAAATTCGTGATCAGCGACCTCAAAAACCCCTATAGAGATGATTTTTTTATAGCAAAGACGCATTATACCAATTACGCGCCGTAATTTACCGAAAGTTGAAAATTTGAGTTTTTTTCCAAAAATCGCCCCGCTCACCAGAATTGACCAAATTGAGTCCAGTAGCCTGCATTCGAAAGAGGACGATTGCCGCTATCTATACTATACAGCACCCATCGGGAAAATGAAAACAACCCTAAAAATTAGAGGGTTGAATCTTGAAAATGACGCGTTTTTCACGATTTTTTCGCATTTAAACCTAAAATTCACATGTTTTTACTTGACCAAAAAATCTAAAAAAATTCAAGGGACTTCCACACATTCAAAACAAATTTTAATTGCGTTTAAACCATTTAAAAATAAATTAAACTGGTTGAAAAAAATTAAAATCACAAAAAATCATATTTTTCGCCATTACTGTGTTTTCGTTTGGGGTTGTAATGTCGGTAAAAAAGCTTATACTGCTTGTTTTTCGACCCTCTTCAAGATTTTTGGAACGATTTTACCAGATTCGGTGGGGGCCGCCAGACCTCCCTTAACCCGCTACCCCCTTTGTCATAAACATTTTTATATTTTATCATGAGAAAATATTTTAATATAATTGTAATATTTATCACTTTCACGCTTAACTATTTGTGTGAATTTAGCCCTAAGTAGAAACTAGGAAGTTAATAATTTGTAATTTCAAACAACAATACAAAATATGAACTTTAATATAATATAAAATATTGCCATTTCGAACTTTCATTATGTTAGCTAACAAAGCGACAAATGAATATTCCAAAACAATGAACTTCATGTTTTGAAATATTGCGCAAGGCGAAACAAATGTTTAGAAATAAATGTCATACGAGAAGATCAATATCGGTCAAACGCAGTGCTTACGCGACAATGACCCCATCAGTATGCATTTACACTTAAGCATGCGATACCGAGTCAAACCGAAATAATAGTGTTGTATCATATTTTAAAGTATAAGATTTTGTGAAATGGGTTTAATTAATTTTTTACAAAACTGTAATAATGTAACATGTTACTGAGTATTATTAACGTTAGTGTAAAGTTATATTAAGTAAAACGCGACATATGATATTTATAAAACCATTTAAGTTACGTCACCAAAAGTGATAAGCACGGCACGACCTCTGCAAGTGAACATATTGCTAACATTATATAAATGAATCACATTTTTAATAGGTATATAAATACAATTATATTAAGGATACTAACCTTCAATCTCACACTATGGGCGCAGGATTACTTTTAACGATTACCTCTTGCAAATGTTGAGTGTACACTTTTCGACTGTACCGAAATGCGCAATAGCCAACGAGAAAATTAATCAACACACGCACTAACGCAATGACAGTGTCTACTTTAGTAATATGTACTTCAGCAGTATTATTATTTTCAAGCTTAATTTCGGCCTTAGCTTCAGGCTTACTTAGGTTGCTCCCAGCCATGTTAAACACAAGAATACTAAATGAAGTAGCTAACATTACCTTTTGTAGCAAACAAACTATGTCACATAAGTAATCTTTAACCCCACATGCAATAGCAGATTACTCATTTGTTTGACACTAAGAAGTAGAACGCTGATCAGATAGTCTTATACTTGCATGTCGTAATTCGTTAATCTTTGTCATATTTATTAAATACAAAATGTAAGCATTGCCTGAGAACTAAAGTAGATCGGTCATTAACACGTAGTATTAATCATCGAAGTCATTCAATTGTTGAAAAGTATAAGTGTATGAACATCCATGTATTATGTAACATTCTTTTTAAAAAAAGGGGGGGCTGGTGTAGCGGTTGTTCCGCATACACGGACGATGGATCAGCGATCGCGCGACGGGCTCAGGCTGCACACGGCACCTTCCCAGATCGCGGCCCGGGAACAAATTCATTGCCTTATATGGTAAGAAGCGCCGGCCGATGTTCTGAGGGAAGTTATGACGTGATCGGCAGCCAATAGCAAAGCTCTCGCCCCCACCTATATGCGCCACAGCACCGGTGGCGATCCTGACCGCCATCTTCAGTCGAGTCGAATCGAGTCTAGTGCAGAGTCCCTCTCGGGCAGCCCCTCGCTTAAAGTCGCCGGCCAACTACGGGTCACCATTGCTTAAAATTTAATTAAGTGATATAATGTGAAACCAATTAAACTAAGATTGGAGTCAGTTCTTTTATTTTATTTTATTAAACGAACACGCCAACAGAACTTACAATGGCTATAAATAGTATTGGGGAAAGCGGGTCTTCTTGTCTTACTTCCCCTTTTTATTTAAAAGGGCGTGCTTAGATATTTCAGCTTTATTCTTCCTGTAGATAGATACATTTAATAACTTTTGTGTACACATCTTCTACTTCATGCTCTCTCAAGCTTTCCCATATATTTAAGTGTGTAACAGAATAAAAGGCTTTCTGGTAATCAATAAAAGCTATAATATATATAGGTCTCTGTTGCTCTTGGTACTTCTCTATAATTATTTCGATTGTATGGATGTGGTCAACTGTAGATAATCCCTTTCTGAAGCCTGCTTGCTCTACGGGTTCTTTTGATTCTAATACGGTACTTATCCTTTTATTTATGATGGTAGAGAAGAGTTTGTAGATATTCAGTAACTAACTAATGAGTCTGTGATTGCCAATATCTTTTGGATCCCTCTTTTTATATATTAGTATGATATTAGCTTCCGACCATTGAAAGGGTGTTTCCGAGTTTTTAAGCATCAAATTAAACAATTCTGCTAGCGGTACTGCTAAGATTAAGGGAGCAATTTTTAGTGCTTCATTTGTGATATAACCAATCCAGGACTCTTTTCTAGTTTCAGATTTTTTATTGAATTTATTATTTCAGTTCCATTGATTGATTCGATAGAGCTACAACATTTGTTACGTTCATACTGTTTGAAAATTCAGTCATTCGTGAATAAGTTTTTATGCTTCCGCTGGTCAGGGAGACGTCTTTATCGTATCCAGTTTATACTCTACATAATCTTTTTGATGTATTTGATAAATTTGAACAGGGCTGAAAGTAAATTTTTCTTTGAACGTGTTTCGTTAATTGACTCAATCATTTTAGTGATGATTGCTGTGTTTCCTTTGCAAGATAAGATAAAATGAGTTTAACAAATTAATGTTTTTGCATCAATGATCTTGACAATAAAGATACTTAATAATACCAATAGTATATTTACATGTACAATATTTTCACATTTTATGAAATCTTTCGATTGCCAGGAGTTATTGGCTGTATAGATGGAACACACGTTGCCTTGGTAAAGCCCAGAAACAATAAGGAACGATATTATAATAGGAAAAATAACATTCTATCAATGCCCGACTTTAAGTTACATTGTTGCTATAATCTATATTGGTTTCCTTCAACAAAGATGAAATGTGTGAAATAATATTTCAAGTTCTATGTGTTTTATTTTTAAAAGCATTACCAACAAGAAATTAAAGAGAAATGTAAATTAAGAATTCTAAATTTATAACAGCGAATAGTTATTTTAATACATTGTTCACAAAGTGTTAAATTTGGTATTGTTTTTCAAATTTTTACAAATATCTCTATTTTAAATTTTTGTAAAATTTAATCTAAATATACATCCAAGTTTTATATAAATAAAAAGGCAACAAAATTAATCTCTGCTTTTGTAGATTTCTGATTGAACTGATTAAAATTTTACAACTACCTACATGTAATTATACAATTCTTGTGATATTATGAATCAAATATTAAAAATCTTGAATAAAAGTTATATTTAATATACCCAGAAAATAAAACAATCAGTGAAGCATAAATAATTTATTTATACATAAAAAACTAATGTATAACTTCAATTGTTGAAAATAGTCAGTACATTCTAAAAGATTGACTTTTATTACAATTTACATTTTTTTCATTTTTGTTTTATTTTCAAAATAAAAGAATTATAAAAGCATAATACTCTAAAGAATAAGTTTGAATATTGATAAAATTTTGAGAGACATCTATTGCTGTGATGGCGGGTCGGGCAGTTTGTGAGGTGTTGATGTATCGTCTCTGGGCTGAGTGGGCTGCAAGTCACGTGAACTAGAAATAATTAAATTTTATTGCATTTAATTTACATGTTACTTTTATTATTAGCATTAAAACTATTAAATTTTTTTATGTTAATTTGGGAAAATAATATATGTCAGCTTCTATAATCTTAATAAATCTTTGGCACCCTTTCTGCTATCATTTTATATGAGTGGGATGCAAGAGACTGTCTTTACTCACCAAAATGTCCTTTGATCGAGAATTGTGTAAAACTACCAACCTAGTTAAGAAATTGTCTAGATGAAACATCAGCCTACTATTGTGTAATAAATAGGAAACTGTATCGAAATATGTAGTTATATTTACAGTTTATGTATAATACAAATATTATTTTCTTTATTGTTTTAACATAACACTCTAGTGTACAATTTTCTTTTTTTATTTATAATATAAGACAATGCAATCTAATTTTATTTAGATATGATAATAAAGTTATTGAAATAACATCTTTTTAAAAAAACAGCCAAAGCAAGCAAAAAGCACGTATAATACATGAACTTGGATTAAAATGTTAAATATTGAGTTAAAAAGGAGATCTAACGAGACAACTCTGTTTGATTTATCTTTGAATGCGATTTTTAATTTTTGCTTTTCATTAATTTATTTTAAGTACAATTATTTAGTTAAGTGTTCAATAACTATATCTCCTGTTATTTTAGTTGCCTGAAGTTTTATTTTTAATTTTTTATTGATATATGATTATTTTGCATCCATTACACATTAAAAAAGGTTACGTAATAAAACTCTAAAATTATGAACTAATTCTACAAATTCAGGTTTGTATACTTTAATTAGTTATAACTTCTTTGTCAAGTTTTCGTCAAACCTAAGATGCGATGACAAAAGATTTATGCTACTGCTTAATGCTTCTGCTATGCGCTCTGTTGTAGCCACTCTTCTTCTAATAAATTTCTGCAAATAAAGTGGCGTAGCTCATTTGTTAATGTTAAAATGGAAGAGGCTAAACTTTTCAGCGTCCTTTTGTTCCGTTTACACTCTTTCTGATTCGATATTCGCAAGAATTTTTTGGGCTTGATCCATTGCAGTCCTTGGCCTACCTAAAAGATATAAATATTGTTTATTATTGAAGAGATGTGTGGATAATTTTTTAAAGAAAAAATAACATATTGTTACTCGCAGAATAACTCTAACTCAGATTCATTGCTGACATTAGTTGGTGCTGACGATGGAGTGTATGTTACTGGCGATGTAGTGGATGTTACTGGCGATGTAGTGGATGTTACTGGCGATAGAACCCCCATTGCTGTAGTATAACTATAATGTGCTAAATTATTTGGGACAACAGATTGCTGTGATATATAATCATGATATTGAAAGCCTTCAACGGAAGTTTGATTACGCTACTCTTGAGACCAAAAATTTCTTCGTTGTGGTACCGGGTAACAATAATTTTGATTTCCAAATGTCTGATGTTGTGGTCCTTGAAAGTCATTTTGGTTTTGCAAGATTAAATTATAAATGGCAATTTTAGTAGAATTTTAGAATTATTTTAATCTCTTTAACGAGTGACAAACAAAACAGCTTGTCTTCACTGTCGTGTTTGCAAATCTTTCGTCATCAGAACTTATTTTTTGTTTTTTTCTTGGAGTAGATTTAGAACTTTTAAAGACAAAACTTATTTCTACTTCAGCAACTTCTGACGAAGCTGATACATTATCTGCATTGAAACTATTGTCTGTATCTTTGTTGGCTATTGATGCTTGTAAAAAATCGTAGTCTATTATAATGAATATATGTCGAACTTTTGAAAGCTCCTGATCCAGATTTGACAGTCTTCATTTTCTTCACGTCTCTCATATAATTATCCCATAAATTCTTACATTTCTTTTGCAGGTATGATGGTGAAGAAAAACAGTATTTAGTAATAGTTCGTTTTTTTTTCAGATATTTAGCCATAGGATGTTCACTTGGGACATTAAGCTACGATTATAAAATTGTCAAATTTGCTGTAGCTACTATAATACCACATGTATGTCACATACGTGTGGTATTTAAATTTTCCCTCCTTAACGCAGAAGATGAAAAGAGGCTGTAAATTTTCAATTTAACAGTTTCCACATCAAGGTTTAATTTGTTCATAGCTTGCTTGAATGTATTATTCAAAACGTGAGCTAGATATCCTGCTTTCGTAAAATTTGGATTTTTATTCTTTAGTAAGGTAAACGCCGATCTATTTCTTCCAAAATTAACATTAGTGTTATCTGCACTAAATGCCGAAACACATGCTACATACAAATCAAATTTTTAAAGTGTGTTTAGAATAGCATCGCTTATAGCATCAGCTGTTTTAAATGGGTATTCAAAAAAATCTAGTAATCGTGTTTGACACCCGTCTTCACGTGAAAAATGTTGAATGCAAATAGGATAAATTTTACGGTTTCCTTTATTAGACGTATCCGTAGCGACACTGAAATAAACCTTACGAGATTCATCAAGACCACAATTTTAAGAGCTGTGACTGCAATTTCTTCAGTTTTAGGACCGAGCACTTCTTTAACTAAACTTTCAGATTTTGTCCTGCCATAAGATTTTTTTTTTTTGCGATAGCTGAATCGGGTAATATCTGAGGAAGCAATTTAATACCGCAGTCTGTGGATGAATATGATAAATTGTGTTTAACACAATGGAATGTTTGTGTTAATTCAGCAAGAGTTATCATGTTAATTTCTGCTGAATTAGTTTTTGGGGAGAAAGTGGTCATTGAGTTTGATTTGGCAGTCGATAGTTGCTTCTTTTTATGTTCATTTCCATTTGCGTGATGTGTAATGTCGCTTAATCCACCGTGAGTTATGGAAAAATCTTTATTACATATCTGGCATCGTGCATAAAAAACTGAATTAGCCTTGGATATCCATGAATTGCTTTTTAACCATTCATCACGAAATTTGCATAACCGCTTTGCTTTTTTTTTAGTGTATACTGTGATGTTTCCCTGACTTCCCTATCGTCGCCGTCGTCAGACTCACTCATCATTGTAGTAAATTATTTTCTGAAAGAAAGTAAAATAAAATGTCATGCCATGCCATGCTATTAAACTATATCCAAATCCCGCCAAATAAAGAGGTAGTTAAGATATCAAAAATAATATTATACATTATTAAATTGTCCGAAAGTACCTAGGAATGAAAAATTAAATAAAACCTATCATATCAATCAACCCACACCACATGCATACGAATTTTATAATCTTCTCTAAAATTTTCACATTCATACAGAAGTATCTGGTGCAGGAATATATGAATAACAGGGGGAATAACTACGGCTTGACGCTGGTGTAGCTGAACGTTGACTGAAGTTATCATAACTCAGTGAAGAAGATGGAGATGAATTGTACTCAATATTAATTTTTTTTACCAACTGCAGCATTCCCAATTTAAAATTAATTTTTTGATTTTCATTCATATTTTTCATATGTGTTCTAAAGCTTAATAAAAATTTCATGTCATCGTCTTCTACTTCTTGTTGTTTCTGATTGGCTTTCTGTTGGTTTTGATGTAGGATACTGAGTATTTCGGAGGGGATATCTTTTTTGTTTCGTTTTAAACTTTTAGCAGGCGGAGTTGATATAGGTGATGGAGGTTGTAATATATTTGTATCCACTTGTTCCACGCTGTGTTCTAGGGAATCTTGTGAAATATTATCTTGTAAATCATCGGATTGATAGTTTCCTTCGGTATTTCTTTTATCAAAGACTGGTATAAGAAAATAAAGCAGATCTGCATAAACATATTTTTTAACCTTTTTAGCGGCACTGCCTGTTGGAGCACATTTATTTTTTTGGTAATCTCTTCGAAAGTAGTCTCTTATGTGTGTCCATTTTTTTTTCGTCTCAGCACCTGAAATATAATTAACATTATTCTAAATCTCGTTTTTTTCAGATTCCTGGCAACTGGTAAAAATTTTGAAGAGTTACACTTTGAATATTTAATGGGGAGCAGGACCGTATCAGCCGTAGTTAAGGAAACCTGTACAGCAATATGGGAAGTTTTTCAGCCTTTGGAAATGAAGCCACCATCATCAAAAGAACCTTGGCTAGAAATTGCTGAAAATTATTATAAAAGAACTAATTTCCTAATTGCGTAGGTTCAGTGGATGGGAAACATATTCGTTTGATTTCTCCTCTGCATAGTGGATCTGCCTTTATAATTATAAAATTTCTACTCTGTTGTACTATTAGCAGTAGTAGATTCTGACTACCGTTTTATAGCTGTAGATGTTGGTGCTTATGGCAGAGACAGCGATAGTAATATTTTCAACAATTGGAATTTTGGAAAAAGCTAACTTACAATCGCCTTAATATGCCTGAAGCAAAACCTCTGCCGAATACCAATGACACACCTCTACCTTTTGTGTTTCTTGGTGATGAAGCGTTCCACTCAATAACAATTTTATGAAACCATATCCGAGAAGTAATCTCAATACTCAACGCAGAATATTCAACTACCGCCTCAGCAGATCACGACGAGTGGTGGAATGTGCCTTCGGCATTCTCTCGAATAAATGGAGAATTTTTCACACTAGCATGACGATTCCACCAGATTTTGCAGTATTAGTAACTAAGGCAGCGTGTGTGTTACATAATTTTGTTCGCAGACGAGACGGCTATCGATTCGAACATACTCTGACACATTACTTTGAAGATATACCTTTTCGTAGTCCACAACACAGATCTACCAACCGAGGTCGAAACATAAGAGACAATTTTGCTGAGTACTTTATGACACCGGCAGGGGAAATATCGTACCAATATAACGAGAGAATTAGTAATTTACAAGAATAAATATGATTTGTAATAAAAAGTATACTAAAGAAAATATCTTACCTTTGTTTTCTTTGTCCACTTTAGTACACGTGTCCCAATCCTTTATAACCTCTTTGAATACATTCTCCCAGGCCAAATCTTTAACATCTCTATTGTGGTAATCGTCGTCATGAATATTCCACAGGCAGGGATATTTTTCAACCGCTAATATTAATGTTTCTGCCTCACACATTATCGTGTTACAAATTTACCAATAGATACGTCCGATGCGCGCGGTGCGGGCGCGATATTGAATAGAAATTTCCGAACGTGTGCGCCGGCACAAACAAAATGTATACAAGTGCTGCGTTCCGCATGACGTTATTAGGTTTTTTCGAGCAGGTTTCTCCGAACGCGCCGGCTTGCAAACGAAACGTACGTGCGGAACTTATTCCGTTCGTAAAAAAAGCGAACGTGTGCGTCAAATAATGTATTTTCTACTGATTCCATGCATTCAGATGTCCGAATACGGAAAACGAATACGTTTTACGTATGTATGCGGCCAGGCTAAAACGCACGTTAGCATGTGTACGGTCTGAATAAGATGTGTGAGATGTGTAATAGATAGGTATTACGCAACGAGATGTAAAACAAAATGGAAGAATATCAGAAAATTGCTATTAAACGTATAAAAACACGAAAAACACTCACGAAACGAAGTATCGAGACAACTGTTTACTTGCGTGTAATGTCACCGGAATGTCAACCAATAACAGGCCGTTCATGTTCCAGATAAAATTTAAAAAAATATTACAATTAAGGTGTTTTATTTTGTTAAAAATACATATGTTTTACATCAAAATAAAGTGAAATATATTTCTTTATAATATAATCTTTTAGGATGACCACAGTTTGTTGTATATTTTAAATGTTGTCAAATAGCCTATTCTCTTACACGCTCCTTCACTTCGCGTTGGAGGGCGCGTGCTCGAGACCTATATTCGGGAGTGGGGTAAGCGCTCGCACGGCGCAGGGCTGCGTTTTTAACTCTTATCAAGTCGCGAACGTCCGCAGGCAGACTCGCTTTGCACGCTTTATGTAAGTATTTTACACGCTTTACGTAACTTAGGTTTAAGATAGGTTTCCTGAACTAATATAATATCTGCCGAGTACTCCTCTGCACATTTAATTAACATAAGCGTTATTGATTTTGGTTTTAGGCGTCCAACTGTGTTAGAATTGAGTTGCCCGGGCGCGTTAGATATTATAAATTGGCTAATCTACTGACGAGCTCGTGGTGTTGGATGAGGACTGCTAGACTCCTCTCCCGAACGCGTGCTTCTCTAGTTTGTGGTTAATTTGGACACCTCATGTCTTCATGTCTTCTCCGAAGGCTGAAGTCGACAAGTTTCCGTCCTGACCTGGTTCTGCTTTCTTGGGAGTCACCCGACTGTTTGGCTCCCTATACGAGCGGTTTACCTCCGAGGAGCGATTCACCGTCCACGCGTTAGTAGTAAGTAGAGAAGTCGGGCGGAAGCCGTCATCCTTCTTTGACTTCTTTGATGGAGCACCACCAGTTTTATCCTTATTATTATTGGTATTATTTGGAATTGGGGTCCTTTTGCTGCCTGTGCCTAAGGCTGGAAAATTATTATTATTTACTTGTAGAGGGGTAGGACGAAGGTGTGTCTTACCTCTGATGTTAATGGTGTTTTGTCTGTGCGTGTATGTTTGGAAGACCGGTGCTTTTGGGCAAACTTTGTACTAATTTTGTAATGGTTTTAATAAAATTATTAGTAATTATTTTACTAGCACTTACCACGTTCGCCCTTCCGCAGTGGCTTTCATTTGAATAGTTATATTAAATAAATAAGCGCGCGAGTGTGCTTATTAGTGAAGGACGCGAAAAGGTAGCAGGATGCGGGGCGCGAGGTGATGGCGCGCAGGTAGCGGCGCCGAACGGGGATGCGCAGGTTCGCGGTGCGCGAGCGGCGGCGCGCAGGTAGTGGCGCCGAGCGGGAACGCGCAGGTCCGCGGTGCGCGGGCGGCGGCACGCAGGTAGCAGTGCCGAGCGGCGGCGCGTAGGCCGGCGGCGCGCGGGTCGGCGTCGCACGGGGCGGCGGCGCACGGGGCGGCAGCGCGCGAGGTGGCGGCGTGCGTTCGGGCGGTCGACGGTCACGAAGTTAACGGAAACACGATACTACTAATATAGCAGAGAACGGTTTCAATTGATTCATTTCGGATTAATCAATATGAATCCGCAACACCGCACTATACTCAACACACGTATTTTCGTATCACGAATAGATCGCGGATCGCGGAGTGCATATGGCCAAAGCACACGCTATCGTTAAGTGTTCGAGATAGCCTGTGGTAGGACGTGCGAGCACTTTTTAAATTAACTAAATGAATATATAAGGTCCTGATCAAACTGATGTTTGTGCATACATTTGAAAATGTCCATGCCTTTATATAATTTCAAAGCATGTGCGATTAAATAAATTTTATTGTCTTTGCACTGAACCATACTATTCACCATTAAATGTGTTTTAATCACAGTCTCCATCGACTAACAATAACATAATACTTTCTAATGAGTAAATGATGCCGCATTTGTCTTTTACCCTTAAAAAATTGTGAGCTGTTATTTTTTCTTTAGGAAACACTGTCAACGCAAATACATCTTATTCTCATCTATATAAACTAAACCGTTTACATATGAGATGACCTGCTTATTGAATTACGATAGAATTTCCATATTTGATTCCTCCTCCGATTCATCAAAAATATTGTCATTGGCTTTATTATCGATTTCTAACTGATTATCTGATGGACCTGTAAAATTTATTTTTCTTACCATGAAGAATACGTTAAAATGGAAATATTCTTCTACTTAAGCGATAGTACAAACGATACGCGCCGCTTAGCACACCACAAAATAATGTCCACATCGCCAGAGGTGCAACTGTTAACTCCGTCTTCGATCATGAGATTTACCCTAAGGTCTGTTGATTGCGAAGGCGCTAATAAATGATTTGTTCTTAATGTGGTCACGCAATCAAAACTTTTGGATTTTAAAGTCCTTGGAAGGGCAGGTGAATTATAAAAATTGTCCATCCATATAGTATGACTTCTATATTCAATACAATTTAATACCCTAAGTACTAGTGTTGGTATTCCACCAGCTACTTCAATTTCTGCTTTTGGTACAACAGGTAACTTTTCTGCATGGACTTGAAATCTCCACAAGTAGACAGTGTCTGAATCACATAGCTCATAGCTTTCAATGCCAATACTGGCTGCTTTATCTTTTACAAATTGTTTGAAAGAAAGCCAACGGCGCCATTGGACTAAAGACTCATCATCGACTAATATTGCGCTACAAATTATATAATGACGAATATTTTGAATTAAAAGCCTGTCCACATCTCCACATCAGAGCCTGTCCACATCTCCACATCACGACGTCGTCAACGTGGAACGGCGCGGTAAAGTGCCACATTACGTTGCAGCGTCGTACTAGTGCACGGTACGGCAACGTCGCCGTGGGACGTCGCGTCACGTCGGCTGACGTGGCTCAATTCGATGAGCTCGCTCAGTATACTTCATTGTCTTAGCGATAGTTGTGGTTTGTGAATGAATCAGAATACGTCTTAAGCGGTCCATATCTAAAATGAGACTGACGTGCGTTAGTGAAGAATGTAGCAGAATTTTACAAGGGACGGTGACTTGCAACGTTGCTACGTCGTGACGTGCATTTTTACGTTAAGTTAACGTAAATTTGCACGTTACGTCAACGTACCGTGCCACGTTACCGCACCGTTCCACGTTGACGACGTCGTGATGTGGAGATGTGGACAGGCTCTCACGATGAAATCCACTGCAGACTGCAGTGAATTAACTGAAGAGACAAAGAAAGAAGAGCTATCGTACATTTTGAAATATACAGTACTTAAAATAATGAAGAATCCACGTTCTTATATAGGTCTTCCTAAAAGCTGTTGTTATTTATTAGATATACTGAAAGAACAGACAAGCATCCCTACTAACTACATACTGCTTTGTTTAAAAAAAATAAGATTAAATACTACATTTAGAGAGCTTGCTGATGAGTTTTCTATGACTACAACATATGCAAGCAAAATATTTTTTAAAAATATTCCAGTGATTGCCAGCGTAATGCGGCCATTCATTGTAACTTTAAATAAAGATTTGACAAAACTTACTTTGCCTATATCTTTTAGACACAAATTTCATAAAACAAGTTGCATAATAGACTGACTAGAAATTAAGGTGCAAAAGCCTTCAAAAAGTGTCCACCAAGCTCTAACCTGGTCGGAATACAAAAAATGTAACACCATTAAATATCTAGTGTCTTGCACACCAAATGGTTTGGTGAATTATGTTTCACCAGGCTATAGTGGTAGAATCACAGATACATGTTTAGTCGAATCATGTGATTTTATCAAGTATTTACAGCCTGGTATGTGTGTAATGGCGGACAGAGGGTTTAAACAGGTACAACAATACTTGCATAAGGATGGTGTGCAACTTGTACGACCCCCAAGTGTTGTCACTGGGGCCAAGTTATCTAAAAGTGAAGTAAAGGAAACAAAGCAGATAGCTAGCTTAAGGATACATATTAAGAGAGTAATTAGACGTTTACGAGAATTAAGTATGTTAAAGCCCCATGCATGTCTAAACACAAATTTTATAAAAGTACTTGATGATGTTATTGTAATTGCTTGTGCTCTTATAAATTTACAAGACTCTCTAATTAAAAGGTGATGTTGTTATTTATTACATATATTCTCTAATGTTTTCTATTCTATTCTATTCTAATTAAATAAAACTACAAAATTACCATTAGTGCATTTTCTTTACACAAAAATTACAATGTACTTTGATATAACACTGGGTACACATTTTCTTTCCACAGATCCACTACAAGTTTAAGAAAATCAGACATATATGTCTCATCATATGTCACACTTATAATTTCCACTTTTTTATTTGTGCTGTAGTTACTATCAGCTACACAAAAATAACCCTTTTGTAACCCTGTCAAATACATTTGCATCTGCATTTGTGTATTAAACTTTTCAGTAGGTTTTCCATTGTTAATGTAATTCTGATATGTCTTCGCACTTGTAGGACATTTGATCTCAATAATGCTATTCTCACAGATCCCGTCCGGTGATCCTGCAATCATTGGGTACTCTTTAGACAGCATGAGTCCGCACTTTTTAATTTTCTTGCCAAGTTTCTTGGCAACAGTTTTTCGCACTTCATTTTCTAATAATCTACCACGTTTCATGGCTCTTGTGTCTGGTATACCTCCCATTATTAATGCCATAAGAGATCCGTCATTTTTACACCGACTGAATTCAAATGCTCGGATGCTGTGATTCTGCCATAACGCAGTTCAAACCAAAGACTGTTTTGGTGCTGTTCTTTGGTCTCTTCCTCTATTTCAGCAATAGTTTCATTAGATAGCACTATCTTTTGTTAGAATGTCTCACAGGATTTCTCCTTATATTTCAGCACAAGCTGGTGCATAGATAAACTTTGCATACTATTACAAATACAACTCGATTGATACTTTAACCCTGCAGTGGTCGCGCACCTAAAAGTAACGTGATTGGTCGCGTGGGCTACATATATAGTCATTTTAGAATTGAAATAAAACAATGTTTTAAATTTATATTGTTTATTTTTATTACTTATATCTAATATTTAAAGTCTTTTCTTATAGAAATAATCAACATGAATCAATCACGACCTTGGCATCGTGATGATTTTATAAAAACAAAAAAATGCTTCTAAAATGGCACAAAAATCACATATTTCTTTTCAATTGAGATCATAACACTCTAACATACGTATACCTAAAATTTAGACATTATTTTCGAAACAAGACAAACATACAATTTTAGAGTGGTCCCCACATATGAATTTTTCGCACGCGCTGCAATACTTTCTTGTGCTCTTACTTCGCGCTCTTCCGCAATCATGCCAGCGACGGACAGACTTACTCGGTGGTGATGTCGAAGCAGTTGACTCATTTTCTGTGTGAATAATTCCAAGAAAATCTTTTAATTTAAATGTCAAACCCCTTGGCAAAGTTTTTGTTTCCAATCTTCGATTTGCTATAGGTTTCATCCACGCCAGAGAAAAATCAACGAGGAAGTCACGGCGGCGAACGCTCTCATAGTTTTTGTTTGCGGTGTAAATACACAGTGCATTGAGGGCGCTGAGATTTAGCAGATCATAGAAGACAGTAGCAGGCCATCTTCTAGAATTTCTGGAAACATCATATAGGGAACACATCTTGTCTACTAGGTCCACACCATTTTTCTTCCTATTGTAGTACGTTATTATTTCTGGCTTTTGAGGATCACCTGTGTCAGAATCGATTGCCGTATCGTTATGCATCGTTGACATTAATATAACCACTTTATTAGGTTTTGCCACATACGACACCAAAGTGCATGGTTGGTTGAAACCAAACTTGGAAGAGAATAAAGGATTTCTTCTTGCAACACGAAATTCACAAGGTACTTCTCTTTTGTCTCTTCGTATAGTGCCGACCATTGTAGTGCCATTTTCAAATAGTTGCTTAGCAACTCGTTGTGAGGAAAACCAATTATCCATGGTTATATTTAGATGTTTACCAAGGACTGGACGAGCCATTCTCATAACCACATCGTGTCTTTCATTGCTGAGGCGAAACGGACTTTCGGGTTGCTGACCAGCATAAATTTCCAAGTTGAAAGTGTAAGGATAGTGAACGTCAACAAGTGCGAACACTTTTATCCCATATTTTGCAGGTTTGTATATCAATATATCCCAAATATATTGTCTGAAAGCACAGCGCCCTCGAAATGCCAACAACTGCTCGTCCAAAGTCATTTCGGCACTAGGAACGAAATGTTTTTGAAAGTTTATGAGAATCAAATCAAAAATCTCTCTTATGGGGGCAAGTTTGTCAATTAGTGCACGATCATGGCGGTCTTCAATATTATCAAAGCGTAATGCCCTCGTCAGAACTTTGAACCTTTGTTCCGACATAGTCAAATATATTGCGTCGATTTCTGTATGTTTTACATGATCGAATATTTGATCAGTATTCAATCGACTCATTTTCATTACTCCAGCCATTAGTAAAATTCCAATGTAGCCTCTCATTTCAATGTGGTTCGTTGGATTCGAATCTCTTTGTCTTGAATATTTATCTTTCAAATAATCAATTTTAATGTTTGTGTATTTGGTTAGAAGTTCTATTATATTGTCATCCACAAAAAGAGATAAGCAGTCTGGAATGGCAGTTTTTTGCCTAGCAATGCCTTTCGGGCCTGGAGGCACAAATACAATATTATGACTCCTAGTTCTACCTCTGTTTAAAGGAGCAGTTTTTGACCACATGTTGCCATCAACACCGGCGTAAAAGTCAGTACGACGGACTGGTTGAGGTGGCTCTTCAGGTTCTGAATTATCTGCTGAAGTCTCACCTGGAAGTTCCCCATCTTGTTCAGACTCCGATCGATGATCCGATTCCTTAAGATGGTCTTCCTCTTCGTTGGAACTCGGCTGATCACCAAAAACTTCATTTTCACTATCGTCTTCAGCCAGCCACGCCTCTATTTGAGCAATTTCTCGACTATTCATGATTTTCTGAAAAAAGAGTGGTCACATCTATATTAATTTTATCATAAAAACTCTAGCAGTAATTTCTAAACAGTAATTAACTATATCTACCTGAAATTTATTACAGTAAATGCTTTTAAAAATAGATAAACAAAAATTATAATATATAAAAAATACTTACGTAACTGGTCGCGTGGACTACAATCGTAGCCCGCGTACTTTGCAACCCTGCTATCATCACGACCACGCGCAACCGACGCTTGCGTTGCACTGAGCGCGTCCTTGAAGTAAACAACTTTAAGTACACGAAAGCGCAAGAACTTCGCGCGATTAGTTTTAGAAAAAAAATAGATTTTATGGGAGTGGGCTACATATGTAGCCCGCGCGACCACTCCAGGGTTAACAGCTTACAGTTATTAAGTTTCTTTTTTTCTTTCAATGTCCAAGAACTTCACTGTTTAATGGTAAGCTAGGGGCACCATTTGACAAGTCCTTTGTTGTCATGTACTTCAGGCTTGTTCCGACTCTGGACAGTTTAGATTTCTTCCAGTAACAAGCTATGGATGTACAGGATGGCTCTTCACTTCTTCGGTGGATCCACAAGAGGAATGCAATAGAGTGCTTACATCCCCCCTTTAGAAGCGACACAATCGTGACACTGTACAGAAACAACAGCTTCTTCTTCTTCATCCACTACTAATTTGATAGCATACAACTTGGCATGTACCTTGTGTTCTGGGCAAATTTTACCCTTCACTGTACATATCTTCCCATCACGTTTGAGCTGTACATAGCTCACAGCGTCATCACCATATGATGGTCGTGAGGATCTAAAATAAATAAAAAGCTGTTACATATTACAGGTACCGGTATTTTCATAACATAACCTCAATATAAATTATTCTAGAGTTTAAATGAACTTCTATGAAAGTTTCATCTAGATTATGTTTTATTGAATATATGCAATACGTACATGGAAGTTTTAACATGTCGAAATTCAGCAGAACAAAAGTCATTGTTAGATGTGAAAAATTCTCCCAGCATCAACAAGTCGATTCTTGGCAAATTTGAGCTATTTGCCTTGATGAAACCTTGTTCCATAGCTAACGTTTCTTTGTCGTACTTTTGGTAGTATATAACTATGATTCTTAATAATTTCTAACAACAAAATATCAGATAAACATACCGAAACAGAAAATACAACTCAAGATTAAACAAAGTCAAAATGATATTTACGAAAGCGTTACGTCACGCGCTTGTGATTGGTGTTTGGCCTAAGATGGCCGATTGTTATGTTTTGTGATTTTATTTTCACTAAAATAAATATAATCGCATTTACAATCTAAAAATTAGTGATCTCATTAGAATCTCTGTATCCTACACAAGTTTTCCAAATCTTTATTTCAGTGATTTTTAATGACTGTTATCATGCCCATACTGGGTGCACCCCATATCTTTCAATTATGAATAGTGATGGGAATCATTTCACTAGAAAATACGAGGCGTTGAAAACATGCGACCACAAATTTCAAAGTTATTTCAAAATGTCTATATCAAGTTTTGAAGAATCGTTAACAAGAATTACACCTCGTATACAAAAGTAACATTTATTTAGAAAACCTGTAGGGCCATTGGAGGAGTTGGGATTAACTATGAGGTAAGAAATAAAAAACAGTTTTTAAGTAATAAGTTCTTTATTCTCAGAAAAATCAGCTAGCTATGATTACTTAAATTTAAAATATGTTTAACTCAATTTTCAAGAAAAATCATATGTTGATACCAATTTTACATTTGATTCATCATCGTAATCATTCGATAGTTCTCCGAAGGCTAGGTTTGTTAATTTGGGATTTGATTAAGTCCTATAATAATGGTTGATAGATATTACTTTGGGCTTGTGTTTTAGGAAGATTTGATGACATTGTTGATTGATAGGTTAAAGTTTGTGTTGGCTGATAGTTAGTCTGATATGATGATTGTGATCTTTGGTACCTATCCTGAGAAGCTGTCTGATAACCACTTGGTGTTTGATACTGATGAAAATCTGTTAGAATTTGTAAAACACGATTTTGAAATATTAGGGTTTGATGATCATCCAATTTGTTCAATGACTGTAATATGGCCTTAAAAATGACAGGTGTTTATTTTCTGTGTCCTTTAGAGTTCGGAGAATTTCAAAATCAACTTCATCAATGGCTTTTCTTTTTCGTGGAATAGGTTGGTAACGTGATCTTTTATTTTCATTTTTTTCATATTCTATTTCTTCCTCTTCGTCTTCTTCCATTATGCTCGAGTCAGTTATATTTGCAGCATTTTTTTTTAGAAACAGAAATTGTTTATACACGTGACACTCCTTAATTTTTTTTGCACCAGATTCCGATTTATTCAAAGTTTCAAGTTTTTTCAGGTACCTTGAAAAATTGTCTTTTATATGGGTCCATTTTTTTACCACATCATTACCTACACAATATTTAAGACATGTATTGCCAATTAATTTACAGTAGGTATATTTATATAAATATGATGAGTATCAACCTGGAATACAGCGATAGTACTCGTATATATGAGCGACGTTTCTTACATAAGTCTTATTTATAAAACTTGTTCATATACACATGAGCACCTTCGTTTTATTTTAAGCTGATATCCCCTTTGTTCTCTAACGCCTTAAATTTTTTTTCAAGTTTTTGGCAACAGGGAACACATTTAGAGGTTTAGAATTTACGGATTATCGTGGAAAGAGTACAATCGCAAAAATAGTAAGAGAAGTTTGTCAAGCAATATGGGAAAATCTATTAAGTGAATGCATACCGAAAATAACAAAGGAGTTAATAAAACATACAGCTGAAGATTTTGACAAGAAAGCCAACTTCCCTAATTGTATGGGGAACACATTGGACGGGAAACACATTCGAGTTTGGAGTCCTCCTCATAGTGGGTCTCTCTTTTTTAACTATAAAAGCTATCATTCTATCATTTTGCTCGCAATTGTTGATCCCAAATATAGATTTGTGTACGTTGACATAGGAGCATTTGATAAGGAATGCGATTCCACTGTTTTTCACAATATGAAACTGTACGAACTATTACTACAAGGTCAACTTGCTGTACCTGAGCCAGAATCTTTACCAGGTCTACAAACACCAATTCCTTATTTTTTTGTAGCAGATGAAGGCTTACCACTAACAAATAATAATTGCGCTCATCCCAGGTAAATATTTGACTATTCAACAAAGAGTTTTTAACTATCGCTTGAGTCGTGCAAGGAGATATGTTGAGTGTACTTCTAGTATCCTAGCAAATAGATGACGTGTATTTCACCGACCATTGAATGTTCAATATAATTTTGCTACAGATATCTGTAGCAATACGCAACATGTTTTGATAATATTATCAAAACATGTTGCGTCTTGCATAACTTCCGCGCTTCACCTCGTATAAACAGGCCGGTAAGCCTTAGTGAGCAATGTCAGGGTTGATCTCTGCGTCTTAAGTAGTGCGCTACACACCATGTGCAAATTGGCACATATATGCCAACAGCCCGTAGGGTACGTAACTATAGAAACTTATGTCCTCCGGTAGACGTAAACGTAAACATATGCCCCGAGAGGATCAAACTCACCACCTCCCATGGCCCCTCCGACATCTGGGTCATATGGGCCGAATTGCAGAAGCGCCATGAGAGACCGATAAATCTAGTCCCGCGGCTCTTCATGCTTCTTACAAGTTATTTCAATATTCCTGTCCCTTTGTCCCTGATTACAACTCTCCCTTAATAGGGCTTGTGACACCACAGCACAGACTTCGCTGCCGAGCATTTCCTTGGCTTTCTTCTTACCGTTCTTCTTCATTCACGTCTGACCATCGCGCAATCTGTGCCAAGCACGCGCGTACTCTCTCAACCTTCGGAAGTTCGCCTGTGAACCAACGAGGTCCGCGTAGTACACCGGGTCCACTTGCATCACCTCTATACCGCTCAGCATTTCGTACCGGATGTCGTATTATAGAGGACACGACCACAGGACGTGATGCATGTCCTCGTCCGTCTGTCCGCATGAGCACACACTAGTGTCGTTCAGACCCATGTCGTACAGTCTCTTACGGAAACACCCATGGCCCGTGAGGAGCTGCGAAGTTTCATAGTCCGGCTCTATCCAGTCGAAACTGAGTCGAGCCGATACCTCCGGGAAAAAACGGTTCAATTCTCGTCTTTTCGTTTCCTCATCTCATTCTTTCACTGCCATTCGATCACTGCCTCTTCCTTGGCTCGCCGCCTAAAAGCCCGTACTTCGGCTCCTGTATGTCCGTCTCGCTGTCTGTCCGTCCTGCCGGCTATCATTACCTTGTAGTGGGCCGGCAACACTCCGGCTAGAACCGGCAGTGCCGCTGTGCTCATTGTCTTGTACGCCTTTGTCAAAAGTGCCAGCGAAGGTCGCGGTGTCCTTAGCAGGGCGCTGCGGAACACGTGCAGAGACGCTCGTCCGTACCAGCACCCCGCTGCGTATGTCAACGTGGTCAGGTATGTCGCAAGGTATATAGTCCTGAGGGAAGGGTACCTTATCTCCCACGACGCAGTCGAGACTCTAGACACCTTGCCGAAGCTTTTCGACGCCCTCTCACCAATAGTTTGCGCATGTTGCGCAAACGAGAGGTGCTCGTCCAAAACCACTCCCAGCACTGTGGCAGCCGACACCGAACGGATGGAGCCGCCGCCCATCCTCACGGTCGGCGGACGCTGAAACCTGCCCTTAACAGTCATGGTACAAGTCTTCGCCGGTGAGAACATCAACCGGTTTCGCTCACCCCATTTCTGCATCAGGTCTAAGGCCGCGTTAGACCGCCACTCGACTTCGGCACGGGATGGTGCCTCCACCAGGACGGTACCATCATCCGCGTATGCCACGGTTTTAACACCGGCCGGGAATAGGAGCCCCATCAAGTCGTCCAGTAGAATGTTCCACAAAGTGGGGCCCAGGACAGAGCCCTGGGGGCATCCCATAGTGGACCTCTTCCACACCACCTCCGAGTCAACGAAGAACCCAACCCTACGGTCGTTGAAATAGTCGCACAGTAGTTTGTAGAGGTTCGGCGGGAGACCTCCCCGCTTCGCCTTAACCAGTACCATTGGCCACCACGCATTATCGAAGGCACCCGAGATGTCGAGAAATGTCAGCTGCACATATTTGGCAGCCGATTCCCTCACCGTTCCCAGGATTCATCACCGTTCCCACCCGAAATCCGTGCCGCTCTCCATATATGCTTTACTATTGCAATACTGATCCCGTCCATTCCCAGGGCGGTATTGGGCAAGGACCCGACTATTCTGCCCAGCTCAGCACCGCCAACAATCACAGCATCCCTACCGGAGGGAACCATGGTCGCCATGACTCTAAGGCATCACGCCTCGTATCCCTTGCTGGATCGTCATCCGGGCAAAGGGCTCGCAGCATTCCACTCATGGCCCCAGCAGTGTCCCCGAGAGGATCAGCGCGGAATGCAAGGACACTGGACTGTGAGCCCGGCACGCCTTAAGAACGACGCTGCGCTGGACAGCGTCGAGCTTCTTTCGCACGCCGAGTTTTCCCGTCACCAGTGTCCAAGCACACAACGCGTATAGAAAGATAGGCTTTATCACGGTAATGTATATGGTCATCACAACCTTCGGATTCAGACCCCACGTCGCCTTGGCCGCTTAGGCTAAGGCTATGTGTTATTAATATTTATAGCCTTTTTACAAGCTTTGGCGACATGAGAAATGAACGTCAGTTTCCTATCTATGGTCAGACCGAGGAGGCGTATTTCGCCAATCAGGCTGATTTGCTTGCCATTCATGTGCACTACTGGGTCGTCATATTTCAGCTTTTTGGACAACACCATCGGATTTTGTTTTTGATGGTGCGAACGTCAGCTTGTTTCTTACTCCCCAGCAATGCACGCGAGCTAGAACAGGGTTAGCCTTCTCGTCTATCGACGAAGCCGACTGTCCGGAGACAGGTACTCCGCTACTGACCGCCGTCGCGTGCAGACGTGTTTTCGGTTGCGGAGTGTTACTAAAATCGCGCGATCGTGCAATTTAAAGTGTTGTGTTGTGTGCAAGAGGCATAATGCTCCTAAAATTCGTCCCGTCCCGTTTCTTTCTACGCTCACTAAACGGCCTAGCGCCACAGAGTCGATGACTGCACCGCCACCGTGCCACGTTGTGCGACCTGCCACCGATTCGGTCGTCTGGACGCAGAAACACACACAGCGGCATCGAGGGACTGTCCTGGACGTAAGTTCGCAGAAGAGCACAGGATCACCGTCACCCGCTATGGCTAAGCGTGGACACCTGCGTCTTGGTTAGGTAAACCTGGGTGGCTCAGCGACGGTCACTAAGGAGTTGGCAAGCATAGCCCGGAGCCAAGAGCTCGATCTAGTGCTCATACAAAAGCAATAAGCACGAGCACAGTATCTCTTGCAGACGGAACCGGAATCTAAGGCGGCGTTATTTTTAGCCAAAACGGATATTGCTGTAGCCATTCTGATCCGCTTGTCACTTCTCACTACTTGGTTTGTCACGTTCCAGCCGCTGACATATATATCATCTCGAACTATTTCCATTACAGTGATCCCATCGACATGCATATAAGTAGGTGTAGGTGTAGATATAGGTGTATTCGTAGCCCGGATATAATTGGTTAATAAATTTTACACACTTACAGTTTTTCCTTGACGTTTATTTCATATTCTTGGAATACACAGATGACACAGTTACGACATATATATGAAATTAATTATTTGGTTATAAATTGGTTCACTCCTTATTGATATATTTAAGAAAATTTTTAAGCCATATTGGAATTATGTCACAACGATTTCTTTCTTTTTTGACATTTCGCCTGTCTAAAAAGTGTTGATACTCTTTTTAGGTGAGTAGTCCCTACATAGGTATGAATTGCTGGTTCTGGCTCACTGATTTGTCAAGGCATATGAGCCTTATGTGTATGGTAATAAGGGTGCGAATCGTTTGCAACAACTTGTTTTTCCCATGGTCGCGAAATTGTGTTTTTGTTTCGCAGTATATATACCCGTGCCGGGGCCCTCGGGCCACCGCCGCCGCCGGGCCGGGGACTCCCGTCCCGGTCCGGGGGCTGCGGCGGCGGCCCAGGCCTTCCGGCCCCCATTGGCGGTTCGTCGACGGGAGCACTACGCCGGTGGCGGGAGGCGGAACGCTAGCCCTGCGTCCGCGGCCCCGAGCTCCCCGCCCCCGTTGGCGGTGCGTCGACGGGTGCGCTGCGTCGGTGGCCCCGGGGACGCCGGCGCTCTGTGGACGTCTCCGTGGCGTTGCGGCGGCGCGCCCGGTGCCTCGAGTCGGCGGGGGAGGGGAAGGGTGCTTTGGTGGAGTGTGTCGACGAGGGCGAGAGTAGAGCTGCCGTTCGAGTTCTACTTATCGTGTCTAATTAGCTTATATAATTGATCAACAAACAATATTCTAAATATTTTCTTTAAATATGATTACCATTGATGTTACTGTGGTTACTTTTTTTTTATTTGTACAGGTGATATCCGAGAAATAAAATATGCTATGCTTATATTGAGTCATTATAAGCGACAACGGAAGCAAAATAAACTTGAGCTTTGATAAGAGCTCACTGAAATAGTGGGTGTGAGAATTGTAGGTAATATGTTTTTATTATGAATTTAAAATTGTACGATACTATTTTTTTGTTGAAGGTATAAGAAAATAAAACGAAAGGAAATAAGCGTATGAATATTTATTGTTTACTTAATATTAAAAATATGATTACATTTTTATCTTTATATTTATAGACTACAAATTATTAGAAGAAGAAAAAAAAATGCTAATGATCATAGTAAAAAAAACAAGCGCTTTCTTGTGGAGAAAATTCATATAAGTTCGTTGATTACATTTTTTGTATTTATAGATTACAATTATTACAACATTAACTTTCTCTACAGATGGTTTGTGGAAGGAAATATAAGACAACTTTCTGTAACAACACGTTGCATATATTCATTCCCTTTCACCAACAATAAAAACTTACACCGTGCAAACCACACAGCGTGTTCCTCCCACGGATTGTCATTATCCTTTCAGTCTCTTAGACCACCGCCACAATAAAAGCATAGTTTTATCACTTTGACCAGTATAGAAAAATCCTGCATCTGCTACATCCTAAGGTTTTGCTGGTAGCGATTTAGACCATTCCTTAAAAGTGGTAAGATGGCAGGTGTGGATGCATATTGCGGGTAAGCAGGATTGTACACGTGATGATAATTTTTATTATGTTCTTGATATGTAGTATTCATTATTTTTATAATGTACAATTCTAATTTTAAACAAGAGCAAGCAATTAAATGTGTTTCTTAGAAGCCAAAAATTAATACTCTGAATTTATATTTCATAATACCGTCTAATTTATTTATATAATTGGAACGAATTGGAAAAATAGTTAAATACAATTTTGACTTTATACAAAGTTATTATGTATCTTCAAATAATTTTCCTTGTTTTTGTCGTTATCAGAATCGTTATCATATTCATGATCAGAAAAGAATTTGACATACGCGGATATTGTTGAAGACGTGTCTTTATAATCTCTCCTAAGATAACAAACAATATTCATAAAAAAATATTTATACAAAATTCGTCAAAATCATAAATAAAATCATCTTAAGGCATTTCTATGATGACTTTCAAGAAAATTTCATACGTTACATTACTGTAAATTTTTGTTTCTATGTTTTCAGATATGCTATCCCAAAATGTTATTAATTGATAACAACACGTGTAATTAGTGGAATTATACATACATTGTAGAAGTTTTAAAATATTGGAATAAAGTGTAGTATACGGTATTCCTTTTGTCCACTTTTTAAATAGTTCATGTTTAGACAATAAATGTACGAACTTATTTTTATTTTCTTTGAATTAATAATTATTTTCCATCATCGACGATGTAAATGAGGTCTCTATTTGTTTGAAATTTTCTCCACAATATAAACACTGAAAAAAAAAACCAAAATAATTATACAAGTAACCGTATAAAAAAGGATCATTTCCTACAATAATTTTTAGACTGACTTTTTTTAATTGTTTAATTTAAGTTATCAGAAAATTCTATTTTATATGTAACTCCTATTTTTCCTCAAATATACATGTAAAATGATCTTAAATTATTCATTCGTTAAGGTGGTAAACCTATTTGGAAGGCCTACCAAACCTTGTTTAATCATTGCTACCACCTGCTCCCCCTCCTCAAATATGGACTTTTTTAATTTTGTTATTTTGTAGGGTATGTTTATTTCTAAATTCGATAATTTTATCCACTGTATACCCGCACCGCACTCATTTAATTTATCTATCAACGAACTCATGGTTTGAATAGGGAGCAAATAATTTACCTGGTTATAATTCATAAGTCTTCATTTGCTTATAAGTTTGAGCATAAACTTATAAGCAAATGAAGACATATGAATTGAAATGAAAAACATTTAATATTTATTCGAAAACATGTAATAGTGTGTCATAAAATATTAATAACTATAAATACATATACAAATTTTTTGAAACAATAAGTATGAAAATAAGATAAGACTTTTTGACTTTTACAATAAATTTCTAAAGGTGGTCACTAGAGCGTGATAATATCTCGTCATTTAATTATATGTATATTTATATAATACTCACATATCCTTTATCAGAAGATAACATTGTTGTAGTACACTGAATAAAATTTTGTGTATATTAAAAAAGCATTAAAATAAAATAACCATATAATTCAGATAATTATCTTTATTAATCCAACTATTATAAGAATTGGGAAATCTAAACTTTTAACAAAAACTTTATTTCCACGTTTTTTTAAGGTCTTCTCAACTAGGTAAACATCGGGATATATAGCCTTCTGAAGTTCTTGTTCATAAAATCCTCCTAAAATTTCTCACCTTTGTAGTCTTGTAATAAATAAATGACTGGGTTAGTATTTTGCACTTTTCTTATGTTGAAAATCTCCGTGGTTCAATTGGGAGTGTAACCTTTATCAAACATAGCTTTATACTTACTTATTCAAACGTTATCACCAACACAATATTTGTGTTTTCTTTGCAATGCAGTATCGCCAGAATCAATACGGAATTTTAAAAGGGCTCTAAAATTCCCTTCATCGGCTACTACGCTGTCATAGTTCAGTAATTTACCATCGTCGCGATGGCCACGTAACGATATATTTTGATGGCCACAAAATATTATAGTTTTACGATTGGTCGCAAACGTTCTCTATTTTCATTTATTTGTTTCAATCTTTGACTATTTACTTGGTTCATTATGTTAATTTCCGGTTTATGAAAACTCAATAAAAAGTTCTTCCCTGCTTCGACAGCTAATTCGTGGTATTTGTTTCGCTGGTGTGTTAGCAGAACACCATTTTCACCTAGCAAATTATCGAAAGCTTTTAATGGTTCTTTTACAAGTCGACATAAAGGTATTTTTGTCTGTATACCACCTCCAGGAGCTACGACAAAGAAAGCACAGTACTTGCAGTAAATACCTTGGTCTTTATGCGACAAAACAAGCCAGTGAAACTTGTCAAGGTGAGACTTCTGAGCATATTTTTTTGTTTCTTTTCCTTTTTTATTAAAAACACAATGCGGGAAAGTATAATTACGGGGAGGCTGCCAATGCTTTTCAAGCAACATAGCTTTAGTTGAATCATCTATATTTTCCCCTATATAACAAGCAATATTTGAAGCAAACTTTGGTAGAGAAGGTGAAGTCTTTATCTGATCACAATCAGAAGTCGATGTACATATTGTAGACTGAATATCGTTAGTAACAGGAGAGTATGTTTTTTCTTCATCTATGGTTAATGTAAGCAACGTAGCTGTAGAAGCAGAAGCGTCGGCAATACAATTATTTTCATCTGTAGTTGTTGTAGGTAGAGATGGCCGAAGGGTAAATACCCAATAGGTAAAAACCCGGGTATTTTCCTAAGTGAGTAAAAACCCGGGTATTTTCCTAAGTGAGTAAAAACCCGGTATTTATGTGCGAAAAAACCCAAGTTATGGGTATTTTCATTTTTTACAGTAAATGCTACACCTTTTATTAATTTCTACATTCTTATGAACAAATGCAATATAAACTATACCTTCATTATTTTGCGAGGTATGAATAAACGGAGGTTTGATTAAAAAATCTGTAAATAATGAGATAAAAGCGAGGAAATAAAACAAAGCCAATATAGATTAAATATAATTATTCAACAAAAGAAATGTATATTTTTTCTATATTAAGTGTAACATATTAATCACTGTCATCACTTTCATTATCACAATCTATACGAAGCACGTCGCAAAATTCCATTTCCTTTTGGTTTCCACTTGATGTATAAGGTTGTTCTTCATGAATTGGACTAGTTGTTGGACTCGATAATTGTTTAGGAGAAGATAAGGGTTCGTCATCTTCGTCATTGCCTTCATCTTTATGTTTATGTAGAAGATTCCAATTATAAGAAATGTATGCTACTTTTGCTGCCCTGTCTGTCGTCAATCTATTTCTTTTATGGCTTTGTATGTATGCATGTGCGCTAAATGATCTTTCAATGGCAGCCGAAGTGCAAGGAACAATCAAAATTTTTACAGCAACTCTACTTAGTAATTTGGATCTACAAAGTCCTTTCCACCAAACTACTGGATCCATTTCTGCGACATTTTTCCAAATAAATGGTTTACCCTATAAACCCTCTTTAGCTCTATAATTAACTAAATCTAGACCAACGTCGATATTTAGTGATTGGCTCACTTCATGAATATATTCCATGGCGTCCAATGCATGTTCTTCATCTAGTTCAATACCTTGGGATTTTGGATCCAACATATATGCAGCATAATGAATTGGCTTCATGCAATTATCTGTGCGTTTGATTACATTATTTATTATATCTTGTTTGTGTTGTTCGTTTAAAATAGATATTTCTGGCAACACAAAATTGAATGTGGATTTGATGTCCTTGAAAACCATGTATACTTCATTTATATGTATTCCATTACCTTCCAGCTTAAAAATTTTCCTAGTAATTGGTTCTAATAACTTGATACAATGTTCAATCATTAACCAAAAATTTAATTCTAATATATTTGATTTTATTTCTTCAGAAATAGTAGCATCTTCATGCACTGCTAAGGTCTGTAATGCAACTTTCGAATTCTTCAGGCTCTCTAAAGCGGTGCAGTAACTGCCCCAGCGGGTTTTTCCTGGTAACTTATTGAAGTTGCCCGGACCCGGAATACCCGGAGTTTCGCCTGAACCCTTATTTTTTATGGTTATGGGCTAACAAAGCACTCATTGCTTGAGTTCGTTTAATTGCTTTTATGGTCTCTATGGCAATCGATATAAATGCTTTGACAGGTTCTGATTTTAAACCGTCTTCGCATAGTAAATTTAATGTATGAACTACACATCTAAGAGGCAACACGTGGGTTTATGTATTTTTTACCATTTGGGATGCTTTTTGAATATTATTAACGTTACCTCCGATAAGGGTTACAAATATATCGCCTCCGTATATCTCCATAACTTTAATTATCTCTTGAGAAAGATATTGGCTTATGTGGCGGTTAGTGAGAGTATTAAGGCTCTTAACAAAGAACGGTTCAGGTTTTGCAATAATAAAATTAATGATGCCTTCATTGCGCTGATTGCTCCAACCGTCACACTGTAAATGCAAATCATTTGTAGATTTTAGTTCCTCTGTGATTGCTTTTACCATCTCATTGTAAATGACTTCCAAATGTGTAGTTGAGATTGCTTTTCTGGTTGGTAATTTGTAAGAAGGTTGTATCTCATTAAAAAATGTTATCCACAGCGGATGTTCAACGATTGAAAACGGAGAACCAGTAATAAATATTGCCTTCGACAAAAGCTGATCCAGATAAAGTTTCTTTTCTGCAGATATCTGTGTTGCAGATGAATTTAAACTGTTTACCGTTAAACTGTTGTCTTGTTCCTCCATTGAAACGTCTTGCAGAGGAATATTGGTAGCACTTGCCGCATTGTATCAGTGTCAGATATTTTTTTGAGTTTATTCTTGATGACAGTTGGACATTTAAAACACTTTAACAGATGGCTAGTCATCTTGTTGACATTGGCAAATTTATACACTTTATCACAGTGTTTAGGTACAGTTAACCGTTTTACAGGTTGCTGAATGAAAATAGTTTTCTCATACATCATTTTTATTCTGTTTGGGCATGATGTGACCTAAAAAAAACATTGTAATAATTGTAAAAATATATTAGAGAGAAAAGTGAATGAAAAACGAGAGCCAGGAAGGCCTACAAAGAATTTTGTGAAACAACTAAAAGAGAAAAGTGGGGTCATGTCGTATCAAGAGTTAAAAAGTAAAATCATGGACAGAGCAGTGTGGCGCATATTCCGTCGACAAGAGTCAATCGTCTCTTAAATAAAAGAAGAAGAAAGAATAATTGTATGGAAATTCGCACGCCATGAATATATATCTTCACACTATACTAATTTTAAAGTAATATAAAAATAATTGTATGCATATGGGTAAAAAACATTTATAAAAGAAATAACTTCTTTTTTATATTATAAACATTAAGTTTAAACTTACCTCTCAATCCTTTATTAATAGCACAACGTATCGTTGATATCGATGTCCGGAAGAGTCAATCCAATAAAAATCAATTATACTTAATCACTAGGCAATCGGAAGTCCACAAAACAAAATCCAGGTCGTAAATATAGAGTAAAACTAAAAGTAGTGCGCACTTTACGAAACGAAAACAACGTCTGACTGATTAGGAGGTTTACGGGGCAAAGTGGGGCGGGGTTGGTGGTTTGCTTTTGTACGGCGGCAACTAGTCTCTATTGTTAAAATCGTTTGCGCCGTTTGCGCGCTTTGTTGTTGGCAAGGCGACGCTGGAAGCCGACAAAAGAAGTGCCGGAGCCCGCATAAGGAGCTATCAACAGCTTCAAAGACTCAGCATGCGCTGTACAGTCTCAATACACGTTGATGAGTCAAACATTAAACCGTTTCAACAGAAAAGTTTTAGAATCTATAACTGCAAAAATAGTTCGGGAAGCTAATTTAAAAATACCCGAATATTTACCCAATCGGGTAAATTTTCCTTGGTATTATCCCAGGTAATTTCCCGAATTCGGGTATTTATCGGGTAAAATCCCATCTCTAGTTGTAGGTGAATTTTTCGAGTGAGCAATCTCAAGCCTTGGTTTCTTTGGGAAAAATGAATCTATTTTTTTTAATGAACGTTTCAATCCATCACTACCATCTCCTTTTCCCTTAGAATCACCCTGCAAGCAAAACCATACAAATTTCACCGTACAAATTTTACACCCCACATCAGACAACAAACTTTTGTAAACATATGAGTTATAAGTACATAAAACATAATAATATAGGTAGTTTTACAGTCCACTGCATTTTCCATAAAGATCTTACTTAAGTTTAGGCCCCTACACGAATTTTTATTCGGTAGGTACTTACATCAAATAGGTAATACTTACTTACTTTAGGTAAATATAGTGTTAAACAAGCAAAAAAATTTCAGGTTCTCTAATATTTTATAGTTTTTAAAAATCTGTAATATACAAATAAAGTAAAAAGTAGTAGGTAAGTAGATTACTATTTACTTGTAGTAAATGCATGCCTGTTAATGAAGCGCAATATTTTTGTGTCGCACAATAGTTTGCATCGTAGTTTTCGCTAGGTGCTTGTAAAAACTTTAACCAAGATTATTTTTAAGTTTATGCATGCTATATTCATTCTGTTGGTTGCCCTCTTATTTTATTTTTAAAAAGCATTAAAATCAGTGTGGTCACGACGGTACACTAGATTTGATTGTGTGAATTTATCTAAGATTTTAAGTTAGGTCAGTAAGCTTAATGGTCTTCAATCTCCCTCGTCCAAAAAAAATATATAAGTAGGTACATAAGTCTAGCAGCACTCTTTCAGTAAGTAGGTATCTACATATCTACCTATGAGGTACCTTATGAGCATTAACAACTATAACATTTAAGTTAAACACACGCACTGGAATAATGAGAAACTGATTACTTACCATTTCTTGTAATAATGAATTTGCAGCAACAATTTTTAAGAATACTTATAAAGATACACTTATAAACACATTATAGGTAGAAAGAAATTTTAGTTTTTTAACTTAGAACTATGTTATGATATGTTGAAGTTTAGTCGTTCCGATTCCGATTGAGGTTAGGTCTAGCTAGACGTTACGTAGTCGACAAGCGCGCGCTAGTGTGGCGCGGTAAAAGTCAAATTTTCGATGCCATCGTTCCTAAAATTTGCCATCATACAAAGTTATTATATTATATTAAATTATTTAAATATTGAAGGTATGTAGTTACATAAAATCTGTATGGTGACAAAATATATAAATAAAATTATTATGTTCAATTAGTGGTCCACCTAAGTCCTGGAACCAGCTCGGGGGTCATGACCTCCATGACCCCCCTTTGGATCCGCCGTTGGGCATTCCTGTGTACATCTGAATTACCCGAGTTCGCTCGCACGGGGTATTTATCTCCGACAAATATAATTGTCTAATTCGTTTTGTCTTATGAATACACGGCATAATCCTATTTTTGTCGCTTACCATAGAGCTAACGGGGTTGCCCATGTTATGGACTGTTGCGCACTAAAAGTGCTGACTATATTCGCGCTGTTTACTGGTCGATTTCAAGTTGAAGACTGCCGCGTCTTCACCAGGAACGTCTGTACCAGATGAAGTGGAGGGGATAACCCCCCTCAACCCGCACGTTACCGCGGAGCGCCCACTCTTGGCACACGCATCGGCCAATGCAGTCGCTTCTGTAGTTATAAGTCAAACTTTGTAATCTTTTAATAAACTAATTTGTAAGAAAATTGCATTTTTTTGGATCCTTCGGATGCAGCCTTCGTAATTGGCGCAGTCGATAGGATACTCACGAGTCATTTCGTGGGCAACATAACTTTTCTAACATGGAAAGTGAGAGCTCGCGAGTGACCCGCGTGGCTTTCGCGCCCGGTTCCTGAGTATTCGAATCTACACCTGCTGTGGCCCGGAGCAATATCTAGAAATCGATACCATAGAGGACCAAAATGCATACGTGAGTTCTTTAGAGTCGTTCTAGAGTTGCTTCCTTTCGTAATCCGTAATCCTTTCAATTTTCCAAGATTTTCCGTCCAAGGCAAGTGAGGACCCTTAGGTGAGATTTTAGCGCTAGAATAAATTTACAAGATACGAATATAAATTTAGAACATATTTTAGAGAATATTAGCATCGATTACAATTCAAATAGTACATTAACGATATCCAGATAAAGTAGGACTAATTTTTAAGGCTCTCCGCTTAGTTCCCGAATTCGATGGGAATGCAAATGTGTTACCGCGGCTTATAAAACTATGTGATCAGTTAGTCGAAGAATTAGTTACTGAAGATTCTAGTAAACTGACAAATGCATCATTCATTAATGGTATTTTAAATAAAATTACGGGCCCAGCCGCTCGTTCGATAAATTCGAACGGTATCCCAGAGAATTGGCAAGGCATTCGGACAGTATTAGTTCATAATTTTGTTGATCAACGCGACGAGACATCGCTTTACAACGACCTTGCGTTTTTAACACAGGGCTCGTCCACCTCAAAGAATATTACGAAAAGTGTCAAAATTTGTTCAACACAATTATGACGTGTATTTCCCTACATGAGACAGTAGCAAGCACAATTTCCTCAAAACGCGAGTTATACAAAAAACTTACACTTCAAACTTACATAAGAGGCCTTAAAGACCCCTTAGGTTATCGTACCAGATGCATGCGACCGCCAAGTATAGAAAAAGCGTTAGAATTTGTCCATGAAGAAATTAACACCTTATACTTGCAACGCCGCAACGAAAACCTACCGAGAAAAAAATCGGAAAATCAGTTACTTAAATCGAATTTTAAACAAGATCATTTGCCATTTCAATCAAATTCATCACGTCCGTTTGTTTTCAATACGCCGATCCAATCACTACCAAACCCTATGCATATAGTTCAGAGGCCACCACAATCGTGGAGATCCAATTTTAATCAAGGTCCAACGCATACTCAGCAAGTGTTTGCTTCTCACCCGCCTAACTGTAACCCACGAAGCAACGTATTCAAAATACCTCCTAGAAACATAATCCCTAGTAACACACAGCCGATGAGTGGTGCAAGTCAGTACAATACAAAGCAACTGCCACCTAGCGGACATGACTGGACCAGACATGGTAATCCACGTCCTAGTAATTATTTCAAAACTAGGGAAATGAACTTTAATTAATTTTATAACTATCAATAAAACTCTTACACATTATTACGACACCTACCCCGATGTTTATCCTTATGAACAAATGGAAAATGACGCATGCGAAAGTACCTATCACAACGAAACGCAACCACAAGCCACCGAAACAGAACATCTAAATTTCCCAATCCAAAATTGTAGCGAACCCGACTGTGCATATAACAGTCAGGATTTTCAGGAAACTATAATATCAGATAAAACCAAAATAGTATTTACAAACTGAACGTCAATTTCCCTATATAAAAATAGCGAATCCTCCATTATAATTATTAATAGACACCGGTGCAAACCAGTCGTTCATCAACCCCGATTCTGTAAGAACCTACCTAGGAAATATGAACCGTTCGAGGTGACTAACGTTAACGCCGCGACCCGGATCGATTACGCAATCGACATACCGAGCTTCGCAGAATTTAATGATGATAGCGAGTTAACATTCTTCATTTATAAATTTCATAATTATTTTGACGGTTTAATTGGTTTGGATCTTTTGACTAAATGGGATTCAAATATTGATTTGAAAAATAAAATATTAATTACAAGGAATGCTAAAAATCCTATAGTAATGTACGACTCGCGTAACTGTAATTTATACGCAATTATAATTCTAAGTTAATTTTTAACGAGTAAGCCTTGAGCCAAACTCAAGGCTTGCTCGTTGGAAGTTAAAACTAAGCGAATTCAATTTTTCAATAGTGTACAAGCAAGGGAAATATAATAAAAATGCAGACCGCCTTATCCCGTATCGAAATTAATAATGACGAAGCCAATTCCATGGCAGTCAACCCATCGGAGAAACCACCTTCATTATCTAATTCCAGCACCCTTACAGCCCACACAAGTACTGAAAACCCTATTTTAGAAATTCCGATATCCGACGAACCGTTAAACAAATTTAACAAGCATGTAGTAATCACAGTAGTAGGCGACATTAAAAAATGGCCGGTTGTAACTAAACCATTCGAGACGCACACCCGAACTTCGATTCAACTATCCGAATCCAATATCAAGATAGACACCATCAATGCGATAAAGGAATACGTCAATCCTAAGGTCAGAACTGGAATTTTAATGTACCTCCCTTTAGCAATGTATAAAATTATATCCTTCATTCAAGAAAACTTTAAAAGCTCATTCATGAATCTTACCTTACAAAAACGGAAATAGAAAATATTGAAGAGTACTTACGTCAACAAGAAATCATTAAGAAATATCATGAAGGTAAAACTAATCACCGTGCTATAGCTGAATACTACTTAGCCCTATCTCATAAATATTATTAGCCAAAAATGAAATTAGACACCGCGAAATACATTAATAGCTGTAATATCTGTGGTCAAGCCAAATATGACCGCAATCCTATTAAGTAAAACTTCTGTATAGTTCCACCCCTACGAGGCCATTTGAAACTTTGATGTCTTCACGGCACAAGACGGAAAATACCTAACTATCGTTGACGCATTTTCCAAGTACGCACAAGCTTATTATTTGAGAGATAGTACTGCTGTCAGCGTTATTCAAGCGTGCACATAGTCCTAATAATAACGTGATTATAGAGAAGTTCCATTCCACACTATCAGAGTATCTCAGAATATTGAGTCTAGAACAACGCAACGGACCTGTAACGAACCTCATGCCTTATACTGTATTAGGTTACAACAGCTCGATACACAATTTCACGAGGTGCCGAACCTTAGATCGACCCCCGCGATCCATTAGATATAGATATTTCTGAGCACAAAAAACGAATGACTATATGACATGATTAATGAGACCTCTTTACATGATTGTACGGAACTCACTGAAGTTAGAAATAAAAATAGGGAACCCGAAAAGGAGTACACCCTCAACCAACAAGAATTCATACGCAACCCCACGGCCAGGCAGGCATAAATTAGCACACCGATACATAAAAGACACTGTTTTGGCTGATCTCCCAATTCATATCTATACTAAAAGAATCCCTAACAGTGCACAATTGTTGCAGAACCCTCCTGATTCTAAACATCAGCCTCCACCTGTTACGGACCCAGGAGTTGACTCTTAATAGCTTGGAGGATTGACCCGGGGCCTTATTACGTAATAGTAGAAATCGATTTCAATTCCGGAATCGATTTATATATCAAATTTTCTACGTCTGAAGAATTCGTATTACCTAAGCACGGTGATTCCCGATTGCATCGCAATTTTATCGATATTTGTCTCACATAGATACTAGCGCCATAACGTGGCAATTTTTTTTTAGATTCGAATGATGACAGCCGTTAGTTTAATGCTCACAATTACGTTATTTGTACCCTAATATATTGTTCGTGTATCAGTTACAGTTGATTTATATTAAATTGCTGTGTTTCAAAAATACGTGTATTCATTACAACATATTTTCAAGGTAGGTATCTTGTGTTATAGTGTTATACAATGATGTCTTATGAAAACATATCCGGGCCCCTGGCTTAATGGTGGTCCTCAAAATATTGTCGTCGTTTAAATGGCGTGTAAAATTACATTCTGATTTATTCATTCTCGTTTATTTGGCTTTCTAAAAGGCTTTCAAACTCTATGCTCAAGGGCCCTCATGAAGTCTAGGACGACACTGGGTAACGCGTCTTTTTTAACTGTGAATTGCAGATGGATGAAAAAGTTTCTTTTTGTCCAATTAGAGGAATTAGTGGACTATGTGGTAGCACATCCAATTCTCGTCAAGGGCGTTGGATTAGGTCCTAGATCAAGAGAAACCGTGGATTTGTTGTGGGCAGGGCCGGGTTATGCATATAGAGGCCCCTAGGCAATGCTCGTCTCGGCATTACACGTCGGCGACGTAAGTGTATAATCACGTACACTTAATAACGTCATCATTATTAAGTGTACGTGAAGTACAGACTGCAAGCGCACTGCGCAATCTGCTGAGTGAGACTCCCGCCCGCTGCCGCCCGCCCGCGCGCGCGCCTTCCCTCGCCCGCGCCTCGCCGCGCCTTCCCTCGCTCCCGCTACGCCCCTACCGCACCTATGCTTAAGTAATCGAACAGAACAGAGGAAAAAAAATATTATAGCACATTGAACTGACCTCAGCGCGACAGAGCAAAGATAAAAAGACATTGAAGTCTTCAAATATTGGCTGGATGACCACGGTATTTTTGAACATCGACCAGGCAAGCTGATATCGTTATCTACTGGATTACTTGGAGATGAAAGTATTGATTGTCATCGAGCATTTAAGAAAGGCTTAGAGAGTATGAGGAAAATGATAAATATAGATGCCGAAAGTTATAAACACAGCAAGTCAAATTGTGTTAAAACTTTAATTGCAACTACACCGCTAATGGAAGTAGATAATGAGAAAGTTCCTGTCAATACAGCATTGCTGTTTCAAAAAATTGCTGCTAGTCTTGTAAATGAAAAAGAGTCAATGAAAGATGCTATTGCTTATGAGTTATCACCATACCCCATGGCTCTTTTCAATGACAGCGGGATAATGCAAGAGAGTAACAAATCAGATCTTTATAAACATTTGAATTGCACGGCATACACTGAAAAAGACTTTACAGATGCGAAATTTGTTCTATTCTAATAATTCACAAAGTGGTTTGGCCTAAAACCGTAACGTTTCAAGAGATTTTTGAAAACTACGAATCATTCATCGTAAAACATTATTCTTCTGATGCTACAATAGTTTTCGATGGTTACAATTTATCAAATATGGGAATTAAATCTTATGAAAAATACAAGCGGGTCCAAAAGAAAGTTGGCCCCAAGATCAGATTTATACCAGATATGACAGTACCGCGAGATAAAGATATTTTTTTGTCTAATTATAAAAATAGATCACGATTTGTGGAGCATTTAATATTTTTATTAGAAAACCGCCATGAGTTTTCAGTTATCCAAGCTCCAGAAGATGCTGATAGAATGATCATTACAACAGCATGTGATATAGCTAAGGAAACAAGTAAAAGAGTAGTAGTGGTTGGTACTGATGTCGATCTAGCCGTACTGTTAATAGCTCTAACTCCTGAAGAAAGAACCATCGATATGTTGAAACCCAAGATCTTAAAACAGCCCGAACAAGTAATATCGTCCCGCGGAAATATTATGTTTAAAAAATTTATATTGTTTGCTCGTAATGCTTTGCTTGAAATGTAAAAAATAGATACAAAAATAGTGAAAATCAAAGATTTCGTAAAAAAAAATTTTTTAACTACATTTTCCGGATTTTTCATTTATTGTTAACTTTATAAACAAATAAAAAAACTTTAATAAATTTTTATACCGGAATCTTGTATATTGAGTATATCAGAGTAAGCTCCAAGAGGAAAAAGATTTTTAGCTGAATTATTTAAACGTTTATGATAGATTTTATGTTATCTTAAGTTCATGAAAAATTACTTCATTAGCAATTGGATAACTTAAACAAAAATCAAGTTAAAAATATTTTGTAAACTGGATTGTATTCCTTCAAGTGTCTAAATGATACTATAATTTATTCAAATTTTTATATTGATAATAAATATTATAAAAAAATTATTTTCTGACGCTTAGTTTGTTTGGCGGCGACGTTACAACGATGAAACTGCCGCGCGGAACGCTATTTTCAGCGTTAAATTAAAATTATAAATAATGGAGCTACAATTTCGAGAGTCGAGACTTTTTTTATGAAATTTTCTCCTCTTTCAGAATCTTTTTTGAAAATGGAGCTTTTTTTAATATTTTTGAAGTTATTGTTGAAAAACGGAGACCACCTTTTTCTCTCTTCGTTTTTTGTTAATAACAATTGCAATATTTTATAGCAAAAAAATTCTGAAATTCCCCTTTTTCAGAATAAAATTCTGAATCCAAAAAACCAAACCCCATATTTTTTAAATTGTTCTAACTATTTTTCGCAGAAAACTCACTTCTCGACCAGACTACTTACAAAATGATTATTGGTAATATGGCACAGTCAACTTTCCTGAATGTAATGACAGCTTTGCAAATATATAGAAGTTTAATGATTACAACCGCCACTGGTGAACGAAACTTTTCCATTGAAATTAATTAAAAACTGTTTTCGTTCAACGATGTCTCAAAACCGTTTAAATTCATTGGCCATAATAGCAATTGAAAATGATGTATTGGGAAAGGTTATGTTTTCAGGATGTTATGAACGATTTTGTATCAAAAAAAGTAAGAAGAGTTAATATTTAAGCTAATTGTATGAATTTTTTTTAATGCATATATATTCTTTTCATTTGATTCAATATTTTTATTGAATAATGTGACGATATACCTATATAGTAAAAAACAGCGTAATTATGAATAAATTTGTATTGTGTTAGCGAAAAAATATATTAGGAAGTTAGAAGAGGGTAGGGGGCCCCCGAGACTAGGGATACCAGATGACAGGAATTTTCCTGACATGTCCGGAATTGTAGCTCTCTGTCAGGGAAACAGGGAAAATATGTAATTGTCAGGAATTTTTAATAAAAGAAAAATATAAAATATTAAAATATTTTTTAATCGGTTTAGTCACAAAATAATAATAAAATTACGAAATCTAAAAATTAAATTGTTTTATTCATCTGGTCTGGCTCATACTTCTTACTGCCGGATATTGCTTTCAGCAACTGCTCGTCTTTATAACAATTTTATGAAAGTCTTCGCATGATGTTGTCTTCAGATTGAATTGTGTCAACAATAGAGCTTTGACAGAAGCTATGGACAGTCTATTCCTCTCTTTCGTCCATTGCGCACCCATTAGTGAGAATACACGCTCAACGTTCGCATTCTGTGCTTGAATTGCAAAGACAAAACAGCAAATTTTGTTTAGTTCTGTCAATCTCTCACAACTTACGGATTTCAAAATTATTTCCCATTGTTTAACAGGCACTATTTCAAAAAAGTCATTGCTTTGCTGCTTTACAAAAGAATTTAATAACGTAATTTCATCAAAAAGTTTAACGTCATCTAAACACACTCCGTATCCATTTATAAACTGCATAGAAGAAACAACTTTTTCGTAGTCAACATCAACATTTTTTAGTATCATCATCCAGTCAAAAATCTTAAATTCATCTAACGGTTGCAACCATTTATCTAAATAGTCAATGCAAGTATTGTAGGCGTCTTTCACGTCTTTGATAAATGTCTCTTTGGCATCTTGAGTCCAATTCGACATCAATTCTCGCACTTTTAAGGGAACAAATGTAGCCCCTGCTCTGCTTTCAACGTTTCACGGGTCAAATTTAATATTTGTACAATATCCATAACGGAGTTATTTTCCCTTCTATTTTGCAATTTGTGACTGGAAGACCGACATAAGAGAATGCACAAAAAATAAATAACTTTCTGCCAGTTCATTTTCGAAAAAAGGTTTTATTATTGTTGGTACTTGCGGAGTTGTTAAAAAGTATTCTTTTAGAGGCAAATACATTTTTAAAATCCTTTCAACCGCTGGAAAAAGGCTCAGCCACCTCGTTTTACTGTGATACAGCAATTTCGTGTAATGTATGTCAATATACTCACAAATGGATTTTAACGCCTCAGTGCGCACGGTATATACCGAGAAGAAATTAAAGAGCTTCATCACCAGAGACTCGATATCAATTTTTAGTACATCTGTACCGTGTTGAACACAATTATGTAAAATGTGCGCTGGGCAACCAATACCTACAATTTCCTTATTTAGTTTATTTTTCAGATTTGTCAAAACATTTCTTCCTGCTTGCCTGTTGATTCCTCCAAAATTTACATTGGTATTATCCGCTGTTAGTGAGATACATTTTTCAGTTAAGTCGTATTTTTGTAAGGTCTTCATAATAATGTCAGATATAGTTTCCGCTGTCTCGTTTGGCGTATTAACGACATCCAATAACTTAGATTGTATCCCTCCTTGACAATCGAAAAACTGGATTAGAATTGGAAATATTTTCTCCGAGCCATGATTGCTCGCATCAGTTGATACCCCAATATATGTTATATTTTGTAATATGGACTTAATATTTTGAATTATCCATGGAGCTATCGCACCATTTATGATGGCTTCTGTTTTAGTCCTTTGGCAGGTAATATCTTTGGCAGTATTGGAATCAGGAAAGATTACCTTCATCAAACGCCCAGTGCAGTCCATGGAGTTGTAAGACTGGTGATGTTTAACGGTGTGAAACGCAAGTGTAGCTTCAGCTGCTGATTCCTTTGTTTTGCTTTGAGACGACGCCGACTGGAAAATAGTATCTATTTTGCGGGTTTTACTCACCGTCAACAGTTGATTCTTATGTTTGTTGCTTTTAATGTGAGTGTCGATATCAAACGCACCTTTGTATTTTATGGAAATGTAACAATCGCACACTGTACAGTATACTTCAGTCGATTCTCTTCCTTATTTCATTAAAGGATACCTTTCTCGTAAAATATCTGTGAATGTACATTGACGTTTACTACTCGAAGCCATGGTGTACTTTTCAATTATCTACTCAAACTCAGTGCCTTTTCGTTATAAAGTAAATATCGGCGCTCAAACCTACGAATGATTCTTAGCGAATAGCGAGTAATTCACGCACGTGTACGTGAAGTACAGACTGCAAGCGCACTGCGCAATCTGCTGAGTGAGACTCCCGCCCGCTGCCGCCCGCCCGCGCGCGCGCCTTCCCTCGCCCGCGCCTCGCCGCGCCTTCCCTCCCCGCTACCCCTACCGCACCTATGCTTAAGTAATCGAACAGAACAGAGGAAAAATATTATAGCACATTGAACTGACCTCAGCGCGACAGAGCAAAGATAAGAAAGACATTGAAGTCTTCAAATATTGGCTGGATGACCACGGTATTTTGAACGTCGACCAGGCAAGCTGATATCGTTATCTACTGGATTACTTGGAGATGAAAGTATTGATTGTCATCGAGCATTTAAGAAAGGCTTAGAGAGTATGAGGAAAATGATAAATATAGATGCCGAAAGTTATAAACACAGCAAGTCAAATTGTGTTAAAACTTTAATTGCAACTACACCGCTAATGGAAGTAGATAATGAGAAAGTTCCTGTCAATACAGCATTGCTGTTTCAAAAAATTGCTGCTAGTCTTGTAAATGAAAAAGAGTCAATGAAAGATGCTATTGCTTATGAGTTATCACCATACCCCATGGCTCTTTTCAATGACAGCGGGATAATGCAAGAGAGTAACAAATCAGATCTTTATAAACATTTGAATTGCACGGCATACACTGAAAAAGACTTTACAGATGCGAAATTTGTTCTATTCTAATAATTCACAAAGTGGTTTGGCCTAAAACCGTAACGTTTCAAGAGATTTTTGAAAACTACGAATCATTCATCGTAAAACATTATTCTTCTGATGCTACAATAGTTTTCGATGGTTACAATTTATCAAATATGGGAATTAAATCTTATGAAAATACAAGCGGGTCCAAAAGAAAGTTGGCCCCAAGATCAGATTTATACCAGATATGACAGTACCATGAGATAAAGATATTTTTTTGTCTAATTATAAAAATAGATCACGATTTGTGGAGCATTTAATATTTTTATTAGAAAACCGCCATGAGTTTTCAGTTATCCAAGCTCCAGAAGATGCTGATAGAATGATCATTACAACAGCATGTGATATAGCTAAGGAAACAAGTAAAAGAGTAGTAGTGGTTGGTACTGATGTCGATCTAGCCGTACTGTTAATAGCTCTAACTCCTGAAGAAAGAACCATCGATATGTTGAAACCCAAGATCTTAAAACAGCCCGAACAAGTAATATCGTCCCGCGGAAATATTATGTTTAAAAAATTTATATTGTTTGCTCATGCGTTCTCTGGCTGTGATACAGTAAGTTCTGTTTTCCAGAAAGGCAAAGGAAGATTATTACAATTGTTAGAAGATGATTTAGAAGCTCAAAAACTTGCGGAAATATTTTACAAAAAAGATTCTTTGCTAAAAGATATAGAAAAAGCCGGAGAAAAGATTATGTTAAAATTATATAAGTCTCAGCACTCAAGTCTTAATAAATGTCGGGTAGATCGGTTTAGTGTTGTGGCCACCAAGTCTTCTGCCTTCAATTTAGCTTTGTTGCCACCCACATCAGGTGCAACGTACCAACATTCATTACGTACTTTTCTGCAAGTTCAGCTTTGGCTTGGAAATAATTTAAACCCTGAAACGTACGGATGGAAGAAAACTGAAACCATGTTTCTTCCCGTGCGGACTCAAGCTCTTTTTGGCTTCTAAAAACCTTTTGAGAATGGTTCATTGCAGTTGCACGACTACAAATTGTAGTAAAAATTGTGGGTGCAAGAAAACAGGACTGCGTTGCACCAGAGCTTGCAAACATTGTCGGGAGAAAATTGCTTAAATGCAGCAGATATTGTTGAAAGAACCAATGATGAAGATGTTGATAATGATGATGAAATGCGGACAGTGACGGAGATGACGAAGAAGAGTATTATAGTGTTACGAAACCTGGATATTTAGAGATTAAGAAGGGCATTTATAGGAGCGACAGTGATAGTAATGATGACAATGATTATGGAGACGGTGATATGGAGGATTAATCTAGTAATATACCTGAAACATTGTTAAGTCAACCATCGACACCAGACGAGCAGCCAGCGACGAAAAAACTGAGAAGAAAATAGGAATTCAGACACGAAGAAAACGCAAGATTTTAATTTTTTAAATTTGCATGCAAAAAAATTAACCAATTTTTATTTTTTAATAATAAAAACTTCTTTTAAAATTTAACTTATCATTATTACTAATTTATTTATGAATCCCACTCGTGAAATTTTTCGTTTTTATACTACAATTACATGAAACTACATGGAATCATCGTTTTTATCAACGTAAGTAACAATGAAATAAGTCAAATAGACGAATATAAACAATAACTGCAAAGACAATTAAGTATTTATGTATTTTGTACTTGAGTGAAATTTGAAAAATGTTAAAATATAAAAAATATCGATGTTGCTTAGGTTAATAAAATGGGAAATCGATGGAAAATATGCCTAATGTTATACTAATATAAACAATTTCAAATAACTGTTAAACAAATGAAAAAAAATATTGTAAAAAAAATTATTTTTTGAGTTGTCTGTTAATATCTCAACAAAATTGTCTTGAATAAGAAAAGTCGTAAGTTGGATAATAAAAAAGATATAAGCGTTTAAAGGTGCTAAGAATTAATTTTTTTATAAACAAATGCTTATAATAATAGAACCGTTCTAAATAATGAGCAGGTAAAATACAATTTGAGTAGATTAATTAATTGTTTAAAAGATCGTCCTGAATGTCTAAGACCATATAATCAATAGTTAAGAAGTTATAACAATTTATAAGTTAATAAAATCGGTGACCGCTTCCAGGTTGATGTAGTGAAATATTTAAAAATGCCAAAAGAAATATAGAAAAATTTTTTTCATTACTTTGATGTACATAACTATTTTCTAAGTAACGAAAAAAAAATTATATAAAAGTCAGAATTTGTTTATAACAAATTGTTTAGAAAGTAAACAATGAAAATATAGTTGAAAAAAATTGTTTTTTTTTAATTCTATTTGAAATAAGAAATTATGATTTTTAGAAAAAAACCGATTTCTTAATTAATAATTTAAAGGTCAGATAAATAAAAAAAACGGTTATTAACAATTAATAAATTTTTTTAAGAATTTTTTTTTTTCTAAAAATTATTATTTCACTTACAATATAATGGCAAAAAAAAATTTTTTTTAATATTAAATTTGCCTATTTGTTTATAAAAAAATTTTAAACAAATGATGTAAAAAATTTTTCAACAAAGCAATGAAATGTAAAAAATAGATACAAAAATAGTGAAAATCAAAGATTTCGTAAAAAAAATTTTTTTAACTACATTTTCCGGATTTTTCATTTATTGTTAACTTTATAAACAAATAAAAAAACTTTAATAAATTTTTATACCGGAATCTTGTATATTGAGTATATCAGAGTAAGCTCCAAGAGGAAAAAGATTTTTAGCTGAATTATTTAAACGTTTATGATAGATTTTATGTTATCTTAAGTTCATGAAAAATTACTTCATTAGCAATTGGATAACTTAAACAAAAATCAAGTTAAAAATATTTTGTAAACTGGATTGTATTCCTTCAAGTGTCTAAATGATACTATAATTTATTCAAATTTTTATATTGATAATAAATATTATAAAAAAATTATTTTCTGACGCTTAGTTTGTTTGGCAGCGACGTTACAACGATGAAACTGCCGCGCGGAACGCTATTTTCAGCGTTAAATTAAAATTATAAATAATGGAGCTACAATTTCGGGAGTCGAGACTTTTTATGAAATTTTCCTCTTTCAGAATCTTTTTGAAAATGGAGCTTTTAATATTTTGAAGTTATTGTTGAAAAACGGAGACCACCTTTTTCTCTCTTCGTTTTTTGTTAGTAACAATTGCAATATTTTATAGCAAAAAAATTCTGAAATTCCCCTTTTTCAGAATAAAATTCTGAATCCAAAAAACCAAACCCCATATTTTTTAAATTGTGCTAACTATTTTTCGCAGAAAACTCACTTCTCGACCAGACTAAAGACTCCTCGGCCGGGAACAATTATTTTCCGGCGTCTTCTAATTGTAAGATTTATTCTGCACCATTTCGTCTATAAACTCAGGCTCAATGTCCTCAACATATGTTCCTTAAACTTTGTACAAGCCTGTCTAATTTTAGCGTTGGATTTTGTCGAGAAACCCAAACAGATCATTTATTTCCCGGTAAGCTTCTAGGCGTCGCGACAGTTCTGTACACAGCATGTCTAGTACTGGCAAATATGTATCAACTTTTCACTTCTCTTTTCCTCTGAACTTCTTCTGTAGCTCCGTCACCGTAATGCCTTTTCCTTATTCGCACACGTTGATTCTCATTATTGTATTGAGTATCAGTATTCAGATTTGCCTTAGTCCCGTAATCGTCAAATAATTCTCTCTGTGAAATTAAAAAATCTAAAAGCGATTTCAAAAGATCGACTGCCGTTCGAAGTTCAATTGTTTTCTTTTGTAAAGATATGCTGACACCATTGATCCGATCTAGTATGGCAGCCCAGAATACGGCCATTACAGCATTTTCTTTTTTCTCCAAGTTATTCAATAGACATTTGACCTCATGAATAGCTTGTGATGTTTGAGTCCCATCGCCAGCAATGGACTGCAAAGCTTTCTGAAAACTGTTGTAACCAGTTGCCAACACCTTAATAGCATCGGCTCTTGCTCACTATCTTATATTGGATACTCTTTTCAGAACCAATGACGAATGTTGCTTACGTTCATCATCTTTTTCAAGATGTTTGAGCATAATTGCCCAACGATGAGTTGATGCCGAAAAGAAGTTGTATAGTGCCTGTACAAATCCGAAGAATGAGATTGCTCCAACGCAGCTTTGCACTGCACGTACTCCAACCAAATTCAGCGAGTGCGCTGCACAGGGAACGTAGTGTGCGAGGTGATTTATTCTCTTAATATGCGCTTGGAGACCATTGTAACAACCATACATATTCGACGCATTATCGTAAGACTGACCTCTCAAATTTCTTACATCAATGTTATATTGGCTTAAAAAAATTAATATCTCGGTGGCTAGTTCTTCCCCTTTGTGGTTCTGTATGAGAAGAGATTTAACAAAACGTTCGGCCACTTCTCCATTTGACGTAACATATCTAAGCATTACAGTCAACTGATCAGTGTGTGATATATCTGGTGTCGAATTGACACTTATTGAGAAGTATTTGACTTCAATGATTTCATTAACGATTATATTACTGTGTTATGAACTACCATAATATTAATATCTAATTTGGAATGCGTTCCAAAATGTACTAAAGTAGCGTCGATGTAATGTACAGAGCAAGACAATTGTCATAGAAATTTCAAATTAAATTCTTACTGTTTACAAAACATTGTCCATTCTTTTCCTGTAGCACAGGGCCCCTGAATGTGGCGCTATGCCTAGTGGATAAAACGGCCCTGGTTGTGAGCCGAATTAACCCAACGACTCAATGCTATCTGCATATTATGTCAATGGTTATAAATTATTACTTCCTTTTTTTCTATCTTGTAGTATTAGACAACCTTGAAATACAATTATATCTTTATACTTACATAGCTTTTACAAACAGCTTGGATCATAAGTAATGTTTTTCATTGTTTTTTTTTTTTGTTATAGTATTGGATTGGTTTTAAACAAAGAAATAAAACTAAAACATCTAACTGTTACAAAGATATCCGGGGTACTGGTGGTGGCCCTCCACTGTATGAAAGACTTTCCGAAGTGGAGAAAATGGTGTTGGGGATCTTGGGAGAGGCAAGTGTGTCTGGTGGCACAGAATTCCAAGTCAATCCTTTTGTGAGTATCATTTTAAAAGTATCATGCAGCATAGTTGACATACAAATGGATGTGACTGTTAACATTGATGATTGTTATATAGAATTGAGATGCAATCCTTCAATTTTACAGGAAACAACACATTTAGTAGTTCATTTACATTTTTTTTTAAAATTAGCTTTCAACTTGAATAAGTATATAGTGAATAGTTCTATGGGTTTGTTTGAAGGTGGCGAGCTTTTTCAGGTGACTGGATGGTGGAGCATCCTAATTTTTGAAATCTATTTCAATTCCAATTTTTTTCAAATTCCAATATATCTTTATTTCATAAGTTACGAATAATACTTAAAAAAACAATATTTTAATAATTCACATTTTTCTGTTTTGCCGCTTTACTAAATATTCAGAAAACAGTTTTACACCAAGAATGAATAACAAGCTCTTTTCAATTTTAAATGTATTATATAATTAAACACATATAGATCTATAACATAGAAACAAACCCACCTGTAAGAAGTTGAGCTGATAGCTTGACTAAATGTTCATAAATAGTTTAATACATAAAATGTTAAATTTTTAACAAGCATTTGCTTAAGGATGACTTTAAATTTGTTTAAGGGTAGATTTTGTTTATTTTTAGTAGTGACCTTCAGCAAATCCTTGACTTTATATAGTCGACTAACATGTAAACAATCTATCATTAATTTTTTATTGAATTTATGGCGATCACCATTTTTCTCTAATATTTTTAATTTGGTCTTTCATATATAAAAAGTAGTTCTGAAAATTGACTACTTTTTAAAAGTAAGTAGTTGTGATTTATTACTGGACAAAACCTGAACTTTGTGCATATTACATTTAAAAAGTTTGTAGACACATGTGGCTCCTCAATTGAAATACTAACTTGGTGAAGGCTTTTTAACCCTTTCAGGACCATAAGGTTGTCAGACCTAATCTAATCATTTTGGCTAATTATAATGATTGATTAGGCTTCTAGAAAATAGATTTATAAATCAAAATACAGAAAGATATAATAGGTTTTATGGAATTGTCGGGGACAAATATGTCCCTATGGTCGATAAGAGTTACTTTTCATCCAAACAACATTCGTTTTACTTTTATTAGATTTAGTCATTGGGGTGGGGCTAATTTATGAAATAATGTGCTTATATTATAGAAAAATTATTTATTTATAAAATATAAAAAAAAAATACATATTTTACTTATGGTGATCAGCGAAACAGTTCCTGTCATTGGTATAGCAAAGGTGAACTTTGCATATGACACACGTATTGTTTGTGCGGTTTTCTTTTTGTTTTGGCACAATTTACGCACCTCTTTCTAGTGTTGGATTTTTCCATTGGATGTGAAGGTAGTTGTCGCTTCACAGATTTTCCTACTGCACTTGTTTTGTAGTAGGAAATCCACGTTGTCTCATGCTAAACCCATTTATCAAACTCCTAGCAACTACTTGTCTGAACTGCAAAGTAGATAACAGTGTTCCTTCCAGATGTTTTGATTATGGAGCATAGTGTAGATGGTATGTGCGTTATTCACCGATATGTCGAATAAATCAAAAATAGTCGAAGATAGTACTTTATTTTCGATCTCCGATCTAGTTCATAACACACTTTCGTTGATCCATGAGATCAACTCCACCCATATTTTTATTGTAATGTGATACAATTCTAGGACATCTCACATCAATTTTGTCGGCTGAACCAGCTTTGCGACGCTTTACGGTGTCGATTTCTATAGGCGACAGAAAGTTGGTCAACAAATGTACCGCTTTATTGTCCATCCATTTGACATAACTTATGCCATGGAAACTTGCCGTGTAAATATCGCCACGCTTCATACTTCTATCAATGGGTGCACTTTTGAAGATGTTTTCTGTTTGTTCGAACAGTTCCACACGCCTTAGTATTCTGATCAACCAGTTTATATTGTAGTAATGGTGAATTGAAGAAGTTGTCCATATAAATTTCACATCCCAAACCCTCAACTTTTCTTGTAAGCTGGAGTATTACTGATTCACCTAATCCATATTCAATCCCAGAAGTTCGTTTGCCTGTATATAAATCGAATTCAAATAGGTAACCTGTCGCTGCATCACATCTGCACCATAACTTGAAGCCCCATTTGACAGGCTTATTTTTATATATTGCTTCATCGCATTATGCCCTTTGAATTTTATCATATGCTCGTCGATAGATTGCTTTTCTGTATTGTTGAGGGCATTTTGAAACGAAGCATTGAAATGATCCATTATTGGCCGAATCTTGTATGCTCTATCATAATTAGGGCTAGTTGTGTCTCTTACTTCGTCGTTGTTACAGAAATGAAGGTTCCTACGAATTTCTTCAAATCGAGCCCGTGGCATAACATTTGATATGAACGGTACTCCCATATCCGGTTCTGTAGACCAGTAGTCCCTCAATGATGGCAAGACATGATAGCCCATGACCAAATTCATACCAAAAAATGCTTTCATTTCTTCGGGTTCGATAGTAAATTCTCGTCCATTTTGATGAGCGTAGCGTACTGACTCTGATACTATGTAATGTACTAAATCATCGAAATTAGTTGCTGCACAGAATATATCAAAAGGAGTCAATAATGTATCAGCTTCAACTTGACAGATTTTCACTTTTCCGAACTCATATTCCACGTTACGAAAAATATTTGGTAGATATGTTCTCTGACTCCACTTGAAAGCCGGTTGATGGGTGACCTGTGCTTCTGTCTCAGGTTCTGCTGTAGAAGTTGAAGGTCCAGGCAAACTATCAGGCGTCTCGTTTTGTCGAAGTGTCGTATCTTCAATTTCCACATCAATAATCCCTTGGTCATCGTCCTGTGTCAAAGTCTTTGATCTTCCTCGTCAAGCAGTAAATCATCCTCATTGTCACTATTATCACCCATCAAAATCTGCTGGATTTCATTTTCTAAGTTCGAAAATACCACGACCCTACGAAACATAATAATCTGCAACAATATGAATGAAAAATGAGGGTATTTGACAAAACCATCAGTACGACAAGAAAACTATTCTTTATAAATAATATCTCTTTACGGCCACAGGGACACCGGTGTCCCGTTATGTTTATAATGATTTATCATGGTACTCAATACAAATAACAGTTTTATAAATGTATAAAATAACAATTTACTTACCAGGCAACGATTATTTGACACTCTCAATAGTAAAAAATATTTTACACTTGCGAACACTTTTACAAAATATTCGATTAGCGCGCTAAACGAAGTGACAGTTTCAATAAGCATAGACAACGAACGATATTGGTTATGTTGTGTTGCTAGCATAAAAATTAAAAAATGTGTGATTAGAATCTATTTTAGTAACAAAAAGATATACATGTGTGTTTTATTTATTGTTTTTATCTTTATTATTTGCTGGGGACGCCAGTGTCCCCATGGTCGTCAAAGGGTTAAAACAGGTTTTTTACAGGTTAATATTATCTGCATTTTTAATCGACTTCTTAAATCTTACTATTCTGAAAGTGTTTCCCAGTATAATAACATTTATGTTATGTAAAGAAAACTTAAATATATATATATGCATTTAGTAATAGTTTTCCAATAAATCTATGTTATATTGAATCTGATAGGAATCAAGCACAAATTTATTTCTGATACAAACTGATACAATTACAATATTAATACCTGGTGTAAGGCTGTATAAACGAGATTGTAATCTAAGGAACAACTGAAGCATTATAATGGAAGCAATTTAAATATGTTTGATGTAAATAATAAGCAAGAAAATTGATTTCATGTAGTAAAATATTAATATTTTTTTAAATGCTCATTGACATGCAAACTTTTTCCTAAAACGAGCATTTCTTGGAAAATGCACGAGCCTCCAATCATATAGTTTTACGTTAAAAGAAAAAAAAATGGGTTTGTGTTTATCAAACATGCAAATTAAGTTTTTTACTTATTAAATTATAGTTTATTAAATTTTATTACTTATTTTAATGTTATCATTCAATATTGAGAAAGACATACACTTACATTCAAAAATAATTGTAAAATTGTTAATCTACTTCTATTTTATCTTCCCACAAGCAATTTGTTATGAAAGTATTTTTTATGTTTGTGCAACTAAGCTGCATATTAAATAAAACTACATATATTGTTGCTAATACTCTATAGCACCATAAGCTTTATTTTCATGTAACCTTATCATGGATATCATTTGTAGAGGATTAGTAATGAGTTTAATTATACAAATGTGATCAATGAGTACATTCCTATTTTATTATTTCATGATACCAGAATCATAGTAATAATTGAAAAACTGGCTAAGAGCATGTCAGACCGTGATCATTATATTCCGAAGCCTTTATTACGAAGAAATGCACTACAGATGAAAATAGTAAATTGTTACACTTTTTCCATGTTTCCCGCAAAGAGCTATAAGCACTTTAGTCGCCTATAGCTAAAAAAAATAAGTAGTTATGTCGACTATTACTACTAAACTTGTATAAATTAAAGAGTATCAGCAAAAGACCGTATCTTCATGCCAATTACATCATTTTGTTGAGTCCAGTTTTCGTCAATAACTCAAAACATGTTCGAAATAATTTTCTTCAAAAATATTTAATAAGCGTTACCTACATTATTTTTTTCGGTTTAGAAAATAAAGGGGGGGACACCATTTCTACTATTTTTGGAGTGATAATTTTCGAAATTATTCATGTAAACAGAAAAAAAGTAGCGGCTTATGCAAGACACTATAAATTTCATCTATAAGTATACGTCTTGACGCACAGTCTTGTTTTTGAATAAAATGCCTGTAACATACAGACGGATCTGACGAAATTATAAGGGTTCCGTTTTTACCTATTTTGGCTTGGAACCCTAATTACCAGTACGTATGTTATTAAACAAAAAAGAAACTAAATGCTATCTTACTAATAATTATTATATACCCATTCCCAACCAAATGCTTTCTCCCATAAGTTTTATTGAACATGTATATCATTAAATTTTTATCATAGAAATAAAGTAGTCAGAAAAAATATATAGTAAAAGAAAGAATATCTAAATTTCTCCAAAATATTTTATTTTAAATTTCTTCATCAATTTTAATGAAGGTAAAGATAATGAAGGTAATATTAAGTTGTAAATATCTGAAGAGCTTTAAAAAGTTTACACCATGTTATTCTTTGATTCGAGAAGTCAATATGAAATGCACCTACTTATTTTTAAGTGAACGTAATCAGAATAATGCTTTATCGTGTAAAAAAATCACAATTACGTACTACTGAAACTGTTTGAATATATTTTTCAGAAACTAGGAGACTCCTAAATCCAGTTGTATAAATTGAGAAGCCACCTTTAAATCTTATTCTTGTGCCGTCCACACACTTAGCAAATACCACGCCTTCCACGCCTTGGTTGTAATTGAAGACGTTCTTCTTTTTTGTATTTTGTTTTCTTGCATTCTTCTTTTTTGTATTAAAATTTAAACATTAGTTTAAAAGTATGTTATAGTTCATAACATTATGATGATGAACTATTATTTTTTTTTTCCTTTTATAATTTCAAGGCATTTTCAATATTTTTTACATATTTTCACATTTAAATACAAATGTAAAACACACAAAGTGTAAAACGTAAATGACGTATCACATAATTGGATTATTTGTCACTAAAGGAGGTGATATGGCATTGCCAGTTTTATAAAGTTTTCCAAATAATCTGTGAATTGTAAGATAAATAAAAACAGTCTTAATAATTTTATCGTTTTGCTATTCATATTTTATTGTTCACAGTGTTTTATTAGTTTCTGGGCTCAATAACCAATAACATATTTATTAAGAATAATGAAACTCAAAAGTTGACACCTAGCCCTAATTTTAAATGTATTTTAAAATATTTTGGTATTGACATTGAATTCTTTACATTTTTGTGGCCCCTAATGTTTGATATTTGATTATTCAAATGTATGAAACTAAAAAGAATGATTTAAATTGTAAATAAGTGAATTCTTAATGCATAATATTCATTATTGCATTTTAATTGAGCAATTTTGTAATCTTTAATCGATATCTAGTACAACCTTTTAGTAAATAATAATCATATTGTGTATTGTTTATATTCAATGGTTATTTTCTGAAAAAATCTTTAATCTTTATAGAAATCGTCTCAACAGATGTCATGCCACCAGTACAAAATGGACCAAACACAGATGGTATTGTAAAATTACAATTTTGGCTATTATTTTCACTTTAAAGGAGCACTATGATATTTTTTATTAAAATCATAACTTAAGCTAAGAAAGATCCCAAGTCCCCAAATCGGAAAAAACGAAAGGTGGAATCATGGGTGATAGAGCTGCGGGTCAATTATGTTTCTTATTAAGCGATATCGATATGGACGTGAGTCGGTTCAAACGTCTGTCAAACGCACTTTTCGCATTATGGACACGGAAAACACGATGTCAAAGTGATATCGGATCTGTATCGCGCGAAGCAGCATTTGTCGTATTATGGATACCATTTTGACCAGTCTTGCCAGAAGGTTTTTTTTGTAACCTTTAAGGTGATTTTTGAACTGCATTGGTTACTTTTAGGTTACACTAATAAAAAGGTTACTTTTAGGTGATTTTTCCGGATTTGTAGAATTAACTTTTTTTTTTTTTAATAAAGCAACGTGAAACGAAACGCGGTAAGTTTCGTTAGTACTGGAACAACACATTGTACTTTTCCTCTTTCACACTTACTACACTTATATCTTGCTCACTCGCTTTCGCTTGACCAGTCGGATCAGATCGGATCTTCGGTCGGATTTATTCGTTGTAGTTTGTTTGCCGGCCGACCCGCGCCGCCACTTCAATTTGTTGTCATCGAAAGATTACCTAGTGTTTGTGTATTTTGTGATTTGATTATTAATTAATAATTACAATAAGACATAATTTCCTACTGGACATTTACTGAAAGTTTGGTAAGTGTATCTACGATAGCAGTGCATGTTTTGTGTACCTACTATGTGTTTCACTTTGTATTTTTCTATAATTATACTTTTATGGTTATGGACTAATAAATTAACGATTAATTTTAATCAGACCAATAAAGTAGGTAGGTATGTACCTATTACACACAATGAATACTTGGCTTTAGTTAGACAATAAAATAGTAAGTAGGTACAAGTCAGTTATACGTAAAAGAAGTTACTGAGATTAAACCACTGAGCGGGTTAAACCTTTAATAGCGGTCAGTGAATTAAACCAAAAGGCTTCATGTTTTCACAGATTAGTGAGAAATGTAATCTACGATACATGTTTTTAAAATTTGTTTGTAAATTGTTGTAAAATGACAATCCCGCTAAAATTATGACATTAGGTTTTTTTTTAATTTTATCGGCAACTGGATAATATGACATTAGGTATTATAGTAGTGTTAGCTCATCTAAAGTTTTACCCACATAATGTGGATGATTTTTGTCATAATCACCCACCGACCCAGTTACTTAACAAAATATGTGTATGTATGTAATGTACTTAGTAAAATTAATTACATTATACGCATAACACATGCTTGATTTAAATTTTCTTGAGCGATAATTTCTGAGAAAATACCAATATTTCAATTAATTCTAATTCTGTACCAATTATGATAAAAATAAAAGTTATACTTAAACCTTAATATTGACAATATCTTTCTTTGTTCGTTCTCAAACTATCTTCTTGTCTCTCAAAGAGAAAATATTGAATCAGGTATCTTACTTTCATACTAATAACGTGGTTGATTTATTCATTTTATTTGTTTGATTTCTTTTCATGACTTTGGTGTTGGTCTTGGCATGGTTTTAACTTAATCTACTAAAAATATACACTCAGTCTAAGCTAAGCAAATGGACAAATTCTTGATTTCTTCTAAGTCGTTGAGTTCAAGGCAAGAGGAGAGGAGATATTAACAATGATTGCGATAGTAGTAGTACGATGCGTGAGGAACCTCTGCCAAAGAAACAAAACAACACCGCGACTTCAATGAAAAGTGGCTAACAGATATTACATTTAAAAATTGGATTTCTAAGAGAGAGCAAGAATGTGGCATGATTACCGCTTATTGCAAAGTGTGCAATTGTTCTGTTAATAATCACAAACCAGCACTAGTCAAGCACATGAATACGACGAAACATCTTCAAAATATTAGCTCAAAAGCCAAACAACGCCTATTCAACAAATGCTGAAATCTAAACCAGAAGATGAATTAAAAAAGAGCAGAGCTTAAAATATGCGCTTTTCTTGCACAGCACAATTTAACATTTTCTTTGATGGATGATTTAATCCCATTTTAAAAATACTTTTACCGATTCTAACACAATCAAAACTATCAATTTAGGCAGGACGAAAGCAACAAATACTATAAAAACTGTCCTTGGCCCCATTCTAACACAAGAACTCGTAGATAAGTTAAAGAAAACTCCTTTCAGTATTATAATGGATGAGACAACTGATGTAAGTGTAAAAAAACAATGTGCACTAACTGTTATATATTATGACGAAGTAGACTGTGTTCGCACACAGTTTCTTGACATATATGAAGTGAAATCTGGAAAGGCTGAAGATCTTAGTGATGGTTTATTAACTTGGTTGCAAGACCGGCAAATTCCTTTAAAAAAATTTGTAGGCTTTGCATCGGACACGACTAATAGCATGGTAGGCGAACACCACTCTGTGTTTAGTCACTTGAAACAAAAGTACCGCATATTGCATGCATCAAATGTAGCTGCCATATGATTAATCTTGTGGCATCCCAAGCGTGTCTTAAGCTGCCAAGATCAGTAGAAGATTTTTAAGGAGTATAGGAGCTCATTTTAGCCGCAGCACTAAGAGGCAAAACAAATTAAAAGAGTTCCAAGATTTTTAAAGTCGACATTCATAAAATATTAAGCCCGGCAACAACAAGGTGGCTATCATTAGAGGCATGTGTCAATAGAACCTTGGAACAATATCAGGTACTCGGTGAGTACTTCAAATTGGAAGTTTTCGAGGATCCAAGCAAAGTAACTGAAGACATACTAACAAGTTTAAATAATACATTTACAAAAATTTATCTCGAATTTATGTCTTACGTGCTAAATCTGTTCAATGACTTTAATAGACTATTTCAATCAGAGAAACCGTTGCTACATCAATTAAAACCAGAAGTACACAAATTAATTAAAACAATAGCCAGTAATTATATGGAATTCAATTATTGTAAGACTACTGATGCCTACAAAATAGAGTATGCCAATCCACGATTCTATTTGCCACTTGAGAAGATATATTTAGGTGTGGCAGCACAAGCGTCAATTGATAAATTTTCGAGAGAAATACCTCCAACCCAAATTGCCGATTTCCGAAAAACATGTTTATCTTTTATATTGAAGCTTTAGCACAAATAAGAAAGCGCTTTACTTTTGATGATCCTCTTTTGATTTATTAGAAAATGTTCTTCACCCAATCAAAGCACAACAATATGAAGTGAAAGACTTATCATGCGTAATAAAAGATTTCCAAATATTGTTATTGATACAGAAAATTTACATAAAGAATGGAAGAAACACGCTTTTCTCGACTTCAGCGAATTAAACATTTCGCCTGACATGCCGGTCGAAGAATACTGGACTAAAATTCTAAAAATGACAGATGAGACAGTAGAACCCATGTTCCCAAATTTAAAGGAAGTAATAATGGTTTTGCTCATTTTGCCATTTTCCAATGCATGTGTGGAACGAGTTTTCAGCCAATTAAAACTGATAAAATCGGACCACAGAAACAGACTAAATACTAACACAATTGCAGCTTTGATGGCTACCAAAGCGGCTATAAAAAATGCCACAACATTTGAGCCATCAAAAGCATTAATGCATGCTAGAATAAAATACAGCAAGGATGGTGATGATGATGGTGAAGGCTGGTACTTATTCTTATTTTTCTTATTTTTAACTCGTCAGCAATTTTTTCCAAGAGAATATTTTCGAAATCTTTATTTGAAAACGCAGAAATAAAATTTGATTTTATAATTTCAGATGCTGATGTGCTGTCTGGGCTCATGTACTCTTCAGTCATCATTTTAATTTCATATAAATATTCTAGTCTCATAATCACAGCTGTTGTACCTAAATAATACACTAACTTCGTACTACAGCCCGTTTTAATTAGTTAATATATATTTTATGGTGCAGTCAAACATACAGGTAATACTCAGTAAAAATATTTATTGTATCAATTTACAAATTTTAATATAGAAGTCTTGAATTGTACACTTACGAGTATGTACTTCTTAATTTTTAAAATATAAATTTTGAAATCATCAAGTAATATAGAAATTTAAATTTGTTCATATAAGGCGTCCTTGCGTGCATTTGATAGACCATATTCTTGTGATATCTCGATACTCGTTTAACTTCATATCAATTCTTAAGACATTATGACACCAGCGAAACTAGCGCCACCCGTCATTTTGTTATTTTAATCCTCTATCAAATACAATTGAAAAAAATCTAAGACTATAGTTTACTAGTAAATAACTTGCAGTATTTTTGGTATTGCTTTTTATTAATATCATCTTTTCAAATTAAGAGCAAAAATTCATTACTTAATGAGTTTTTTAAATGTACTAATACTAATAATATATAGACAAGATATTAATAACAAGCAATACCAAAAATACTGCAAATTATTTACAAGTAAACTATTGTCATAGAGAAAAATATTAAAGGTTACTTTTATTACAAAAAGGTTACTTATTTATACATTTCAGGTGATTTCTGACACGACCGACTGGCAACACTGATTTTGACATTTGAAAGATTAAGCGATACACGAAGTCGACTCGATTTTGACGCGTGATCAAAATACGTGCTTTTGCTACTTCGTTTTGTGTGTCCTGAGTGTTTTGTTTTTTAATTTTGCCTAATATTGAAGTCAGTATGGCTCGCTATGGTCTCTATATGATTCTTGGTCAACAAATTCATTCGGAAGAAATGAAAGAATTGCGAAGAAAATACAGCGAGCTATGTAACCCTTTGAACAACCTGATATGGTATTTCAAGACAGATATCGATTGACAAAGGTCTTGCGCACTCATTAATCGAAGAATTAAAACCATATTTGCCTAGGTCTAAAAGAAGTCATGGTGTTTCTACAGAAGTTAAGGTATACAACTATTTTAACCTAAATAATACTGTGTGTACATTTTGTTTTATATTAACATAGATTCTGTTATTTTATTACAGGTACTTACTGCTTTTTCCTTTTATGCAACAGGATCATATCAAAGATCTGTAGGAGATAGTACATACCTGTCAATGGCTCAATGTACAGTATCTAATTGCATTCGTGAAGTAACAGATGCCCTCAATCATCCTGCCATTGTTCAGAAATATATAAAATTTCCCTTAACCCAGAAGAAAGAAACAAAATTAAGAAAGAGTAAGTAAAGATCAGTTAAATTAATTCCAGGTTCAAGAAATAATATTGACTTGCAACATTTAAATTATTTTATCTATACTTACATTAAAAGAGGAACAGTGTGACAAATAAAAGCACTGCTGACATAGTTGAGTCTAAAAATTTTACCTGAGGGATGAACATTTGTAAAGGGTTTTTTTTAAAGCCTGTAGATATAGTCGAATGATATACTTGACAACGAATCAAGAATGAGACCAAGATGAGCATCGAAATCGAGAATAGGACTAAGATTGGAATTTATAATGAGGATAGAACTGTTACTGTCGGTTGAACATGAATTGAGATCAAAAACAGAATTGAGGAATCATGATTGTCAGATCACTCAAAAGATGAAGGATTTATAAAATTTTGTCTTGTCTTTTAGGTTTTATGAAGAATGTGGAATTCCTGGTGTGATTGGCTGCATAGATTGTACGCATGTAGCTATTATAAAACCATCAAACCATGAAGAAAGATTCTTCAACAGAAAACATTATCACTCTTTAAATGTTCAAATTGTAAGTATAAAGTCACCATGATAAAAGAAACAATTTCTAATTTATTGCCTGTTTGGCATGGGTATTTTATATCACTTACAAATTAGACATTGAACATCGAAATTACTACTCCATATAAATGGAGTAGTGGATTTGTACCAATTTATGCAGATGATTATTCTAACTTTAATAATGTTTCTTGTTATCTCTTATTATATAATCTTTTATCCTTGAGCTGAGGTACCTGTCTAGTTACTGTCAATAAGTGCATCCCTCAAAGCTTGTTTTATTGAGTTTACAATAAAGTTTTCTCGAACAAGTGACTGTTTATTTGAGTACAAATTAATGTATGATTTATTAAAATTTATTTTTAGATATGTGACTCTGATTTGCAAATATTAAGTGTAGATGCAAGTCACCCAGGTGCAACAAATGATTGCATTATTTGGCAAATGCATCCACTATACGAATACCTGAGAAATTGTCGTCAAAATGGTGAAACTTTGTGGATGCTAGGTGTGTATCGTCAGTTATGTCCACATCTACATGTTAAGTTTATTTTTCTCATCTAGTAAATTTAAAATATCATTTATGTGTAGGTGATTCTGGCTATCCACAAAGAAATATATTAATGACACCCATACTGAATGCTCTCCGGGAACAAAGGAAAGAATATACACAGATATGCATATGTCTGCTAGAAATTGTGTAGAACGTTGCATTGGGGTACTGAAAAGTAGATTTCGCTGTCTCTTAGCTGCCCGTGTTCTAAATTATGAACCAGATGTTGCAGCTAAAATAGTTAATGCTTGTTGTGTATTACACAATATAGCGCATGGAGCACTTGCAAGTACCAGCGTTAACTGAACAAGAACAGCGAGAAGAGCAACAACGGCAAGTGCAAAGGCAAAATGTTGAAAATGACACAATTCATGCAGGAGAATTAAACTATAGAAGGTTAAACATTTTGCTGCATTTTATATATTTATTGCATACTTAGATTCAAACATTTGGCACCTTTGCAGAGTTAATATTAAGAAACCAAAAGTAATAAGAACATTCAATGATGTCAAATATAATGTAGAAACATAACTGAGCATTTAAATTACATATGTATATTCAACTAGTTAAATATAGATGTAACATTTTTCTTTATTAAATATAGAAGGACAAAATAATGTTTTAAATGAAAAATGAAATATATGCTAACTTTTGTTTCTTACTAAAACACTAACTTGCATAGTTACTTGATTGATTACTTTTCTCTTCTTAGATTTCTAGCAGACCCATGCAATCGACGTGTAAATCGTGATTTATTAGCTGGAGAGCTGAACGAAATGCTCTTATAGATCGCATTTGTAAGTATATTTTTAAATAAAAGTAAAAAACTTGCTTAGTAAGAAAAATTTTTATTAAACAGATTCGTAAGTCTCTTCAGAATATTATGTAGAAATCTTTTGACTTTTCAAATAATAATTTCAAATAAACACTCTTAATAATACTAATATAAGATCCAAGAATCATATTTATTATAACAATAATAAGAAAACTCACAATTACTTGATAGAACATTTGACAAACAGACAAACAAATTTAGTAAAGTTATATTTTTACAAAGTCAAATAAAAATCTTGAATTTTGAAGGTAAAAAAGACCTTCAAAATTTAAGATTCAACATATTTACAATTGTATACCACATGAGATGCACTTCTAAATTTAACAGGATCTATGAAAATAATTATAATTGTGATCAAACTATATGTTTTATTATATGATTACAATTTTATTGAATAACTAAGTATAAATAATCATATAAAATAATACTTATATCATTTAGAGTATTATTAGTCTTTGAATTAGCTTATTTAACCTAACCTAAATACTAGTATAAAATTTGGATACAAAAATCACAGATAGTTATTTGTTTAAATATTGCTAAGAAATTAAATAAAAAAATCACAGACACAAGTTATTAAAATGGGAGCCCATTATTAACTTTACAATTTTTTGCCTTTCTCTCCTTTTTACACATGATAGGGTAAAAAATATTTATAATAATACATCAGATTCACATCTAAACTTAACAGAACCCATAAAAATAATGATCTATTGTATGATCACAATTTTATTGAATAACTAAGTTTAAATAATGGTATAAAATAATACTTATATCATTTACAGCGCTGTGTTTCAAACTCTTGTTTACAATAATTAGCTGCTAACTGTTAAAAGTTAAACATGTTGTTTTAACTTAATAAATTAACTCTAATTATTGTTAGGAGATAATCAACCTATTATAACTTGCTCCTAAATAGTGGCATGAACCTAAATCACTCTAAAATCACAGTTTGAATAATTGACTTAAATAATCGTTTTAAATCCATAGCAGATCAGCTTGTGATAATTATTAAATTATAAAATACTTGCTCCCTCTTTTTACTCAGGTGTAGTGCCAGCAGCATTAGCACCACCAGATGGAACATCAAGAGCACCTGAAGTGTAGTATCCACAACATTTAGAACCTGAAATCATAATTATATTGTATATAAAACAGCATTATTGTCTTTTTATTTAACTAGTGACTAGGATTATCTTTACCCAGGTCATTTAGGATAGTATGTTAACAAAAAATTCTTATAATTATGTTCTTAGACTTTTATCAACTTAAATATATGCCCATTTATTGATTTTGTTAGAGTTGGTTCTGATTGTTTTAAAAGTGGCAAAAAAGATGAATGTGGCATATGTAGGTATGTAGAAAAAAAATTAATATAGAACATTGAGATATTAACATTGGTACATTTTGTAATTTCTTGTTTTACCTCAAACAAATATATAAAATCCACATAGTTATAAGTAATAAAATATGTTTTACCATTGTCTCATGCTGTGTTCGGATTAAATTAGTAAGCTCAGTCATTGATAAAGCTATACTACTGAGAGCATTAGCCATTGTTGTTAATGCCTCAGCAGTCTTTGTTTCAGCAGCTACTCTTTTTTCCTCTATTCGTAGTAGGTCTGCTTTTAATTCGCTTAGGCTATGTAAGCGAGGACGGACTGCAAATAAAACATCATTGATTTAACTCTTTCATTATTATACAATTAAGAGAATAAGGAATATTTTGCCTGCAGCATAATATCTATCAGACAATATGGGTTTTCATAGTAAAATTTAGTATTATAGAAAAGTACTTTGACTCAAATGTATTTATTAGGTCAGGGAAAAAGTTTCTTAAGTAAAGAGTAGCAGTAAAATCTCTTTGGTTGTGCTGTTTGTAATTAGCTAGTTTTGATACATTAGATACCATTTATCATTCTTACATTTTGAAAAAGGAAAAAGTTAAAATGCTGTCACATTTTTCTATTGTTTTTATGTCCATCTAAATAAGTGAATCATATAGAAATTCGATACTTTTTGAAGTTTTATTACAAAAAAGTGAAGGAAGGATAATCATATTTATGAAAGTAAATAAATACATAGACAAAAAATCATTTAAAAATAAATTATATAAATGAAATTGAAAAGTTTCTCTAATTTTCATTTGGTTAATTCAACATTTAATAAATGAATATTACATTATTTAACACATACTTCTTTCGCCGAACTCCACGTCTTCTGCTAGATGAAGGAATCGCATTTTCAATGGGCCTTGGACTTGCCTGGGGACAATTCTGTGGTGGAGTCAGTTCAATAGTAGGTATTGCTACCACTACAGGTTCTACTAGAGGTGACATAGGTGCCGCAGTTTCAATCACACCTGATCCACTATTAAAAAAGAAATAAGCCTTTGTCAAAATTTAATTATACTTATTACAATTTCCGATCACTATTTAGAAAATTTATGCACATATGATTCATTTTATATATTTTTGATTAAATTGACAAGACATTTACTAATTTGAAAACAGAATGGTTCAAATTGAAAATAAATAAAATTGTTTAATATATGTATATCTCTCTTCTTAAATTATTAATAGTGATAAATTTATTACCTTTGTGCAGGTTGTGATATCTGGAATGATGTAATAAATTAAATTAAACAGAAGAGCAAAGTATTACATACAAACTACAAATACTAATAAATGTAATACTTGACATTGGAAAGGATTTATTTGGACTCCACTAATTGGACATCCTGCATCCATTCCTAAAATCCTTCTGCACCTTTCCTCTAGTGGAGTAAATTTCAATAATAAAGGGGCTCCACCTGTTTTTTGTGCTGCAGCACTTAAGCTTCGAATTTTATTTTTAAGGCGGTTTTTATAGTCACTCCAATACTATAAGAGAAATAAACACTTGTCTAAACAATTTATGTTCTAGTACAGGCGATTGATTTGGCAGTAATTGTACTTACTTTTGACCACAAAGCACCATCTTTTGTTGCCCCATTCCCAAACTATTCAATAAAGGGCGACTTCGTCCCATAACTTTTATTCCTTTGTCGACCTTCTTTGTACGACAGTGTACAAGAGCAAGGTCCTCATTATTTTCCAAAAAATCAATCAGACGTTCTAATTGTTCTGTAGTTACCCTTTCGTTGTTGAACACTGCCATTATGATTTTCAACAATTGAAATTTAAATAGTTTACCAAAATATTCAGAAAAAGGAAAATGTGTTTTAAAATTTTCGTAATTTCAATGTCAAAAGTACAAAGTAGTTTAAAACTTAACGTATTTTTATGACACATGTGTAGCCATGATCACATTGTAATAATTTTGAAATAGTCAACAATTTAGTTTTGACAGATTTTATTTTGTTGTTAAAAACGTAAATTGGTTTACTAAATTAACAAAATACTTATAAGTATGCCAAAAAAAAAAAATACAACATTTTCAATGTAATTAAGTGCCAAAACATTGAAATAAAAACTAGGAGGAAGTGAATTTTAAACAGTGGAAAATTTGGTAGCTATATTATGGTAACACTATGGAGAGCGATGTCAATATGAGACAGATGTCGAGTCGATATCGCTTTCTATGAAACGGTAATGCCAATTAACAACCATATGACTTCTATATCGACTACACATCGATATCGCTAGTTAAGAAACATAATTGACCCGCTGGAGGAGCGTCGCGTAGCTTCAGAGGAAAAAATGTCTAAAGCAGCAAAGGTATTGGTCGATGCTGCAAAGACATTGACCGATGCTGGAAATACATTGGCTGATGCAGCTATGCTTACTGTGGAAAGTACAAAAACTATGGCCGAAGGTCAATATAAAATTTTAGATGTACACTAAAAAAAATTATTGAAAAATTGTAGATATTTTTTCATTGGCTCCAGTTCCACAAACGTTGAATTACACGGTTACTTATTTGCAGACCACCATCCAAATTCATATCCAAATTGTTTGGGGAGACACGTGGGGAAATTTGTCGAGATGAATCTCTGGAAATTTCATCACTGGGAAAATCTACTAGAAGCCTCGCTCTGTTAGCAATGTTATGTAACACAACACGTGCATTTATCATTTTTGCCACAGTTTTGTCATAGCAATGTAGAACTCTGTGAGCCAATAAACATGGCCAACGTGCCTTTAAAACCCCTATACACCTTTCTATAACATTTCTAGTTTTACAGTGTAAACCGGTGTAGTGTGCTACTGCAGTGTGTGGTGTTGCATCAGTAACAGGGGTCAACAGCCATGGCCTGAGTGGATACCCACTGTCACCTATAAATTACAACCAATTAATTAATAAATAAAAGAAATTGTGTTATGAGGAAGTCAAACATAAAAAATATCATTAGCAAATAAATACATAACATTTAGTCAGGTTAAATTTGACGTTTACAAATTTATATTATAATATTTAATAATACTAGGTGATAAAAATTATTCAATTGGTTAAGACAAAAATAATATACACAAACTATAATGGTAATAATAGTTGGTTTGAAATCAAATAATTATGTAACTTTATAAAAATGTAACTATGTAAAATCAAATATTTAAATGATAGCCTAAAAAAATATTACTATGGATAATAGGGTGGTTCTATTTGTTCACAATTTTTTTTTTTAATGTTGGGGCATCCTCGCAAAGTGATATATAGGCTTAGAAAGAAACATGGTATTTTTTTTAGAATTTATTATTAATGTTTAGGGGTCATGACGGGACTTTTAAAATGGGAAAGTAAAAAATAAAGACTTTTTTTGTAAATTACTACATTTATTCATAGCAGTGGAAACAAAGAGAAATTAAATGTCAAATTATTTATATAGTCAAGTTAAAACATAAAACACACAAGTCAATTAAAAAATTACTTAACAAAGGTTGATTTTTTAGAGTCGGGATATTTTTTTCTAAATTCTTTGACAATCAAAAGTAAATATTGCTTTTGCTCTTCATTAAAGGTGATCAACTCATTAAATTCTTCTAAGAATGCAACACCACATTCTGCAATATCATTGACTGCTCTCGTTGACCTATGTCTCTTCCGGCTTTATACTCCTCATCGGTTGGCCAGTCAGTACCATCTTTTTTTAAATTGAATGATATTCCAAGTATCTCAAAGAAATGGAATGAATTACTAGACATAAGTCTTCGATATATTTTCTTGCAATATCTTTGGTATCCAGACTTATTCGCTTCGGAGAGAAATCGAGACTTTCGTTATCAAATGCTTGTACCATTTTTTGTCTGGTATCTAAAGCAATTTCGTCATCAAAAAATACAAATGATACGAGCTCCTCTGACAAATACCACAAATGTCACATAATTTTTTTAAAGCAACTTTGGATAGTGCTGGATTTATATTTTCAAATTTAATCAGGTCTTTTAATAGCTGAAAATCATTTCTGGGCACTAACGAAGAAACAAGTATGATACCAGTATTTAACGTAAATCATGACTGAAAAAATGCAAATATCTTTATTTCCTTTTTCTTTTTTTTTATCATTTTTAATTGGTGCCTAAATAAGAATATTTTCAAGCAATACATAGGTTTTGCCATCCAGCGAACCCTGTGTAGTTCTGCTGGCATTCTAAACAATGTTCGTTTCTCAGGAACTCCTTCTAGGTAAATAATGGTGAGGTTGAGTAGCTCTTTATAATCATCTCGAGGCTGATACTGGTTAAGTTGATTTTGAGCGAAGGAAATCATATCCTGAGCTACGTTTTGAACTAATTCCAGCGAATGAGGATCAGGTGTTACTATTTTGTAGTCGGTCTGGTCAATTTTGCTCCAGTAGTTCTTAAATCTTTGCAAATTAAAATATCAGGCCCACTTGAAGGACCTAGTGCTGTGCTCACGACAGCTTCTAACACTATCTCTAATATATGATTGCGACATGCAAGCCAAAGCATATCTTTCTCCATTTTTTGCTCCAGTAGTATGCATGCTCCATTTCTTAATCCCGAGTTAACTGCCGTCGTATCAAAACACATGCACTTTATCGCTCAATACCCATTCCAGTATTGTACCATGGACAGCTGACGCACATGCCTCTCCTGTTCCACAGTCTAGTTTTGGGATCGATAGTAGTTGATCAATTCCTTGCCCTGACACCAAAATAGGAAGGTGATCCACGGTTTCATGCCCAGTGATATCTTCGAGTAGCTTTCCATCCCAGTGAACAGTCAAAGGAAAATTAGTTTTGAATTCACGTTTTAACGACTCCGCTATCTCTTTACGATGCTTTTAACGCTGACGGCGAATGGACGACCTGTTGACAGTAAATTTCATGGGGTCAGAGCCTGCACTTTTCAGTGTAGATGTGATTACAATCGCAGCTTTTCTGTCACTTAATTTGGCGGCGTCAAGACTTGAAGCTAAATGACTATCCACCAACTCTACTCGACCTCGTTTACGCGCTGGTGGCTTAGCCGTAGAAGGACCGGCAGTCACAATTTCAAATGAAATGCTTGTGTCTGAGTCTGTGCTAGTAGTTGTAGACGATGAAAGCAAAGTTGTGTTTTTAATGAGTTGATGCGTTCAGATTCACGCTCGTGAATTCTCTTAAGCCGTTCTTGTTTCTTTTGAACTTTTGCCTCTTTAATTAAACTTGCTTTGTCCACTGCACCGATTAGCCCCCTACGGCTCTCCTCACGTTGTGCAAGTAAAACTGTCTATCTTCTTCAACCTTCATGATATTTAAGGCATTAGCATGTGTAATATTAATCCATTTATTTTTTGCTGACATTGCTTCTCTTTTTGTCTTATTGCTTGCGAACGTTTTTCCTTACTCTTTTTAAGATTTTGCCACTCTTTGAAGTATTGTTCCACTTTAGCAATCACATGTTTCTTCAATCTGGTTGGTACTCCAGCCTTTTCCCATATTGCCAAAACGTCGCAAGCAGTCAAATTAGCAGAATCACAAGTACATTTATTGTTTTCGTTTTTGTGGTAAAAAAACAACTGCAACACTTTTTTGATTGATGGCAACTTCGTTGCACTCAGATTAGGCGTCATTTGACCAACTAACCAAATGTTTGGTTTTATTTCTTGTAGAAATAGATCCACTTTCTCTACTTTTTGACGATATAATAACACAATAAGCGACGAAAACAAAACAGATGACGTGCGGTCTCGCACGGCCGAAACGGAACTAACTTGAGAAAGTTGCGGGGCGTGCCCTTGAGAATGTCAGGCAATAGGGGGTGAGGGGAGTCAAATTAAGAACAAGTACTCGTTGACGTGTGATATAAATAAACAAAACTCATACCCTGTTGTAAATACTTTTATAAAATTGTTTCTTGGTCGGTTGTCTTATTTTAAGTTCTTTTTAATTTTAAAATGTCGGTTGCGACCCCAAAACGTCATTTAAAAAATCAAAAATCTGTATTCATATTAAAGCACACTTAACATAATTAGAGGGTAGCCCGTTGATATTTTCCACTTTGAAAAATAAGGACCACGCTAATGGATAAGATAAAAATTCGAAAAAAATCTATTGTATAATTTTACTATTTTAAGGCGCGATTAAACGACGCGGGCTAGCCCAATCCTACGCGAGCCGAGCCGTCCGTGGAGATGCGGCTCGGCTAAATACGAACGCAAGCCTGCTCGTTTAAACGACGCGGGGTAGCACGTTCCTACGCCAGGCGATCCGTCCGTGGAGATGCGGCTTGTAGCCGTTGTATGTACATATCGCGCTGTTGAACCGCGCTGTCCGCTTGTTCATTCTGCAATATGGATAAACGAAAACGCCTTGCTGCAGCAGCAGCTACTGTTATTTTGCTCGGTGGTGAATATTTAAAAAAAAAAGAAAGACGAAGAAGACGATGGTGGATGGTGTCATTGTATAAGAGTCGCAAAACGTAAGTTCATATTTTTATATAAATTCACCTCGGGTATAGTATTTATTATCTGATGTCCGAATCTAAAAGTCCCTTTGTTGCTACTGGGACATCTTAGATTCTTTTTGAATCTCACCGAGTGACTAATTCTAAGCAACAATCACTCACATCAGTAAATTGAAAGAATTGCTTAGAATTAGTCACTCGGTGAGATTCAAAAATCGGTCTCCTGGATCCTGATAGCGGTAGAAAGTCTCACTTCCATACCTCATACCTAAATGTATTGTAAGCAAACCTAGCCTTAGTCTTGAAATGAATAAAGAACATAACAATTATTTTTCAATCATTTATTCAAGAATTAGACGACAGGTAGGAACATAAAAATCTTAACAATTACTACTTTCTTTTTACTTTCTTAGGTACAATATAATATTGTTTTTAATATTTTAGGTACAATGCTACAGATCTGCTATATGACCTAACTCGAGAACCCTCTGGATATTTCGAAAACTTTTGTCGGATGTCCGCAGCTGATTTTGAATATCTGCTCAACTTAATCGGACCATTCATCGCAAAACAAGACACTAACATGAGAAAATGTATTCCGATTCAAGAAAGACTGGCTGTAACTCTCAGGTTTCTTGCGACGGGTGATAAATTTAGCAGCCTGGCCTACCTATTTAAGTTTTCAAAATCTACAATAGCTACATGCATAATGGAAGTTTGTCAGGCTTTGATTCAAGAGTTGCGAGAAGAAGTCAAGGTGAGCGTATATAATTTATTCAGATTTTTCAAATATCTTAGAAACTGCATCTGCATACAATTAATCAATTGATTGCTCTTTAGAAAGAGACTCAAACCCAGGAAATGGTTGAGAATGAGAATACTCTTCCATATCAGAAGATTGTTGCGAATTTGAGTGAGGAGATGGCTGGAAGTCTGCAGATACTTGAGAATGTGACTGTGGAAACGGCTGGAAGTCTGCAGATTCTTGAGAATGTGACTGTGGAGACGGATGGAAGTCTGCAGATTCTTGAGAATGTGACTGTGGAGACGGCTGGAAGTATGCAGACTCTTGAGAATGTGACTGTGGAGACGGCTGGAAGTCTGCAGATTGTTGAGAATGAGACTGTGGAGATGGCTGAAAGATTGGTCGCCATTGAGAATGAGACTGTGGAGATGGCTGATAGTTTGCTCGCCGTTGAGAATGAGACTGTGGAGATGGCTGAAAGTTTGTTTTGTGTTGAGAATGGGACCGTGGCGATGGCTGATAAGATGACGTTTGATAACCAACTGAAGATTGCATGTTTTGATAATAACTAGAAGCTATTGGATTTTGAGGCAAGTGAAGTCCTGCATATGGTTGATTAGGGGGATTCTGAAATCGTGGAAATGCTTGCTGTTGTTTTAGGCGAAACATTACATTATCAATCTCATGCATGGCGATGTCACGAGTCAACATGTCCATGGATTTTAACTTTGCACATAATAATTTTGTGTATAAAGTGCATTCGTCTTCAACCGGTTCTGGCTGTGCACTTATTTTTTTAAGGACATCGTACGCTTGTTCCATTTGATGTTCAATTTTCCGCTTTCGGTTTACTTCCTTTTTATTGCTTGCATTAGTTGGCTTTTTGAAAATAACTGAATTCATTGTGTCTGTATTAGTAGAAGATTCGTTTTCTCGATCAACTACATTATCTTCGTTACCTTCATGAATAACTACTTCGTCTTCGTTTAGTTCAACGTCAGGATCAACGGTGTCCTGAAAAAGTAAATTTGACATTAATATAATATTTCAAAATTTATTACAGTTGCCTCGAACTGCAGATGAATGGTTAAAAATAGAAGCGGAATTTGACAAAAAGTGGAATTTTCTACATTGCATTGGTGCTCGTGATGGAAAACACATATTAATTCTGAGCCCCACTCACAGCGGTACAGAATAATTCAATTTCCACGGAACATTTAGTGTAGTGCTATTAGCATTAGTAGATGCAAACTATAACTTTACATATGTAGACATAGGGTGTCAAGGAAGAATTAGTGATGGTGGAGTCTACCGAAACTCCAGCATGTACCAAAAAATTGAAGAACATGCACTAAATTTTCCCCCGGATAAACCTCTCCCACTTAAAAATGATCCTCTGCCCTACGTAATAGTAGCAGATAGTGCATTTGCATTGACGGAAAACATGATGAAACCATACCCCGGGATTCATTATAAAGGGACAAAGGAGAGAGTATTCAACTACCGTCTATCACTCGCCCGCAGAATCGTCGAAAATGTGTTTGGAATAATGTCTGCTGTATATCGCATACTTAGGTCTCCAATTTTACTGGCACCAGAAAAAGTGTCAGTTATCGTTATGACGTGTGTTTTGCTACATAACTTTTTGAGGAGGAGTAAGAATTCAAAACAGAATTATACGCCGCATGGAACTTTCGATACCGAAATTGACGGTGAGGTTCAACCTGGTGTGTGGCGAAATGATCAAAACGGAATCACATCACTATTACCGATTAGGAGAATACCTAGAAGAGCAACCTTAGCGGCTAAAACTGTACGAGATAAATTTGCTGAATACTTCACAACAAATGGCGCAGTAAGCTGGCAAAATAAATATTAAATTGATCTTGCTTTTTTACTCATATTTTACAATACAATACAAATACTCTTTATTGTACACCTCAAAAGAAAACAGTACAGGGATAAAAACATTACAGAAGAGGCCTTGTTAAGTCGAAATTCGCTTGGTACCTGTACATGCATACTGCATATCGATATTTGTCATTCTATGCTTCCACCCGCCGTTGTACTAGTTAGTTGCAATAAATAGTCATAAGACTAAACACCTGTTTTAATTTCTTACGATACCTGCACTCCAAAATGAACCTTAAAGGCGAGAACAGGCCTACAGCAGGCGGTCTTATCGCTAAAGAGCGATCTCTTCCAGACAACCTTAATAGTAAAAACCTTAGTAGTTAGTTTTATTTTAATAGTAAAAACTAGAGATGCACCGAATATTCAGTTACTATCCGGTATCCGGCCTATCCGGCCCTTAACGGGACATAAAAAAATAAAATAAAGATTAAAAAGAGTTTCTCACCTCTGAACTTATCGTTGTTGTTGGTTTGTATACACCATGCAGAAACTTGGCCATTTGTTCGTAAAATGGCCAATTAGGTTTAAACACTTCGTTCGTACCACTGCCGCTTGTTGCACTCGACTTCACTTTCGCATTTAATTTTCTGTAAGTGGCCATTAAATTATCCTTCTTTTTCTTTAATTCTTCCACTGATATACGTCCCTCACAGAACTTAGTTTTTATTCTTGTCCAAGCATCGTGCATATTGTTGCGACTTTTGTGACCTGGATCTTTTGGGTTCCGTATCGCTGGTTCCTCTTCATACAGTTCAATGAAGAGTTGAACCTTTTCATTGCTCCACTCCATCTCGTACAAACCCAATTCCTAAATTAAAAACGTCGCTAAAAAACAAAATGGGTCTTCCTTCGTCGCGCGCTCTGTGCCATCTGCTTAGACGGCGCGTTTTAACACAAGCCGAGCCGCAGATGGCGCGCGCGCCTTTGATCTGTGTCGAAAAAACCGACAAGTGATGGATCGCGCGAACTTTGCCGAGCCGCGCCGAGCGCAGTTGTTTACACAGCGCGTGGCGCGTTGAACCACGAGCGGAGCCAGGCTCGGCTCGCGTGTACGCGTGCCGTTTAAACGCCGCTTTAAATAACCTCTTGTAAATTGGATTTATACTCACCTAAAAAAAAAAACCTTTTCTTGATTACGATGCACTTGCTGAAGATGCTCATTTAGTGGGTGATGCCGCCATATGTAGGAATCATGAGTAGCACGACCAAACGATATGCATCAACACTTAAAATGTTTAACCCTTAACTAGGCGCATCAAAAAAATCACCCAATTAAGCGCATGGGGTATTGAGTGACCCCCAAAAAGAAATTGGTAAAGGAGTGTCAAAAATAAATAAAACTTAATGTATTTTAAAATAATTATTAAAGTTCTTTAATATAATTAACTTTAAGAAAAAAAAACATAACTGGAACATTACAATTAATAAAAAAAATAAAAAAATATAACCTCTCTTTAAACAAATATTTTTTGGCATGGTCGAGATCAACTTAAAAAAAAAAACCAGCCTCATCAGCGGATTCTTCTGTTTTGCATCCTACGCAGTAAACCCTCAAGTGTTGCTGACAAATAAATTTACGACACTTGAAGCATTTTGTTGGCACTTTTTTGTCGTCCTTTCTAGGACATGATTAACAGCGCCCGCGCTTAACTGTCGATTGCTGGACCGTCTCGTCCACATCATGAACTTCACGGAGACGTTTCTTTGTTGTTGTTGGTACAGCACGAAGTTGTATGCGACGTTTTTGGTGATTTTCCACAAGTGCTGTTGCTAATTTCTTCAAAAAGATCCGTCTTGTATGTGTGATACTCTTATCAGTACTCGCTTTGTGTATGACAAATGCGTTGATGACAGATATGTTTATAAGATGAAAAAATACAGCTAGTGGCCATCTTTTTGTTCTTCTGCCAACATTATGATTACTGCAAAGTTGGTCATTACAATCTACACCACCTTTGGTACTATTGTAATAAGTAATTATTTCTGGTTTCTGAGCTCTAGCTGTTTCATCGATGGCGTTATCATTGTGCATGGTGGAAAGTAAAACTACAGCTTTCTTCGGCTTAGGGACATATGAGACTATAGTCATTTGACTATGAAATCCGAAAACTGAACTATGTGTAGGTCTATTTTTGTTAGGTAAAAATTCTGTTGGAATGTCAGGCTTCTTTTTATTCAATGTACCAACAAGAGTCAATTTATATCCAGGTGCTAGCAACTCCTTAGCCAGTTTTGTACTTGTGTACCAATTGTCAGTTGTTATGTTTCGACCGCTGCGTTTTATTGGTTCAACTAGACGTTTTACAATCTCGTCTGGAGAATTAGATAATTGATATTCTCCATCTGGTTGTTTTCCAGAATAAACTTCAAACTTGCACAAGTAATACGTTTTCGAGTCCACCATGGCTTGAACTTTTATTCCGTACTTGTTGGGTTTATTAGGCATGTAAACCTTCCCTTTAAAGCGACCACGAAATCCAATCAACTGTTCGTCGATAGTGACATTATCGCCGGGGCAATAAGCAGCTAAAAACTTATTCTCTATGATTTGACACAAATATCTTATTGCTGCCATATTATCAAGTTTCAGTCTTTCCTCTCGATCTGACGTATTGTCAAACCGCAAACATCTCAACAAAAATAGGAATCGTTTATAAAGACATTGTTAGCCGAAATATTTCCACGCCTGATCCATCTTGTGCCCACAAATCAATAAAATTCAAGTGCGACCCTTTTAAGACTCCAGCCATAATCAGTAAGCCTAAAAATGCATTCATTTCCGTACCATCAGTAGGGAGAGCATCACGATCTCTTCTGAACTTTTCCTTTATTTTATCAATATACAAATTAGTATTGGTGACCAAAAGTTCAATAACCTCAGTGTCAAAAAACAATAGGAAGCATTCAAGAGGAGATTTGGCGTTTCTTGCATACTGTTTGACTCCCGGTAAATGAAGAATGATATTTTGTGCTCGGGTTCTTATTGCGTTTGATGGTGGTACTTTAGACCATTTCACTTTCGGGCCATTTTTCTGAGTATGTCGAAATAAAAAATAATTACCTTCCGATGGTTCGGGGATGTCTTGGATATCTTCGGTTTTGGACTCTTCAATCTCGCTTTCTGAATCATGAGCACTATCAATAGCGGTATCATCTACCGTTTCATCTTCTGAATCTGAACCAGCAACATCTTGCTCTTCATCGTACACTTCCTCCAGCCATTGCAATATCTGTCTTTCGTTAGACATTTTGAATCAGTAAAACACTAAAAAAAAAGGAAAATGGATTAATATAAACCCAGAAATATATAGAACAATCACTCAGTGTAAAAATACACACATATAAAAGAAATAATAAACAATATACTAATATAAACTAAAAGAAAGCCCAAAAGTAAAAACTTACCTCCGCCAAAAAATGTAACGTAACTGGTCGCATGGGGTCAGCGCTCTAGACAGCAGCGATACGTGCGCACGCGTTGATGTTCTGGACGCGACTAATTTGGGTACCTTGCGGGGAGTGAGGAAGCTAGTATGAGCGTGGGCGCCCTCTAAACACTGTGAAACATTTTTTTTCCAATTTCAAGTTGCCCTGACCCCATGCGCCTAATTAAGGGTTAAATCACTGTCGCAAATCTGTAAAATAATGAGGTTTATTTTCAACTACATAGCGATTTCGAAAGTATTAGCAAAATATGTAATTGTATTATGTGTCACATAGGTTAAAAGAATAGATTATTATTATTATAGAAAAGGCATTAACATATATATTATAGACGTGTCATGAGATACCAATCTTTAGCGGCACTACTGTCAGTCACAGTAAGTAGGTGAGCCAAAGAATTTTAAATGCTCATTTATTTGAAAATATGTAAGTATCCAGACATTTATTTATTAATTTCATAAAATTAATGCAACAATCTAGTCATTTTCATAACATTTTAATTTAAAATATTATTAAAATTACTACATTTTAGTAACATTTTAATACTAATGATAATATTTAATAGTAATTTAACAGATCTAAAATGCATTTATATATTATTTTTTCTTTAATTAAATCCATTATAATAAAACTACAAAAGTGTATAAAAATTTATGTGAACAGGAATAAAAGATATCCAAAATTACACTTATTTTTTAACTTTATTACGCTTGATACTTTATTAAAACTAATAACTATATTTGTTATAAATTTATAACAATTATAGTTATTATTATACCTAATAATAACTATAATTATTACTACCACTCAAAGTAGCAATCTCAAATTAAGTAAATAATCTTTGTTAAACTGCCAAATAATGAAAAAGAATAAAACATATATAAAATAGAAATATTTTGTTATTATAAAAATAATAAAAAAGATAATTATTATCCACCAGAAAAATGTATTATGCAAACTGATAGAGTGAACTCAGTATATTATACTAAGACGATCCGCGCATGAAATTATTTCAGGAAAGTTAAGGGAATCCAAGAAAACTGATTTGTTTTATCACCTCCTACGCAATGTATCGCTTCCATTTTTAAATCACGCGGGCGCTAGTAGCGCCCTGTAGCGCTCTATTGGTGGGGATACACATGCCAGTAAATCGAGAAAGTAGCTGGCATTAAAGTTACTGGCATGTACGAGTAACTGACATACTGCGGATACATTTGCAAGTAATACTGGCATGCAAGGTGTGCCCTTGCATGCCAGTATTACCATAGCGTATACACGGGACAGTTCGTGAGAGTCACTCGCTATTCTTGCGCGACAAAAATGGATAACAATCGAAGTGAATTAAATCAAATCATGTTGTTACTAGCAATTGAATGTGTAGCTAAATTAATGAGAGATAAAAAAAAAGAAGGAGACGGGTTTGGGTAAGAGATTGGATTAGTAGAAGAGAAGATTTTGGAGCAAGTAGTTGTCTGCTTAAAGAAATGCGTCAAGAATATCCTGATGGTTACAGAAACCATTTGAGAATGCTGCCAGAAAAATTTGATGACTTACTAGGAAAAATTGGGGACAAAATAAAGAATGATACTAACATGCGAAATGCCATCCCGGCAACAACCAAATTGGAAATCACATTAAGATTTTTAGCTACAGGTGATTCATTTGTATCTCTAGAAGCCTTGTACAGAGTAGGAAAATCGACGATTTCACAGTTCATTCCAGTTGTCTGTAGTGAAATAGCTACTGCACTAAAGGAGTTTATCAAAGTGAGTAAAACAATTTTGAATATCTTTTATGACTTTTTATTTATTTTAACATCAAAATTATTCCAAGCTTCAGAAAAAATATTCTGTCCTGATTCTTGATCAAAAGTAACTTCTGTAGTGTTTGACTACGTGTATGGTGTGTGCGTGAATCGATCATCGGCAGAAGATGCTACTATTTCTTCAGTATATATATAGATGTGTTAGAATACGGAGTGGAAGGCTCAGAATATGAAATGGACAATTGAGATCTTTCTGTACTTAGTAAAGCTTGAATTTTGGTTTGCGTGTTCAGAGCGTTATTTAATGGCAATGATCTTAATTGAGCACCAACACTTTGTCCGAAATAATAGAACTCGTCTTTTTCTTTTGATCCAGGATTGTTTATTGCAGTAGCAATATTTTCCAGGCGTTGAAGTGCAGTTAAGGTGTCGTTCTGCTCTACACATTTTCTCTTAGTCTGACTAGTTTTGTGTGGTCGGTTGATTGCTGCTGTGCGAGAGGAGGATTGCTGGTTCTGGAGAGAAGGTGATGGTGCTTGCTCATTTGTAGTGCTTGCTTGAGCGGATGCGCGTGAATGGTCGACTGCGACAGTCAATGTTTTGCTATTTGATGGGTTGACTGTTTGAGAGCAGGATTGCTGGTCGAATGCAGTACTTTGAGAAAGTGGTCGTTGTGTTTCTGTTTCTGTTTCAGTGTTCGATTGAGAGGACTGTTGTACCTGTAATTTTTTTATTTTATTAAATGTTGCAGGTAGTATTCGTTATTTTATGCTTATATGTATTAAAAGACATCTTGTTTTCAGATTCCTACAAGGCAGGAATGGAAGGAGATAGAAAACGGCTTTCGAACCAAATGGAACTTTCTAGGCTGTATTGGAGCTATCGATGGCAAACACATAAATATTATTGCTCCTGACGATACATCAAATTATTTTAACTATAAAGGAAGCCACAGCATAGTGCTACTAGCATTAGTAGATGACGATTACTGTTTTTCCTACATTGATATAGGGTGCAACGGCAGAGCTACAGATGGAGAAGTGTTTGAAAGATCAGGCTTAAAACAAGGACTAGAAAATAATTCTTTAAATATTCCGGAACATTCTATTATAGTTGGAGATGCAGCTTTTCCATTAGAAAAATATCTTATGAAACCGTTTCCAACCAGGGCCACCCGAAGAGAAAAAGTTTTTAATTATTGGTTGTCAAGGCAGGGCCGTCTTTAAACTATTTGAGGCCCTGGGCACATTAGGATCATGGGGCCCCTATGACCTTGAGAAAACACTATTTAGTTATAATAGATAATGAAAGTAGACAAACAAGGTTCTAAATTTATTTTTATTTAGTTACTAACTATAAAAAAATTGGAAATATAAAAAATATTCTACAAAAGTAACTTGCTTAGCATAAATTCCTTAGATTAATTCTATGTTGATTGCAAAGGTACCCTTCTAGATTTAAGATGAGCAAAATCGTTAATCACTTCTTCAAAATCTATGGTATTGAGAATATCACATTCTATGGACATCAGCGACAAACTAGTTAATCTCTCTTGAAGCATTGTACTTCTTAATTCATTTTTTATTCGTTTCAATTTGGAGAAGGAGCGTTCTCCGCTGCAGTTAGTTACCATCATGCTTAAAAATATTCTCAATGCAATTTCTACGTTAGGAAATGTGTCTTCAATTTTGTTTTGCTTTAATAGATTATATACTTCCTGTACACCGTTAGGTGCTTCATTTTCACTCTGAACATTTTTTAAGTATTCTTTTAAATGTTGACATTCTATTTCTAACTCTTTTTCATTTACATCTTCGTGATAGATTTCAGAAAATTCTTTGCATCCTTGTCGTATCTCTTCGGAATTCAGAGTTTTAAGTGAAAAATAAACTAAAACGTTGACTAACGGTCTCATATGAACTTAGTCGCTGTTTTAGATGAACACTCAAGGTATCGATTATTGGGAGAAAGGTTTCTACGTTGAATCGCTCTTTTCCATTCAATTGGACTGATGGCGCAGAGCCATCAAAAAAACTCTGCCGTGAGCTTCTACGTCTTGTTCTTTGAGATAGATCCTTGTAGTCAGATTCTGGGTTCTTTTCTTTGGCAGATGATTCGAAGTTATCAAATTTATCCCTGAGGTTAGTAATAAAATCATGAAGTGAAGTGAACAAATTGGTTGCAACGTCCAGTGTTATTGTTTCTTTCTGAAGATAATTACTTGTTTTGTCTATTCTTTCCAATATAGAGCTCCAGATTTCCGTCAGTATAATAAATTCTAGATTTCTCATTTTTCTAGACAGACTAAGGGCTTCGTTTCTAGTTTCTCGTGCCTGTTCAGTATCGTTTGCGATGGTGATTAAAGCTTCTATTATTCGTTTATAACCCCCATGCAAAGCGCTTACTGCATCAGCTCGGGCGGACCATCTGGTTTGTGAAAGACTTTTAATAACTTTTTTTGAACCTAAATGTTCTGTTAACATATTCCATCTGTGGGTAGAGCCGGAAAAAAAGTTGTACACTTTCTGAACTATTTCAAAAAATTGTGATGCCTCCGGTACACACCCAGCAGCATGGACACCTACCAAGTTTAGTGAATGTCCCGCACATGGTACAAAGGTGGCAAATTCACATTTTACCTTGATTCTTGTTTGTAGACCACTATACTTTCCCGACATATTTGAAGCATTGTCATAGCTTTGTCCTCTTCAATCTTTTATGGGAATATCATGTATCTCTAAAAAATTTAAGATGGTCTCCGCTAAATACCTAGATTTATGCTCTTTAATAGGTATAAATTTCAAAACCTTTCAACAGGAACACAGTCTTTACGTATCGAATGATGAAAGTTAGCTGGTCAATATGAGACAGATCGGGCGTACTGTCAACGCTAATGGAAAAATATTTTGCTGATTTAACTTCATTTATAATTTTTTTTAGAACCTGTTTTCCCATTACTTCAATAAACTCATTACAGATATTTGCTGATAAATAAGAAATGTTACCCTTTCCAGGATTCCCAAATTTTTTTAAGTGATCTGCAAGAAATGGATCAAATTCACTCAATAATTCCACGCAACCCAAATAATTTCCATTGTTTGGAGATCCTAGGATCTCATTGTCGCCGCGAAATGGAAGTCCTCTCGATGCCAAAAATTTTACAACAGCTACAATCCGTTTAAGTACGTTTCTCCAGTAATCCACTTCCTTTTGATGTTGAGATAATAAGTCCATATCTACTCTACCAACCGCTTTACTTCGTGCCAGATAAGTCATCATAGATTGCTTATGCGCTGGGCTATTTTCATGTGTTAAAATAATGTGATTAATATGCTTCCAATCATTACATCCATTCCGAGAGCAAAGATTAACATCAGTTGGGTTAAATAAGCAGCATGAAAAAAAAAATACAGAGCATTTGGAAGGCGAATACAGCAACCATTTTCTTTCAACGCTTTCATTGTTCTTTAATTTCCGAATAAATAATGCTTTGTTGAAATATCTCGTTACTAATTTATTACCATCTTTGTAGGTTCTAGATGCCTCGGAAAAGTCAGAATCTTTATTTTGAAAATATACTGGTCCTTCACGAATTAAAATTTCGCGATTTATTTCAATAAACTTTTCGTGGAAATAATCGGCGGGTCGTGTGATATTAATTCTTCTGTGTTGGAAAACTGCAGTTCAATTGACACAGTTGTCGGTTTTAGTGAAGTCACTAAAGTTGTTGCACTTTCGTCGTAGGAATAGTCGCTTTCTGATTCTATCTCTTTTCAAAATTGGAACATGAAGGTTTAGAAATTCCCGCAATTTGTGATTGAGCTGACTCATCATGTGGAACATTTATTAGTTGATTGCTACTTACAGAAGTTTCTCCAGTAGTAGTAGTAAAATATGATGTTAATTTTGGTAACTTTTCAATTACTTCTTTCTGATGTAGAGCTTTTTCCTTTTTCAGATCCACTAGGATATGACCGTTTCGACATTTTATATTATAATTCAGTATTTAATTAATTTTATAACGAAAATATTCGCCAACACAAAACAGACAAACGACGATTTAATCAAACAATACTATTTTTATCAGAGCTCGACTCTCGAGCACAGTCAGTAACAACTACAAACAAAACAAACGTCACAACATCGCAGACAAATACAGGGAATTCCCGTTCATCAAGTCAAACGACGATCGGGAGTCGGGAATTCCCTTTGTCTTTGGTATTACGTATGACGTTAGAATTAGGTTTCTTTATGACATAAACCACACCGCATCAAATTGTAAACTTTTAATTGTATTCTTATACCTACATATAGGTATTTAAATTAACCTAAACATACTAATATCGGAAAACCTCATTTTGAGCGAGAGTGGAGTACTTATACCCTGTTTATAGTTGCATTTAATAGTTTGATCTTTTTGACGGATGTCAAATCTGAAATCGATGTAACTTTGCAACGACGAACAATATTTTCTTATTTTAATAATTTTAAAAATTGTTAATAATCATAAGAATAGACACAACACAAAAGTATCTGATAAAGACTTAAGCATTTTTCGAAAGTCTTAAGTGGTTTTTATTGCTTGAAAGTAAAATTTAAACAGAAAAACTGAAAACAATGGTCTCTTACCTACCCAATGTTTATATGTCTAGTGCAATAAAATTGATTGATGAATGAATTAATTTATTTTGAATAGTTTAAAACATACATACAGCCACATATTTAGCCAACATATTTTTTACACCAATAGATATTTTCTGTTTCCCATCACTGACCCATCTGGCAAAAAGTTCAAGCTATGTTGTACAAGGTATAGCTATGCGCATGCGGCAAAGTAAAGCTAATAAGCGTAGGTATTGTAGTAAGTCATTATCATCAGATTTTTCAAAATTAATGTTTTTCGGTAATACCTAAATATCGGTTATCATTTATTTTGGTAATCTGGCAGGAACTAGGGTGCCCCATTCGATCGCGGGGCCCTGGGCACGTGCCCATAGTGCCCAGTGGGGAAGAGGGGCCTGGCGTTAAGGCCAAGTGCAATGCCAAAAATAAATAAGTGTCCCCACCTTTAAGGCGTGGCTTTGTAATAACTCCCCGCAAACCGCACCGGCGTCCAGCCCAGTCTACGACGGTAAATGCCCGATAATTAGATAAAACATTACTTGTATAAACTTTATTTTCTAAATATCTACGCAAAAATTAATAAACATACTCTGTTTATCAATTCAGTATGATGTCAAATTGTATTAAATTATTATTATATATATGTCTCATATAATAAATCACGATAAATGGAAAATGGTGAATATCGATTATTTAATTGCAAATTTAATTATTCAGAAAAGTAATTCGGACAGGGCAATTAGTATTCAAATAATTTAATAATTATTATAATTAAAGAAAAGAGGTACTTGAATATGTACTAATCGTCTATATTTTAGTAAATGCAACAGCTCGTGGTCGACTTATTGTAAAATGATTGGACTCATGTAGTATATGTCAAAACGAGGTGAAAAGCTATAGCAATTCTAAATGAACTATGAGCACTCGGTTCCAATTTATGTCATGTATAAAACTACATAAAAACCAATAACATACACGTAAAGAAATTACAAGCTACAATTGTTTTAAATTCTTAGTACTAAACACAGTTTATAATAAATAGAATAAGGAAAAGTAAAGCATCCATTAAATTTTAACACATAAAAGGTGTGATTTCGTTTAAATAAATCAGGAAAAAACAAGTGATAAAATACTTAAATGCTAAAACACACTAAATTTTATCAAATGACGAAATAAATCACAATCTAAAATTTCTTAAGTACTAAAACAAAAGTAACTTAAAAGTCAGAAAAACTTAATTGTCGACAAATCAGAGTAGGTTTTGGGATACATTCATTAGTTTTTACATCTTTTTGTACATTTTTTTGCCCTTCCTCGTTGAGAAAGTTACGTTTATTTGGGCAAAGGTTTTCTTCATTTGTTTTATTGTCTAGTCTAGTTTTTTTATTTATATTTTCAATAATCACTTTTGGTTCTCTGATGTCCATACCTCTGAGTTGTCTTGGGTCAACCAACTCAGGAAGCAAACATTCACGATAAAAGAATTCGAGCTTATCTACCATATTATGCTTCCAAAATTCGTCATTTTTTTTCAATATATTCCGCTTTTAATGCCTTATTTACCCCAGACCACACAGCAAATAGACATTTTTTTCTACCTGTTACATGTAATTGCCCTTGAACTTGATAATACCAATCACAATTTTTATTTACATGTATTTCTCCATTTTTAATCTTCCACATTTGGATTTTGTTTGATTTTAAGGAATTATCTATACCAATTTTGTAGGCAACTACAGGACACTTTATTTCAACACATGTGTCTGACCCAATCAAACCATCAGGTGACGCTCCTATGAATGGTAACTCTTCATCAATAAATATACCACACGGTTCTATATTTACTCTTTCTTGCACGGCAAGCTGTTCTAATGCGATTTCTTCATTTTTTATCCCATGAGATATTGCTGATATATGGTATAAATTTTGTTTGTATAATAGATTTTTAACCAGTGGTGCGCATTTAATATTTAATCGACGTTTAATTACTTTGCCAAAGTTTGATGCAGTTAATAAATTTCTTCTAAAAGATAACCATTCGCTGCTATCACGCTGTAATATGATTTCTTGTTGAATGCGTTTCTTGTCTTTAGTAAGTTCCTTTAAAGCGATTAAATATCCCTCTTTTGCTTGCTCAAGGTTTTCTCTATCTGGTGCTGCACATTTGCTGCCATAATTATAATCAACAGTATTGGATGTTCAATATTCCGAAGTCGGTTTTTCTTTGCATTGTAGCTTTTAATTAAAAGCCGTTTCTTTATTCACCTTTCTTCATTTTTTTTAACTCTGTTACTAGAACTACACCCCAATAACTTTTTATGAAGTGTGTATAATGGTTTTCTAGTGTTAAATGAAACAACTGCGGCCGCACGTCGCCCTTGATACGATCTTTTCAAAGAGTAGTTAATTCTCTTTCCGCCAACGTATTTAGCTATAATGCTGTTAAATCTTTCCACCGAGTTAGTATCTACATCTTCAATAAGGCTTCGCGTATGAGATGCCACCCTATTTAAAATCAGTTTAATGCTAAACCACAATATAGAGTTTTCCATTTCATTCACAAGATTATTACTGAAATCATCTTTTTTGTGGCAATAATATAGCTTGCATTTTGTATGATTTCCAAAACTGTGTGAAGCAGCGTTTAGAATGTCTTTATGTAATTCTAAGACTTTATCCACTGTACTGAATTTCGTTTGTGACTTATTATATTTTATTGATAGAACAATGCTTTTGCGCATAGTTAAAATCCTTTTCATCGTTAGTAATTTTCTTAAGCTTAAAGGATATTTGGTATCAGTCATTAAACGTCTTAGATTTTTACAAAAGTTTCTTAGAATATGGTTTCTACATTATATTTTCTCAACTGTATGAAAAACGTAAGGCTGAGAATCTAAAATCCTACAATAGGTTGATGAATCTCCATCTGCTATCATTCTACCATATATTATATTATACATTTTTATGGATCTCTTAAACCCTCCCACTAAAATATCACCCTCCATTCCTGTAGAAGGCCCACTATAGTTCTTAAAACATTGATGTTCCTTAGCCAATTCATTTTTGTTTTCAGCCCGTGCACAAATTAGGCAATATTTATTTTTAACACCCATAAAAAGTACTTCTCCATAACGTCTACCTATGATAGCTGCTGCGCCAGATGACGCTTTATAATTGTTGCCATAGGATCTCATTGACCAACAAGCGTCAACATAAACATCAATGACGGCAATCCCATTTTTCGTTCGACCTTCATCAAGCGCGGCTTTGCGCTCTTTTGCTGCAGCTTCTTCCATCACTTGCGCAGCGACTTCTTCCCATTCATCGCATATTTTGTCATGTAACTCACAGAAAAATGGAGCACTGAATATTGGAAGACCCATGCTTTGCGTAAGTTCTTCAAATTGTGAATACCCAATACCTGTAGATGTGATACCTGATAATGCAGCTAAATTTATATCCAAACAAGTCTCGTTTTTGTCGTCAGCCGAATTTATAAAAAATGTTGAATTGCACATATTGCAATGCAGCTTAAATTTTGATTTTAGTCCTTTGCTTTGTTCTCCAACTAAGGTAAGATTTTTTAATCCACAGTCGAATTGTGGATTATGCTGAGATATTTTTTTCAAAGTATCAAAAAAATATTTTATATCAATGAGCCTAAATCCTGATATTTGATCGTTACAATTTTGTTGTTTGACAGGTTCTATGATTAAATCTTCAAAATTTTCTTGATCTGTATTATGTCTGGAACGTCTAAAACAGCAATGATTATTAAATCAGTACGTACTATTGACAATAAAGCATGTAATTATATTATATTTCTAACACAAATTCATAATTCGTTTATGACAAAAACTATTTATTTTTCAACTAATTAAATTTAAACTATTGCTTGTTTTAACAACCATAAAAAAAATCATTAATTCAAATTCATGGCTTCAGAATAACACCAATAGTTGATTTTTCATGACTTTTAAGATGAATTATATGTATTGATGTTAATTCTCCAGGTAAATTGTTTACATTATTAATCGTATGAATTACTTACTTCGACGGTGGTTCTTCCTTATTTCCAAGTTCATTGGTACAATATTCGCGCTGTATAAGTTCCGTATCACTTACATTTTCCAAACTATAACAAAAATTAAATAAGTTACAAAAATAATAGAAATAAAAAATAGTGTGTAAATAGATTTAAATACAATAGCACTTGAGTATAATGTACTTAAGAAAATATAAGTTACTTGTGAATAGTAGGTATACTTAATTAACAATTTCAATATTAAAATGTCTTAGCAAAGTATCTTGTTTTATTTACTTTTTTCGACAAATACGTACATTAGTAACGAGCTGGAACTTTGATTTAATCCATTGGCTAAATTAGACGAAGTGACGCTAGTTGTGTTACAACTTCTTTTCATTCTGAAATAATTTTATATTCACATTATTAAAATCAACATATTATTTACATTTTTTACATATACTGTGTATCCGTAGTCTGTTCTCGATTCTTGCAAATGTCTTTGAGCTTTGTTTGGATAGACGCACATCGATAGCGTACTTTTAGTATTGTGCTCACTTTTTAAGATATGTTTTATACGAAATTGTGTATTATTTCTTTCTATGTCAATGCATTTCATATAAAAACACATAAAAATTCATAAATAATCGCTTGTACGATAATTTGTCACATAAATCGATAAAATGCAAAATAATTATTTGATTCATACTTACAAAATAATTATTTGATTCAAAAAGGCTTCAGATTACAAGAGATTATGAAAATCTCTTGTAATCTGAAGCCTTGTTGTAATTTGAAATTTCTCTTTTGTCTTTCACAATTTCTTTTTGCATTTTTTTTATTACCCATTTTAGTGTTCTAGGTATAACATTTTGAAAAGAATATCGTAAAGTTAAACAGGAGACAATGCAGCACTAGTCCATATAGCAACGCGTCACGCCCCACACTGTTTTGTGAGAAGCGAGCAGTGTTGCCACCTTAAATTTTTTAAAAGAGCTAACTGGTCAGTAAAATGTCGCCAAATTAAACAAATTTGAATTAAAAAAAAAACACCAAATTCCGCTAAATTATTGCATTTTACAATCTCAGACTAAAGAAAACCTAGTTGAAATTAAATACGAACTAACATGTATAAGATGTTAAAAAAAAGGAGTACTAATATGTATGAGATGCTAAAAGAAAGTAGTAGTTGTTTTTATTACCTAATTAAACAAAATGAAGTATTTTTCAATTTGTTTATTTTTTACCACACAATTTACCAAACATAAACATTATATTTGTTATTTAAAAAACAATGAAATAAAACCAATTCAATCAATAGAGTAAGTAGGTATTCAGATGAACAATAAAAAAAATGAAATGTTAAAAATCAAGATCAAATGTTATATCTTCTATAACTTCATCATCATAATTCACAGACTCTACTGTCGATGACGCCGATACCGATGCAGAAGATGTTGCCGGTTGAACTTGATTTTTGTACGAGTACTTTGTGTTTTTTCCAATAGCTGCAATGACATCGCTTGGTAATTCGTAATTGTAACATTTAACATCAGTAACTTTTAGTCTATTTCTGATAAAAATTATAGCATTTAAAAGTGGACCAGCCATCCTGTTCCATAGTTTGGTTTTTACGATGTTCATGACACTGAAAATTTTTTCGATACCCGCATTTGAATGAGGTAATGTTAACGAAGATATAGCAAGATCAACTAATTCTCCAAAGTCATTTATTCCAGCTGCGCTTCTGTACTCATCTACCTCATTCCAAAATTTTATTACATCGTTTGTATTTTTCCACTGGACAAAACAAATGTTGTGCCACTGGTTCAATATCTTGTCAATATCACTAGCATTATAGCCAAGTTCTTTAGCTAGTTCTGAGATGGAGTTGTCCTTACCCTGGCGTAGAATCGTCTCTGGCGCTAATCTTGACATCAACTCTAGCACAGTATAATTAGTTGGCAGTCTTTGTTGAATTTCCTTAGCTAGCTTCACATTGAAATCAATACATCGACGTCTTATGGCTGATATAGCATCCATTGCTAATAATGTTTTTTCACTCTCCGATTCAAAAAGGTATCCCATATATGGGACTGGATTAAGGTTTTGGTCGATGTCAACGTTTAGAAAATCCTTATCTGTGACAGCTGAATTTGGTAACAGTATCCTGTTGCAAACTGAGCGTAATAGTGTAATCAGCACATTTAATAATTTAAGGGGATTTGCATTTTCACTTTCAAAGGTTTTCACAGCGATCTGCACATCGTTTAATATACTTCTCAAAAATAACATATACAAATAATTACATTCGTCCTTGTACATGGAATATAATAGATCTACAGTGTAGCATCTATCTCTCACAAGACCAAAATGCAAAGTCAGTTCTTTCCATTGTGCTAGAATTCTTTGGACTGCTGGTTCTATAGACAACCAGCGTGTATCACATACTTGCAAAATGTTCAAAGGTGCTTCACCGCAATTTATGGTTTCGTAAATTTCACGATATTCATTTTTTTCGTTTTGTAGAGTGGGCAAACCAATTGTAGGTTTCTCTAATTAAAAATTCAATATTTCTTGGTAGCGTTTGTTCTGAAGCATGTGACACCGCAAGTTGTAAAGAGTGGAAAGTGCATCTGATTAAAATTAAATTTGGTATATCATTTTTTAGAATTCTGTACACTCCATTATTAATGCCAATCATGACTGACGCATTGTCTGTTCCCAATCCAACCATTTTATTTTTATCTAGGCCATATTTTTGTAAGCAAGAAATAAGGGCTCCTACGATCCCGACTGCATCGCAGGTTTTAAGTGGTTGAAGGGCCAGAAACGAAGAAACTACTTTTTTTAGTTTTCGACTGAAATACCTGATTACAATACCAAGTTGCTTGCTCGTACTGATGTCAGTTGATTCGTCAATAATGAGACTGTATTTTTGCTGTCCTATGTCCTTTATTAGCTCTTCAACGAAGTGTGTCGCCAAGACGTTTTTAATAACTTCAGTGCACTTAGTACGATGCATTTTTAAGTCATTCGTTATTTTGGAATCAGGGAAAGCTGATTTTACTAAATCTGTAAGATGATCAATACAGGAAACTGAACTGTGTTCTGAAATGTAAAGAGCGAGCATTCCTTCAGCTTTGCGAGAGAGTTTGGGTTTGAAATCGTTTCAGCAGGCGTGAATTTTATCGTTTGATTGCCCGATATAATTTGAATTTTTTGTTTGTGTTTTTTTGTTTCGGTATGTCTTCTCAAATCTACTAATTTTGCCAGTAATTCTGCTTTGCAAAATGTGCAAAACGCTTTCGTATCATCACCAGGTAAAGGCTTAAGCCAGGTTTGGAATTCATTTAGTGATTCCCATTCTTTTCTATACTTTTGTGCGTATTGTTTTTTCTTGAGTGGAACTTCCATTATTAAATGTTATTTACAGCTTCAGGAATTAACACACACTGTTTCAAGACACAACTCTATCAAACAGGCTTTTCAACAACACAACACACACAATTTATATTGAGGACATAGAATAGAATGACAGCTGAAACAAAACATTAACTTACGAGTCTGCCTAGGGATTCCCCGGTCATAGAGTAAGCATAAAACATATGAAATTCAGTAACGTTAGGGGATTCCCCTTTCAAAAAGTGTTACCAGATTCCATACACTAGCCTACAATTTTTTTGTTGGTTTGGTGCAGCTCTTTGCGCATCAGCAGTCGGTATAGTAGGTAGGATGAACCACATTCCTGCTACTAGATGTCAGCTGACAGCTCTAGTTTACCTACATTTCTCATTTTAATTTTTATACGGTTTTATTCAAAATCAGTCCATGTTATAATATAACTAGTTTTATGGCATTAAACTCATAAATTTACTATGGCAAGTAAATCGAGATGTTGCATAAACGATCCTAATATATTTTGTTACATTTGCGACGAAAGACCAACGGAAACCAATAAATGACATGGTAATTCGCTTATATTCTCTATACTTTGGTAGTCAAATTATGAACAAGAGCTGATATGGAAAATGTGACTAGTTTTCTCGTATCAACTCACAAAATACATCCAAAATCAGCTATAAAATCTTAGGCACCAAAATGAGTGTAGGCCAGTGATATTGAAAACCGCTAAATACCACTAAAAAAAATTAAAATGCCATTCAATAAAAAAATACCACCAACAGCGTTGAAAAAGCACCAGTTCTGGTGGGAAAACCTCTAAGGTGGCAACACTGGAAGCGAGAATCGACTTAAAGCGGCAGAGTAAGTAATAGATTGTCATTTAGTTACGCAGAACTTTTTGTCGTAAGCGACATTTTAGTTTTTTATTTATAATGAGAAAACTATTTATTATAAACAAAAATGCTTAAGGCCAACACTGTATAATTATATTTTACTAATAATGTTTAAATTTTGTTTTTTTATCGTTTGTCCTGTTACAAATTTATTGGTATTAGTGTTTTAAGTGAACGTACTTTAGTATTTTTTATTATAAAGAACGTGCTGTGTATTTAAGCTTTCCCTACGGTAGAACTCAGAACATATTTTGTATACTTAGAATTTTTTTTTTGAATTTGCTAGGTATAACAGTTTTCTAGAAATATTCGTTTAAAGGTACCCAGGATCAAAGCCGGCCGAGCGCCCGTTGTCGCGAGCATATAAACCGGGGGCCTTATTACGTAAAAGTAGAAATCGATCGCGATTCCGGAATCGATTTGCGAGTCGAAATTGTTGGGTATAAAAAATGTTATTCTTATACGCAATTTTGAGCGACTTTAAAATGTTAGATTATTACTAAACTTTGCGCAATTATCGAGGATCGATGACTGTACAATAGTATGGTATAATTGAACTGATCTGATGATGGAGTCAAAAAGTAGGCACAGGAACTCTATAACGGAATAACATATCCTAGTCGTGTTTGAGCTTGTCAGAGTTGTCTCGAGATGTACTCTCACCATTAGTAATTTTTAGAGTTTGATGATGGAGCCGGAAGGTAAGCATCAGAATTCACATATCATAACGGTACAATATATCCTATCCGTATTTGGCCTTGTTGGAATTGCCCTGAAATATATTTTAACTACTATTGACTTTCAGGGTCTGATGGAGCTTCCAAACTTCCAGCTCCATTATCATACCCTGCAAGCTAATCATGGTTAGAGTGTATTCCATGACAATATCAACAAGTCCAAACACGGCTAGGCTGCGTTGTTTCATTATGGAGTACTAGCGTCTACCTTCCGGCTCCATCATCAGACCGTGGAAACCAATCACTCTTAAAGTGCATTCCAAGACACATTCAACAACTGCGAACATTGCTTGGATACATTGTTCTACTATAGAATACTAGTGCCTACGTTCCGGCTGCCACATCAGACCCTGAAAATCATTCATGATCAAAGTACATGTCAAGACGATTTCTACAAAACCAAACACGGCTAGGATACGTTGTCTCATTATGAATTTTCTGTGTTTACCTTCTGGCTCCATCATCAGATCCTGAAAGCTAATTATGGCTAAAGTGCACTTGAAAAAATTCCATTAAGCCCAAATAAGGTCAGGCTACGTTGTTCTATTATGAAGTGCTAGTGCTTACCTTTCGCCTCCATCATCAGATCCTGAAAATCACTCATGGTGAGAGTACATCTCAAGACAACTCTGACAAGCTCAAACACGACTAGGATATATTATTCCGTTATGGAATTCCTGTGCCTACCTTCTGGCTCCATCATCAGATCAGTCCAATTATACCATATTTTTTTAATGTCATACGTCCTCGATAAATATGCAAGATTTTATTTAATCTAACGACTTACATAAAAAAAATATTCACTTTATACGAAATACGAATAACGGAAAATCGATTGTAAATCGCTTGAGAATAGCTATAGACCAGTCTTCGGTTTGAGAGCGTAATTTTCGAATAATTGCGAAATCGCGATCCCTAACGGTTTTTGAATTCAAATATGCGATTAAATTCCATTTTGATAATTTGGTGATTTCATTGTAGAGGCAACACTGTTAATAGAAAGACAATTAGCATTCCGAAATAAAAACTTGGGAATTAATAAAATAATTTTAAGATCATAAGAAATCAGAAATCGATTTCTTTTAGATAATAAGGCCCCGGGGCTCGACCGGCATTCAGTCGACAGTTCCGATTTTTGCCTTGTGGCCGTGTTCGTGTTCGCACGATCTATCACAGGTATAAGCTCGAAGTTGTTTCGTTAGCGATTACGCTATATAACTGCGCACCGAGCGCCGCGATTGTTACGCGTAGTTATACGTGTAGTCATACGCGTGTGAATACGTGCGTGCGCGTTAACGTATTTTACGTATACGTGATTAGTGTAGTGAGTAGTTCCGGAGGCTCACGTGTGTCGTGTTCGATAAAGTGTTCATTTCAATTGTGCTACAGTTTAATATTAATTATAGCTTAAGCGGCCCCGTAGTCGCCGGCCGATTACGCGCGCGCGCCCGACCGCCGGCTGCCGTGCGCGCCCGCTCTTCCGCGCCCCCTGCGGCGGGGAGATCCCGCCTACGCATATACTATATCAGTGTTAACGGTTATTCGCGCGCTTACTTCGCACGTTTTGTTTCGCGCGCTTTTCATTTTCAATTAGTTGATATAATTCGTTAAATTAAATCAAGTAAGGATTAATACTAGTTGAATAGTGTTGTCCTGTAGTCCATCTTTAGTTACGATATTTTATTTTATCAAATTTTTATGGTGCAGTGTTCGTTTATTACAGTGTCATAAGTGAGCAAACCATGGCAAACGTTGCCCGCGGACCGGCCGCGGCCGGGGGCTCCCAAAAGTCCAAGATGTCGCTCCCGATGGGTGAGTTAAAGACTCTCTTCATTAAATTCTTGAAACAACAGGGTTACGAAGTCCCTGATGAATTCATTAATATTATTGATGCCGCCGTTAATAAAATTAGCAGCCGCGATTCCTCCTCGCGTATGTCAGTGTGCAGTGGAGGGAAGTGCTCTTCCAGCGCTATCTATTCCGACGATGAACCGATTTCGGAAAAATCGGATAATACGCTCAAGGGTTCAGATGAGGAGGCCGCAGACTCCTTCAAAATAGTAAAAAGAAAAAGCAGGAAAGTCGCCCGCCGGCAGCGCAAAAATAGCAGCAGTGATGAGAGCGACCCCACCATGGAAGTCGAACTCAATCACGGGAAAAAATTAGTCCATCGCGACTCACCAGCCTCCCCATATAATTCCGTGACTAAAACGACGATCGCTGCCCCGAAGCAAACGATCGTCGGTGTCAAATCTTCCTCCGCTACCGGCACTAAGCCGTCGCCCCCCCCCCCCTAAAGTTAAACTACCTCCACCGATTTGTCTTAGAGACAAAACAAAGTGGAATCATGTTTCAGCTGAGTGCACTAGGATGCACATCAATTACAAGCGTGCTCAAAATACCAAACAGAGTATTAAGATTTCGACAGTAACAGTTGAGGATTTCCGAAAACTCAACAAATTCCTCTTTTTGAACAATATCCCGTTCCATACTTTCGCGTTAGAGGAGGAACGTAAAGTAAAGGTACTTATAAAAGGGATACCTCTTGAATTTGAGACTGATGACATCAATGATGACCTTGATGAGTGTGTGGTCTATCTGGAGTCACTCCGGAGGAACCATACAAAAGAGGTACGCCCAGCCAATGCCATTGGTGTCAACTCTTTGGTCACGCGGCTGCAAATTGTTTCGCTCAACCGCGATGCGTTAAGTGTTTGGTCCCACACTGGACCAAAGACTGCGATCGCAGCAAGGAATCAGGAGGAAAACCCTCCTGCTGTAACTGTGGTAAGAATCACACGGCAAATTACGGAGGGTGCCCGGAAGCACCCAGACCTAAGCCGGTTAAATTCAGGAATCTGAATAGGTCAAACATACCGACCAACAGACCTGTTAGTCAAAATCAATTTCCCCCACTATCTCAATCAAACCGTCCAACCGTAAGGGCGGAAAGTAATCATACCGTAGAGAGAGCCGGCGGGCGAATTTCTCGCCCAGCCCCCTTCCCCGATACTAACAAATGGAAAAACCCGCTCCCGTGGGTAAAACCGAAAGCTATGTCTGAGCCTAATGTAAGGGAGTCTCCTACTCACCCACCACGTCGTACCGGGGCCGCGGCGTCCGCCCTTGGGAAGGACATAAATACTATAATGTCCATCCTCCAGGTCGTAAGAAGCGCCGAGGTCGCCGATCTAGCTGCAAAATTCAGGAGAGCAAAACACGGCGTGGATCGCCTCCAAATCATCCTGGAAAACCAGGACTTAATTAACAAACTTGAAAACCTATAATGTCTGCGCCCGGGCGCCTGCAAATAAACTCAGTTGGACGCCATAAACCTAAAAATCTTTCACTAATTTCGTTCAATGCAAACGGGTTGATTGATAGTATAGGTGAACTCAATAGGTGTGCGTTGGAGTACAAAGCAGATATAATTATGGTACAGGAAACTCTTTTGAAACCACATATTTCGAAAGCCTGTAAAATAAGTAATTACATACAATTACGGACTGACAGAATAGGCGCTCCAAAAGGTGGAACCGCGTTATATTATAATCGATCATTGTATTGCTGTCCGATCGACATTACACCGCTAGTTAACATAGAAGCTACCGCATGTAGACTTAGCATGACAGGTCACGGTGTTCTGATATTGGTGTCGATATACCTACCTCCAAAGAAAAAAATTGCTCCGGAGCGATTTAGAAGCACTCTTCGCCCTAGGGGATGCCGTCATTTTCTTTGGCGATTTTAATAGTAAAAATATTAACTGGAAACGTAACTATTCTAACAGCAACGGTAGAAAAATGGAGACCCTCGCAGACGATCTCCACTTCGATATTATAACTCCACTCACTCCGACTCATAATCCATATGATGTTAATCGTAGGCCTGATATCTTAGATATCGCCTTCTTGAAAGGGGTAGCTCTGAAATTGAGCTGCATTGAGACCCTCCAGTGTCTCAATTCGGATCACCGACCCGTACTTATGAGGTTAGGCTCTTACCGGGACTGTCCTCCAACTGTTAAAACTATAACTAATTGGCAGAAGGTGTCGACCGCGCTTGAGGAAATCGACACCCCTATTTTAAACAATATTCCAAATGACATCGTTTCGACAGACGATATTGACAATGCGATAGGTGCCCTTACCAACCACATCAGGACAGTGGTCGATGGCAGCTCACGGACAGTTCCAGCGAACTCAGATCGCAAAGAGCTGCCGAGAGATGTCAAAGAACTGATAAGGGCAAAAAACGCTGCCTTGCGCCGAGCGAGCAAATACCCCACATGTGAGAATAGGTCCCAAGCGCGCACCCTCCAACGTAAAGTGAGGGACCGCGTGCAGGAAGTCAGGAACGAAAATTGGAGCGACCTAATGGTAGAAATTAAACCTAGTCACAAAGCATTTTGGGGATTAGCCAAAGCCCTTAAAACGGAAAAAGCTGTCCCCACTCCCGCTCTCAGGAAACTTGATAATTCTATAGCGTTCGATGACCGGGAAAAAGCTGAGTGTTTAGCAGACAGCATTGAACAACAATGCTCAGAAAACCCCGCGGTTGACGTTGAACATGTTAGGAGGGTGGAGGAGGAGGTTCGTCGCAGAGTCTCCCTTCCACCCAAAGACGATCTGGATCCCATCACCCAAGATGAGGTTAGCAAACATATCAAAACCCTTAAAATCAGAAAGGCTCCAGGAGTGGATTCCATTAGCAGTAAAGCACTCTGTTTTTCTGCACCACTCGTTGCTCTCTTGGTCGCAATTTTAATGCGTGCATCAAAATTGTTATTTTCCCGCAGCTTGGAAAGAAGCTGTAGTCATTGGAATTCTAAACCGGGAAACCACGCGACCGCCCTGCTAGCTATAGACCTATCAGTCTTTTGAGCATACTAGGAAAATTATTTGAAAAACGCTCAAAACTCGCTTAAGTGAGCATCTCATAGGTAAAGGCCTTATAATTAATGAACAATTTGGATTCAGACCTAACCATTCTTGTTCGCAACAAGCCCTTTGTCTTGTAGAATACATTTCGGAAGGCTTTAAAGTCAAAAGAAAGACAGTGGCGGTCTTCTTTGACGTAGCCAAGGCCTTTGATAGAGTATGGCACGCAGGCCTTATACACAAGCTCTACCAACTAGAGCTCCCAGATCGACTAGTAATTATTATCCACCAGTATATTAGTAATCGCCACTTTACCTTCCGACTTGACAATACGTACTCGTCAGTTAGACCAATAAGAGCTGGAGTACCTCAAGGCTCCACGCTCTCCCCTCTGCTGTACTCCGCGTACGTAAATGATATCCCACGACCGAAAACAGGCGTCCAACTCGCGCTATTCGCGGACGACACTGCACTATTTCTTAGATCAAACTGCCTCCGGAACATTCTACCGCGTTTACAGAGGGCCATTGATGAGCTGACGCAATGGCTCCGACTCTGGAGAATAGAAGTCAATCCCGAGAAGTCAGCATCTATTTATTTCGACTATAGCCCGCGAAAGTCGACTATAAGTCGAAAGTCGAAAGAAAGTCTACAGTTCCACTAAATACCCCGCATTTATGTATACTAAATAAACCAATTCCGTGGCAAAAACACTATAAATATCTAGGTATCACGTTCGATAGGCATCTCCATTTTAGAGACCATATCGCTCGTGTTAGGAAATTAGCCACATTTTACTTATCCCGCTTATACGGAATGAAAGGTAGAAAGAGTAAAATGTCGCTACGTAATAAACGTACGATATATACGATGTTTATCAGGCCGGTCATGACATACGCGAGTCCAGTTTTTGCTCATGCATGACCTGATATACTATATGATCTGCAAGTAGTGCAGAATAAATTCTGTAGAAGAGCAGCTGACGCACCATGGTACGTCAAAACTCTACACTTCACCGGGATTTTGAACTCCCAACTATTTCTAAATTTATGAAGGACGCATCAGAGCGTTTCTTCGATATAGCGAGTAACCATCCGAATCCCCTATTAGTTGAGGCCGTTACATACGAGCCACCTCCTCCAAATCATTTCTGTAGAAGACCACGGAATGTCCTGATAGATCCACCCGACGATCTCACCGTCGAGGTGGAAAAGCTAGAATTAAATAAGATGGTTACTGACTAAGAGTAGGGACTAACCCATAATTACGACCGTTAAAGGTCATCAATCCGGTGCTCCCGCGCCCCCGGAGTCCCCTTGAAGCATACAGTCCGTACTGTAAGCTTCACGTGACCTCCTATGCCGTGGTGCCACTCGTAAGGCACCCATAGGGCAGTCACGCGCCGACGGCATCTCCATGTCGTAAGGCCGCGTTTTAAATGAAGGCGTAATAGCGTTTTGCTCGCGCCATTGCAGATTCACGTTGTTCAGGAGGTTTTAGTTCAGAGAGTCGGACACACCTGTGTGCCCGCGCATGGACGGCCCATAATGGTTTTTCCTCCTTCCCACCCTTCGCACGGGAGAACTACAAAAAAAAAGGCATTCAGTCAGTCTCAGCGCGATCGTCGACAAGAGAAGAGCTCCGAACAGTGGTGTGGGAAGTGCAGTGAAATCGGTGTTTGAGTATTATTTATAAAGACCAGCCTAGTGTCGCCATCCCTGATATACATAAAAAACATTTCTTTTCAGCACATAAATAAAAATGTTATGTAACCTCATGTTTATAGTAATACATGTATGTTCACAGCGAGTCGGAATGATTGTGTCCCATTAGTAGTATTTGCAAAACAGGAGCATGAACAACTGGACAAATGTTAGTTACATTCGGGTAAAAAAGATTCCATAGGATGAATATATTATTTACCTTGTTTTTTCAAAGATTTTGTAATAAGAAAAATTACTAGAAATATAAATTTGTACACAATATAGATAGTTTTACTATATAAGACCGTAAATTTCTTAGTTTGTTTTTTGTAATTATAAAAGTAAAGTGTTTTCTGTAATTTTTCATAATAATGGGCTAAATAGTTTTGGAGATAAAGGAGAATTGTCATTTCTCATTTACTTTTTTTAATGAAACACTTTCTTTTAAAATTATAGGATAATATATGTGTATTAAATATCCTCACAAATTTTTTAATTTGATGTCATATGGCAGATGGATTTTTTTTTAATTTTACAATTTACACGTCCAAAGCCAGCCCCATATTTAAAATTCATTTATTTATTTTACACATCCGTGTTTGAGTCACAGAAATTCTTATTACTATGTGTATCAAATTTTCACCTTAATGGGTACAATACAGTAGATTTAGAGCAAATTGACTGTATTAAATGTATAGATATACACACAAGTGATTCTATAAGGGTGCTATTATTTTTTGATTGATATGAATGAATGCTTTAAAATGCTAAATTACATAAATTACCTCTTGCTCGTTGAAGTAGTAATTCTGCCAACTCTGCTTTTACCTCTGTCTCCCGAAGTTTTGCATGAAGTATTTTTTTTCGAGCTGATGAATTTCATCGAGCCTCTTATTTATATTTTGGAACTCTTTTTCTAAAATAAGACATTTTTGAGCCTCACTACTTTGTCGTCGTCTTACAGAAAATTGTAATTCTCTTTCTTGTACTGAGGAAATAGGATCTGCTTGGGAGGTGGTCAGAATGGGATTTGCCTGTGATGTGGATGGAATAGGATTTGGCTGTGACGAGGGCGGTATAGGATTTGCCTGTGACTAGGGATAAAACGATACAAGTAAATACGATATTTTTTTCCGATATCAAGTTTTTTAAGTATCGATACTTTGAAATTAGGTATCGAGTAGGTATCGTTTAAAAGTACTCATATCAGTATATGCATATGCCAAAGTCAATATTTCATTTTAGCATTGATTATGAAAATGAAAGTTTTTGAACGCATCCATTTTTCGCTTGTTTTATTTTTGCCTTAGTTTTGTGTAGTTGGCAAGCTTGTTTGTCTATGCTAGAAAAAAAAAACAGTCAGCCAGCAAGCGCCGCTGCCGCCATATTTAGTCGTTATTGTTATTCGTTCCGTCCGTGTTTTTTACCTAACTTTTCACAGCAGTTGTTAATTGTTTTCTGTTTGAAGTATTTGTTAAGTGTAGTAATTTTTTAAGTGATTAACAATGGGGCCTCCGAAGTCTAGTGTGGCAATATTTCAATAAAACCGACGAGAAAACTGCAAATTGCAAGAAATGCTTTAAAACCGTGCGATATTGTGGCAATACTTCTAATTTGCATAAGCATTTGAAAAGTCACCATGATTATATTGCACCTGTTAATGATAACGACAAGATTTCAATGTAAGTAAACATACACCATTTATATTTATCTACAATTTCCAGGTACCTATGTGTTGTTGACGATTATGGGTAGTGTTGTGTGATACGTAACTTTATCGATATCGTTGAACTTTTGATATTCCTAATCATTTAAAAGTAGGTACTTATTTGCTGATAAAGTATAAATCAAAGCATTTACCTTTAAATAATTAATATTTTATCTGCCTTGTGGTAACGAAGTAAATTGTAATACTTAGTAAATAGTAGCACTGGTGCTTTAATATTTAATCTCTTTGATTTTTTTAAGAGAAAGAAAAAGGAAACTGATATCCCCGAAGTTAAAAGTGAATATAAAAAATATATTCCTGATTCCCCTGAATCCTCGACATCGACATCTACAAAGTCTAATATTAATATAGATATGCAAATTTAGCACCTCATCTAAGGATTTGTGAAATGAAAATGACCTTAACCCTAGCTCACTAACCTTATTTTCGAGTGACATTGTCACTAACCATTCGTAATTTTTACGACAAATTAAAACATCAATAATTATTAAATCAACCTTATTAATGGCACAGAATGACTTAAATTAACAGTCTTACTTATCTTTTAATGAAACTAAATAATATGTTTTATAAATTACTATCCTGAACACAAATTGCACATCGATACCACATGCTCCCTGCAAATCGGTGTTTTGCACCCCTTACAGAATGTCGTCGTCATACGACGTTTTTTTGCAGGACAGATGTTGCAAGTTTTTCGCGTTTTAGGTACGTCATGACTAGGACCTTCCTGAGGATCATTAATTTTCAAGATCTCTGCGATGATGAGCTTCAGATTTCGCTGCAAAGTTACAGTCTGATATCTCTCTTGCAGCCAAGGCTTCATGAGATCATCTGCCATTTGTAAAGCAAAAGGCCTCCTTTTCATGGGTTTTGTTCCATTTCGTATCGCATTAGAGACATGGATGACATATGCATTTACTATAGTCAGATTCTGAATGTTGAAAAACAAGCAAAGCGGCCATCGGTTGGTCTTTCGGCTGGTACTCATGATCGAACACATTTGGTCTACTGTATCAACCGCGCCTTTTGTGGAGTTATAGAATTCAATAATTTCTGGTTTTTTAGAATTTGCATTGATTGAAGGTTGATCATGTGTGGTGGAAAGAAGGTAAACGATCTTATTTGTCTTCGGTTTGTAGGACACCAAAGTCATTTCTTTATCGAAACCGAATATCGAAGTGCCAACTGGTCTATTTCTAGTGTTCACCATTTCTTTGGGGATCTCTCGCTTGTTACTTCGTAAAGTACCTACTACTGTGAACTTATATGGTGGCTTCAATAGTTCAGCAGCCAGAGGAACCGAAGTAAACCAATTATCCATCGTTATATTCCGGTTCGACCCTTGGTATGGTTTACATAGTTCTTTCACAAAATAATTTGCTAATGGCTCGTTCCCAGTGTTCGTGTTTTTTCCCATATAAGGTATAGCATTGCACATGTACTTCGTACTAGAATCAGCAACCATCAAGCAAGCTTCAAGCCATATTTATTTGGCTTATTCGGGATATACATTCGGAAAGGACAACGTCCTCTAAAACCAACTAATTGCTCATCCACGGTTATGTACGAAACTGGCTTGTACCATTTCTTGCAATTTTCAATAAACTTTTCCCATACATTGGTGCCAGCCTATCAGATTCTCTTCTCTCTCGTCTAGTATTTTTGTCATCAAATCTAATACATCTAAGTAAAAAGTCAAATCTTTCAGCACTCATGCAAGCTTTATAAGTTTTAGCACTTCTCAGGGTATCAAACAAAGTTCGTGTAGGTAAATGGTTACTCTTGAGAGCCGCAGACTGAACGAGGAGACCTAGTAATGCCTTGATTTCATTGGCCGAAGTTTGTGTTGTAGTGTACTTAGATGTTTTATACTTATTGTTCTTTATGTTAATCTCTATGTTCGAGTATTGCACTATTATGTCGATGATTTCCTCCGGAATAAAAAGATGAAATAGATCTTTTGGCTCTGAAAGTTCTTCAGATATACCTACTGGTCCAGGTACAATATGCAGCACATTACGAGCACCTGTACGGGTACGTGGGTCTCGAGGTATTGTAGACCATTTGTGTTGATTCTTATCGTACAAGATGTTCTGCCTTGGTTGAATGACTGATTGCTGGTGTTGAGTATGCTCATTGTTGACATCAACGATCTGATTTGAGCCAAATGTCGTTGGCGTACCATCATCAGAATCAGAATCTATGACCAACCTTCGACTGCGACCGGTACGTGGCACGAAAACATCGTCCTCTGACGAAACTGCAACATCCTCGTCACTTTCGTCAGTTTCGAAGTGAATTTCCGTCTCTAAATTATTATTATCTTCCTCTGAATGCGATTGCGATTGATTATCAGGGATTGACTCCGTATCCGATTTTTCTAGCCACTGTAAAATTTTCTCATTTTGGCTCCTCAAATCCATCTAAAACATAAACTAAAGAGGTAAATTTCAAATCTAAACAATAACTAAATAGTCATAAATAACATAAAATAATAAAATTATTACTATAAAAATAAATTTGTATGCATATTATGCATTACAATAATAAATAAAGGTTTATGTAGTTATTTTTGATTTTATTAGACGAAAAATAAAATGCATCACATTGAAAAAAAGTTGCGTGAATACTAACCTTTCGTAATTTTTACGCCGATCACACGATATTTCCTAACCAAAAACAGGTGTATCCGTAATGAGTGTTTACGGGTCACTGGTGATGCGAATTAGGAAGGTACTAGAAGTATGCGGATTCGCGCGGGAGGGGAACATACCTAAACCTTAAATGCGCCAGTCACGCGTCGTAATTTTTACGAATGGTTAGTGATCTAGGGTTAATCGATAGGTCCACGTTTGGTCCGTATAGATCCACCAAATTTTTCGTTAGGACCCTTATAGTTATTTTATAATTAACTAGCAAACCCGGCGAACTCCGTTTCGCCACCAGATGGCTTCGTTTTATGTAACATTTCGTTTGGTGATTAAAAGATGAAGAAAAATTTTTTTTTTTGTTTTATATTTGTAAAGGAAAAATTTTATTTCATTTCACAACAGTAATGAATTCATTTCGATTACAAAAATGAAGTGTTATTTAGTTGAACTTCTCTAAGTAAATGAAAGTGAATCCAAAGTAAATACTGAATCGAAGCGTTATACGTGTCCGCAAATTATCCGTTTCATTGAAGTGCTCTTTGGTAAACCACATTTTTTGGTTTTTGGTCTGACGTTAACACAAACAAAGCGGATGGTTTCCCAACTCGTGAACACGCAACGTATAACTGCCCATGTGAAAAACAATGATTTTCTAAATTTATCCCGCAAACACTAAGCGATTGGCCTTGCGACTTGTTAATTGTCATTGCGAACGCAAGGCGAACTGGAAATTGCAATCGTTTGAAGTCAAACGGAAGATCAGTCGGAATCATTGGTATTCGAGGAATACATACATTTTCACCTGCGTACTTTCCGTTAATAATGGTTGCCTCAATCAAATTCGGCATAAGTCTTTTTACCGAAAGTCGAGTACCGTTGCAAAGTCGCGGTGGATTCAAATTACGCAATATCACAATAACTGTACCAACTTTGAGTTGCAAGTTATGTGGTGGAAATCCTGGTAACTTCAGGGAGTTCAAAAACTCCGTTGGATAATTTACTACATCATCGGGATTTGTTATGGAATCAACGGATTTGTATGTCACCAAATCGCCAGCAATTTTTGATTGAATGGTGAAATTCAGTGCGTGTACATCATTATTTTTTGCGGCAAGAATTGCTCGTTGACTTAACCAAGCATAATTCTGATCATTCTCACTAATGTTTGGGAAAACATTTTCAATAAGAGCTAATTGAGAGTCTACAAATCGGCAAAAGTCGTTGGTAAAAGTAATTAATCCAGATGTCGCATCAACTGGGACTTTTCCATTTCCAACAGCTAACAATTGTTTGGAAAATTGTGCAGCACTTTGATCATTTTGAAGTTGAACTCTCATTAGTGGTTAGCGATAATGTTTTACGTTATTCCATAAAGGTGATGCCTTCAGGCAAGCATTCAATTCATCTGCAGGCGTTCCACGGGAATTACTGGCAACGTCGCCTGAAATCGCCCGCCAACAACATCAAGCCGCCAAAGATGTTGTTATTTCGCCGAAGATCCTTCAGTGTGAAGTTAAGTGCTTCAAGTGATTTCTTATGTGCCATTGTGCACTCATCCCAAACAATGAGCTTTATTACATCAACAATTTTCCCGTTGCACTGGATCGGGAAATATTGCATGTTGAGTATCAATTGTGTTTAAATTAAGTGGCAACTTAAGCGCAGAATGTGCAGTACGACCGCCATCTAGAAGAGTCGCCGCAATTCCAGATGATGCTAACGCCAAAGCTATGTCACATCTTGATCGAATAGTGGCCAAAATCAAAATGACAAATGTTTTCCCTGTTCCACCAGGTGCGTCCAGGAAGAATAGACCACCAGTATTATTGTCCACCGCTTGCATTAATGCTACGTATACTTGTTTTGTTGTTCATTCAGCAACGGCACATTATTTCGAACGAATTCCTGCAATGTATCAACATTGTATTGCAGCTCTCGATTTAATTCTTGGTTGAATGCATCGTGCATCGATCGATTTGGCGCAATCATTCCTACTTCAATCAGTAGCTTGTTTGTAATAGTCAAGCATTGATCCTCAATCAGAATCAACCTTCATTGTAGATTTCATCGGTTATTTGGATGTCAGGATTATTCGTTTGAATGCGCAACGATGCAAGATATCTTCACATATGTCGCGTCTTTGTATTTGTTCCATAACTGAATTGGTTGTGAAGGAAAACATGTGGTGATGATAATTGCGAACAACGTTCGTATTTGGTACGCATTTGATGAAACAACTGAATCCGCAAGTGTTAAATCCCAATGAGAATCGTTCTCCAGCAAACCCAATAGTTGACATGCTTCTCGATATGTTTGGCATTGGTGGCCATTCACAGTTTTCAAATGCGCAAATGATTTTGGTCCACGTACATTTACCAACAGCAGTCGCAAATAAAAACATTCATCATTTCTAGGATGAACAGTATACAGCCTACCTAGCATCAGTGGAAACACCTGTGGCCAATCTGGAACTGGGGTTCCTTGTTTGCGACGTTGGAATTTCTTTGTTGATTGCTTCCAAGTGTAATACTTGGCCAACGTACATCAGCGTCGCTGCGAATGGATCTGCTTCACACATTGCAAAGAAGCTAGTCAATGTTGTCGATGGTGGTCTCTCAGCTCGTTGTGCCGCATTAGCCTCAGTGAAGTAAACTCTTTGGCCATTTTCCAAATGCACTGCTAAATGTACAAACTGGGATATTTTCATGAATTTGAAATGACAATAATCGCCACAGTGCTTCATTAGTACTGACGTATCTGCCCATTTGAAGTTGCTGATTTCGTCATTCGCATTTTCCGACGCAATAGCAAACACAGCCATGTCGCTGCCTTTTGTGACGTACTTGCAATATTTGATTGATTTGGCCGAATGACAACTCTCAACTTTGCATGTGTTTCGAAAATTCGTGATAGCAGCGGGCAATATGGTACTGAATTCATTTCCGATCTCAATCTCTTGATTTTGAACTTTTAACTTTGATAGTTCGACCATTATCTCTTTGAACGCCGACGATAAACTGGATATCCATCGTTCCCTGTGACTGTTTCAGCAACTAACGGTCGCGGATATCGTTTTGTGCACTTTCCATCAGCCATGCAAGGCGATAATGGATTTAATGCACCGCACGGTCCATGCACCATCTGTGTCGTCACAATGTCGTGTAGATGGGGATCAGTGACTGGATCAGAATTTCAGCTGATATGATGTCATCCACTTCATTTGAATGTAATTTGTTCAGCAACCAAATTAGGATATGAGCATGCGGTAGTCCACGCTTCTGCCATTCCACCGAGTACATATAATAAACGTGTGTCACCAAAACTCGATACTTAGTAAAGCACATCCATCATAACCTTTGAGTTTTTGCCGAAATACTCTGGCGATTGCGTCATGGCGATCTTGCGATTTTGGCCCGGTTCCAACTCGTTCA